>VBSM01002217.1:25034577-25081722 GCA_008086735.1 Cheirogaleus medius | reverse complement strand
CCCGCGCCCCCCGCGCCCCCGCCCCGGCTCGGGAGGGCGGCCCCCCGGGAGGAGGGAAGGCTGATTTACAGCCGCGCCGGCCGGACTCAGGCGAAATCACTTCGACAGGGGAAGCCCACTCCCAGCACTCGGCCCGGAAGAGGCCCTGCAAGGGGAGAGGGGCCGGCACGGGGTGGGGGGCGGGGGGCGTCGAGCCTCGACTTCCCGCGCCCGCTGGGCTGCTCGCCCGGGGCGGCGGCCGCGGGGTTTCCCGCCGTCTGCCCACATTTTCTGACCGAGATTGAGTTTTGGGGAGAGCTGGGGACCGCAGCATCCCTCGTCCCGGGGCCGGTGCCCCTCACGCCCGCCGCCCAGTGCCGGGGCCTGTGCACCAGGCGCACCCGGCGCGGAGAGCAGCTGTGCCACCGCGCAGGGGGCGCCAAATTCGCACTCTGGGCCGGCCTTCCCCGGGGGGATGCAAAAAACAGGCGCAGAGATTAGAGACGGAGCTGCTAGTTCCCGGGTCCTAGGCGAAGCCTGGAGAGGCCCCCCCCAGGCCCCATTTCCATCTGTTGAAACACATTTTGCTCTGTTTTCTGCAAGCAGAAAGCAAACATGAAGAGAGCGAGATTGTGCTTAGAAACTTAAGGTTGTCTTTCAAAAGGTTCCCTGAGTTTTCTGCCTCTCCTCATCACCCTTCTTATCACCTAAGGGAAATAAGCGCTCCCTAAAATTCTTGCTTTACTTTTTTAGCCTCTGTGTTGATGCTCTCTGATCATATTTTGCTTAGGGAGGTTAAAACAAAAAAAGTGCCGATAGTGAAATAAAATAAGAAACGTATGGTTTCAACTTGAACTAACAAATCCAAAGTGGCTATTCTAAACTAAAAAAATAATGTTATTATATTTTTTTGCTTATATGTGACTGGGTAGGAAGAATTTTCCTACAGTTGTGAAGCGGATCACTAGAAACCCAGACTGGCAAGTATGTGTAGATTCTTGTCCTACAGACGCACTAGGGATCTTGTGCTGGGCTAGAAAATTAACCCACAGTTGGGATGTCAGGGGGAGACCTAAATTCACTTCGGCACCCTAATCATTAGTTTCTGGCTAACCAAAAGTCAACAGACACAGCACAAGGAAATAAACCCAATGAATTCGCCGTTTTGTAAAATGAGGGCTTACTGGCTATGTTCTGAAAGATTTTTAAAAGTAGATCTGTTTTTAAAAGCTGAATGCAATTTTTTAAATGCACAATTATAGGGTAATCAAAAGTGAGTGTACAATTATTCTGCTTGTATAAATAAGTGAAGAAAACATGAAGTTTCCCAGAAAGAGGGCGATCGACCTGTAAAATGCAAACATGCAGATGTAAAACTGTAAAACTTGTCACTCAACTTGAGTACAATATTTTCTTCTTTCCTCCCCCCCCCCCCCCCCCCGTCCCCTCTGCAAATACCATTAGCCCTTAGTCTGGCCTTGATGTGGGGGCAGCTTGAGCCCCTCTCTTCCTGATAAGCCCAAACAGAAACACAGATATAAAAAGGGAGGCAGATGAGAAGTGGAGGGCAATATTTTCCAGGGTTCCACCCCTAAATCTCCCACCGAGGTTGGCAAAATAAACGCACTGCCCCTACTACAGTGACTTGTGAATGGAAAGAAAGTTTTGCCTATCTTTAATTGGGACCCCAAAACGAACCCCTTTAAAAAAGCCACACGGCTCACAAGAATCAGAGAACTGCGATGCGACCTCGGCCGCCGCGCTCCGGCCCGGCTCCGCTCGCCGGGAAACTGAGCTTCTCCCTGGATTTCATTTTAAACCCCAAGAAGCCCACGGGCCCTGCAAACTGCACCTCAGAAACGCAGCCGCCTCTTACCCTCACCTTTCTAACCCGTTTGGTGCTGTGTTTAAGGTGCGCACTTTGCTTTAAGGAAATATTTTTGCAAACGCTTTCACTGGATGAGCATTTTACTTGCAAACTTTTCTGGGCAAAATCTCAAGAGGAAGTTTCACATTAAAGCAACAACCAACAAAGCTTATTTCCATAATATGTAGCTCCTTAACAGTGCAAGTATGTTCTCACTTCATTTAGTTATAAAATATAAAAGTGTTTGGTTTTCAATTTTTCTAAATTACTTGCAGGGTACGAGGCGGGGGTGGAGAGGAAGGGGATCCTTATGCCATCTGGCGGTGCCATGTGGAACTTCTCTAAAGAAGCTAAATTTACTGACCATCTGTGCCTAGAGCGGGTTTCTCCAGGGAAAGGCTCTGTAAATCCCGTCCTTTTGAAATCGACGGCGAAAACTGCCTCCTTCACCGAGGATTAATTTAAAGACAGCCATTCCCTGTTTTGGTGGGAAATAGGGAAATTCTGTGCGTTGGAAGTCCACAGTTACATTACATAGATTTCTAAGTGAACCATCATATATGTGCACGGCATAATTCTAGTTTTTTTTTTAAAAGGCATAGTTTATACTCCAGTGACAAAGAAATCTGCAAAAGGCCAAGGCGACGTGGAGAGTTGAGCATTTTGCAGCGTTTATTCAGACGACCACGCAGACGTCTGTGCAATATCCAAAACTGAACACATGGGGGCGTACTCAAGTCTCTGCGGCCACTGGTAATATGACTCCTTCCTTTATTTGCATGAATTGCTTTGATTGGATGTCAGATTTTTAAAACGTCAACTTTGCGTCAAATTGTTGTCAACCAATCAGCAACCTACTCCAGCGTGATTGGTTTCTACTGTAGGTGTCAATCATCCAAAATTTGCATACTAGTCCGCCGGCTGGTAAAAGCTTGTCAGTCGGCTGTGGCAGCTGAAAGAGAAAGAATCGGACGGAGAAGAATGAAAAATCACTTTGCTCTAGCAAAGCAAAAGAAAAGTATTATTTTGTTTATTACTTTAAAATAAATTTAAGTGTATATTTATCTAATAAAATAAAGACATTCAACTAACAAGATAAGCAACTATCAAAGCCTTAATTTTTTGTAATATTCGCTGTTTCAATAAGTAGTGAAAGGAATAATAAAATGCAAAAAGATTATGAATGCTAATAATTTTGTGTCATAAATGATCATTTTAAAACTAAAGGTGAACCTAGGGCTTCTAAATAAATTACTATGGTAGTGTAAAAACACTGCTTTCAATACTTATGCAAGCTGAAAGTGCTGTTTCATAAGAAAAAAATGCACCAAGGGGGTAATTTTAAAAAATATTATTTTGCTTTTAACAAGTCGTATATTTCTCTCTCTTCACCCTTTTTATTTATTTACCGTGAACTCACAGGATAGTAACTGGGAATGTCTGTAATATTTGTGTTTGTACATTTTTTATTTTACACACACCCCAAAATAAAAATTTAAAAAAAAAACGAAGAAAATCTCAGGGCCTACAAAGAAGTAATTACCCGTTTTAAAATTCAGAATTCGTAAAATCGAAGCTTTGAATTGTCAGCTACAAATTCTTCTAGGGCTACTGCAATTTAAAATATTTGCAGAGCTATAAGACCTTTATTATCTCCCTAAAATATGTGTGAGTACGAAGCAACCACCTAAACACTCTGCCCACCTCCATCAGGCTGCAGAAACTTGTGCGGAGCGAGAATTTGGATGCAACAGGGCAACGGAGCAACCTTTCTCCTCCGCGCTAAGCCAGCCCTCGCCTCTGAAGAATTTTGTACTAGGCGTTAACAACGAGCATTGAGATAAATAGGAACGGTTTCTACGGTATTAGCCGGGTTGGGAAATTATTTTCAAACTTTATATTCAATAATGAATGGATTTTTCTTTCGGTATTTTATTTATTTCTGCCACTACTGTTTTACTGGTCGCTGCATCTTTCTAGTTTTCTTTCTTTTTCTTTCTTCTTTTCTATGTTCCTTCTTTTCATCTGCCTTTCTTTTCTTTTCTTTCTTTCTTTTTTCACTTTTTTTTTCCTCTCCCAGTTAAGGATTGTTACAGTGTGCCGGGTGTCTTTGTAAGTTCGTCCCTAGTCTGCGTGATTACAGGAGGCTAAGATACCTGTGTGCCTGTGACTACAGGGGAGCCGAAGAGGACCAAGTTAGCGCTGAGAGGAGATGGAGGAGAGGTGTGTTTTGCACGTGCAGGCACGGTTGTGATACAAATAGAATTTAGTGGGTGCTTTACAAGGAATGCACAAATCAACACAGCGATAAAATTAAATCTCTTCCTGAGCTTTTTAAGTATCTTATTCAAAAAGAATAAAGCATGTCTTATACTTCTCTTTACTTCCTTCCCAGTTAGCCTGCTGCTGGATACCCTCTCAGTAAATCCCTTCCAGACCGACTCCGGAGCGGGTAAGAGCGCGGTCTGTGACCACCACCCGGTCGGACTCGGCGGAAACCGCCTGCAAAGACGGCTACACCTCATCGAGCCGCCAGAAGCAGCCTCAATTCGAGCACTCTCTGCCACCACCATCGCCACCATCACCCCTCACCCCACCACCCCAGCACCTCCACCACCACATTCTCATTCTCTCTCTCAATCTCTCTCTCACACATACACACACACACACATCGGCACGGACACAGGGACACACACACGGACACTCGCGCACGCGCGCGCGCGTACACACACCTCTCCTTGCTGTCAATCACAGCCTCACGCCATAAGGCGCATGCGTGCTGCTGGACTCCAGCCCCCACAGACCCCACGCCTTTTCTGTACGTCACCCTGCCCGATGGACCAATAAGAGGGCGGACTCGGGGGCGGGCCACAAGGAAGTAGCCAATGAGAGAGCGGTTGAAAGCCAGGAGCTGAGAGGAGTAAATCCTTCCGTGGTCTGTGTTCAGCCGCCTCCGCGATGATTTATGCGTCCCTTTTATTATTTGTAACACTTTGGGAAGTTATTAAAAGGAAGATCTACTGCTTCCTCTTTTTTGGGTGGAACTAGATGGCAATATTTGTCACTGGCCCTTATTAGAGAAGAGTGAGGCGAGGTGGAAGGCGGTTGGATGCTGGGTTTGTTTGTGTGGGTCCTGTTTTTTATTACAAGACAGATTATCCTTTTCATTACAAGCTGTAGACAGGGCCAACTTCGAAGGTCCTCGTGGCCTAGTGATCTTCGATCACTCAGGGAGCTGAAACCTGATGCCTTCTGACTTTCGTGTCTGTATTCTTGGCGTTGGGAAGAGCCTCTCCGGAAGGTGTTGCAACCTTTGGTTGTACCAGAAAGAAGCAAGCTCCCGTCACTCCCACCCCCATTCCCCGCCTTAACATGGAGTAAACCTCGGCCTTTTTCCGCTTGGATGCTCATTAAGAGTTAGTTGACTTTGTAGCGGATGCAATAAAACTTGGATGGTTTCAGGCCCCCAAACAATCCTGGTTTCTGTTTTTCTCCGGCCCCAACCACACCCCCAAGGAAATTGCCTTTTCAGCAGGCGCCCTCGGGAAAGAACCGCAGGAGACAGATTCCCTTAGAGACCTGCAGTTGGGGGAGGTGGGGGTGGCTCCGAGGATATGGAAATAAAGGGGGCCAAGGTAAGAGTGCAGAGCGGCCAGAGAAGACTTTCATGTTTGGGTTTGAATTTTCTGGCCAGCTAGGGAAAATCCACAAACCCGCAGTACCTGGAGGACACGCTGAGAAGTCAGCTCTCACCCACAGAGCCGCTAACCACCCACCTCCAGCTCTGCTTCTGCTCTGCCGGGGAGGGCCAATCTCCGAGGGCGGAATAAGCTGGGGTGATAGACGGAAAGTGGGAAAGAGCCAAAGAAAAGAACGGATGCAAAGTTTTCTACTCCTGACTTCCAAACCCAAATCACACTTTGGAAAGTAAAACAAGAGGATATCCAAGAGGACAGGGGTGTGAGGAGTACTATGCCTCAGTTCAGATAGGTCACAGTGAGGAACTGAAGTCGCTGGTGTCGAGATATTTTTGTTTGAATTTAAGAAAATCGGTGCAGGAGGGGTTGCTGGGGAGAAGGGTTGGGCAACGAGAGACCGATGGAGGAGGAGGAGGAGGAGGAGGGGAGTAGAAGCGACCTGGAACTGTTTGATCGCAGGACTTAGCTGAAGGAAAACAAAACCGTGAACTTCAAAGCTCAGGCCTAATTCCCTCCGGGTTAATTTCTGCTTCCTAAAAAGTTGATCAGGGTCATAAATCACTGGGTCCACCCTCGCTGGCCCTGCCCGGTTCCTGAAGGTTCTCTCCCGCCGTAGCGGCGCAGGGCGACTCTCTGGCACCCTGTCATCTGTGGCCTCCCGCGGCGGGAGGACTCCTGGGGCTGGGTGGGCGGACGGAGGCGACGAGCGACCAGGGAAGGTGCTGGGAGGGGGGTGGGCCCGACCGTGGAGGGGCGCCGTGCAGATGCAGTTTCCATTCCGCCCGACCTTTTTTTAAAAAAACCCTTAAAGTATGTCTGGCGTGCTGTTTGAAGAAGGTTACAGCGTGTTTAGAGATTTGCAAAGCTCTGCAGAGCAGTAAAGATTAGAAAGGCCTGCCTGAGGTTTGTCAAATGACTTCCGGTAGTAGAGCCCCCTTTAAACCCGGGCGGGCCCGGCACCCTCTGATCTTGGTTAGGTCGAGGCCTGTAACTCCGGGCTGGACCACGCGGAAGCGGCTCGGCTGAGCCAGGCGCGCCGGGAGGAGGGCGGGGGCGGGCCGGGGACCTGTGAAGGGTCGGCCTCCAGTCGCGAGGGGGCCCTGATTTGAGGCCGTCGCGACTTAGCGGTAAAAGTCAAGTCGAGGCCTTTCCATAGGCGTTACCGGGCGGAAAGCCCCAGGTGTAGACCAAGCACAAATTTGGTCAGTTCGTGGACCGAATTGACTGACAAATGCGGGGGAAATATCACCTGAAGCCAGAGTCTGACCCCCTCCCTAAATGAACGCCATCGCGGAGGAGACTAGGACGAGAACTGGCGGGTGAAGTCTCGGCAGGTCCTCATCATAAGGGCCCATGTTCCCAGCAGCAACAGTAACTGAAGTTGTAAAATAAAGCAAAAGAACATTTTGTCAAAAACCTAAGCGATAGTGATCATTGCGGTCAGGGATGCTTAGTGGGCCTCAGGGCATAGGAGTTCTCGGGTTTTCCAGATTCTTCCCAGGCGGGCATTGACTCAGGATTTCTTTCCTCTGGGGATGACAGTTTGCGCCTCCGCACGCCGCAGAGTTGCGCATTGGCTCTACCGCCCCACTGTTGCAAAAGCCACCACGCTGCTCTGGTTTACATCGAGTTTACAGCTGGGGCCCACAGGGCTAAAATAAATAACTGAAGGAGGCTGTTGGTCAAGAAAAATAAAAGAAAGAACACAAAGAAAAGGTATCTCTCGTTAGACGTCGTTCAGGTTCCCCCACTACAAGATGTAGCGGAAATGTAGGGAGGAGATGTTATTGTAATTTTCCTGGATATTAGATACAAAGAAGTACAGTGTATATCGAAAAAGAAAGATCAAGCCTGGTAGAATTTGTTTCCCTAGTTAAATAATTACTTAGGTTCACTCATGTGAATGTTCTTTTTTCCCTGGAAAAGTGATTTACATGATCTGTTTATAATAACACACACACACACACACACACACGCCAGGATTATATTCCCATTTTTAAAAACACAAAATAACTCTAAAGTTGATCAGTGATGGATAAATGTTTCACTAATCGACGAGTAAAAGCAGGATTAAATTCTAGGACATAACTAATTGGAGATTTGATTACTTTCCCCATTTCCGAGGAGGAAATAATTCCTTTCCCAAAATAAAATTACACCATTGATTAAAATAGAGGGCATAGAGAACCTCGAGAGAGAATTAAAGTAGAAAAAAAGAAGAAGACTATGTGTTGCACTGAGGCAGATTTAAAGATTAGGCGCAAAAATAATGACATCCCAAGGCATATTAAAAGAAGGCGATGGGGATTTATCTGAGGAACCGCCACCGCCATGGACAGACCACATCTGTCCCAGATGTCAGACTTCCCTGCAACTTGATCCACACGCTTCAACTTTGGTTTTGAAACCGAACCACTAGTGCCGGGAAAGAAGCGCCCGCAGCCTTGCGGCGCAGCGCTGGCTTGGCCTCTGGGTGTGTGTGAATCCTGCCAAGAGCTATGAAAGCCCAGCCCAAGATTCAGTGACCACGTTTCCCAGCTCACAAGGAGAAGGTGACAAGAACATAAGTTTTCTCTGTTATCAATCCCAGCTCCGTGCGGCCAAGTGAAAGCAAATATTCTCGACAGCTTCGGAATTAAAAAGATTCGCTAATAACTACTGCTCGCTCTTTCCGGGGCTCCGGCCTGCCTGAACTCGTAGTATTTACATTCCTAGAGGCCTGGCTAGGGAACATGCGGAGGTGCTGGTGCCCGCAGCGCCGCGAGCCCAGCAACCCTCCTCCAAGCCCAGGGCAAACATTTTTAAAAACTGGTCCTCTTCCCGCCCCCTTTATGGAAGAACGTGGGGACATTCATCAAGTCTGCAATGAGTTTATTCATTGCTGTAGTACAGAGCTTTCTAAACGAATAGGAACCTATTATTTACATCCGTTCCTTGCACAGATATTTATTATCTGTAGGAATATTTTAAGGTCTGTACTGGGCTGGCCACCTTTGACAGGGGCCGTCACCTCACACTCCAGGGTAATGGACCACACTGTGGCTGCATTTAATTTATTGAAGTGAGAAGTTACTGTGGGAGGTTTCCAAAGAGAGCCTTTGCCACGAAAAGAGAGGCCCTGTGGTGCTTAGATTATATTTTTTGCTTCAAAATAACACAACCAAACACTATTCAAAATATGAAAAACATTTCCTTAAAGTGTAGGTTCTGGTATCGGCGTCCACGGATGCTTCGGAGTCTGAGGACTGGCCTTAGAGGGCAGAACTCTCTGAAATGGAATACTAACTGTGGGGTGGCTGTTGTGTGGCTCCTAAACATTTTTTAAAAATTAGATTCTGAGAAGAGCTTGTGATCACCATCCACAGATGAAGAAAAGATCAAGAAGCCATGGTTGAAAATTACACCAAGGGCTCGGAAGTTTTGCATTGAGCCTGAATTAGAGGAAATCTGAGAAGCCGGCATAATTAGCAGCGAAATAGGCACGATTTTTCACTTGCTTTAAGGCAATAGATCAAAACAAGCAATACTGAAATCCTTTAATAACCATGGTATTGTGATAAACTCGAGAGAGCTTGGGGACCTCGAAACCGGCTACCTGGTGTTAATATTAATGCGTTTTTAAACCGGAATGTTTCAATAACTCCATTTTACCTCTAAGCTTCAAGGCAACCCAAGATCTCTTAATATTGTCATTACCACGGCCGACACAGGGAACTCGATCCGATGTGGTTCTAAAACAAAATGGGATATTAACCGTGTTTGTTTTCACTTTGATCCATAGGAAATAGGTCCTGCGCCCTGTGACCCATTAAACTAATAAGATTATACACATCAGCAGAGCGGAGGTTCTAATTGTTTCCACCTGTCCCAGATCTCTGCATTTTAAAAATTGATGAAAATAGGACTTGAGTTACAAAAAAGGAAATATATTGAGAGTGAAATAGTTACAAAGCTGAGCCGCTTGGACCACACATGCAATCAATTACTGAGAAAATAAATAGGTGTATATGGTGTAGCGCTTTGGGAAGAAAAAAAAAAGCAGGAAACATAATCATTTAATTGATCTAGGGGTGCTCGCATATTTCATAAAGCTAACATTTGCTTGAGAAAACCGACCAATCACCAGCGTTTCCGGGAGACACTCGACACCTCCTCTCCTCTTCATAAATATTTAAACAGCTAGATTTCTAGATTTGTCATTTAAATGTACTAGGCAATAAGCCGCACAGGCTCATCTTTCATTGGGTTGCCCACACAGAGGGAGGGGCCAGAGGGAGGAGGTACGTTTGCCCTGCGTTCTCATTTGCTTAGACTGCCTTCCTTACGTCATCGTACTGATAAGCCAATCCGTGAAGTTCACTTTGACAAGCTCCCCGCCCCTCCTTTCGTCGGTCACAGCCAGCCTAAGCCAATAGTATGGCTGCATGTAAATGAGAGAACGCCGGCGTTCCGCGCTCCGCCCAGTTCTCCGCCTCTTCCCGGGGCGTAGCGAGTCAAACTGAGCGGGCGGGGTGGAGGGAGGACCTGAGGAAGAGGCGGAGAGAGCGGGGACGCTAGGAGCTGAGTTTGCCTTCGCGCGTCCTCCTCCGCCCCCTGGCCCCTCCTCCGGCCGGGCGGGCTGCCGTTCAGTCATTGGCTGGATCACTAAAGACGGGGCGTGTCTTCTATTTTACATAAATAGTGGGCGGGCATCTAGCGTCCCTGTTGTAACTGGAGAACCCGGTGTCCCGCCCCTCTTCCCCGGGGGTATGGGCGGATCAGGGGTGGGTCCGGACCGGCCTCGCCCCACTTTCGCCACCCGCCGGAAGGAAACAAACGGTTTTCTGAAAAGATTCGTTTTAATTCACCCTTTTGAAGGAATTATCTGTTTCTAAATGTATCTTTTCGTTTATTTTTACAAGCGTTCAGAGTTGTACGATGAAATAAATAGAGATTACCAATACAGCCTCCCCCCAAATTAATTCCCTTTATAATCCGCGTAAAGTCCGCTGCTCCGCGGGCCTCTTGAAAAAGAAAAAATTTTTGTAATAAATTAATCCTTCACTGTAATTCATTTTTTCCTTTACTGCGAATTCCCTTTCTCCCCAATTTTCCACTAGCAGAGCTAGGGAGAGCCGAGTTGAAGTTTGTAAAAGCAGAGAAAGGATGGAAAAATTCTTTCGGGCTAAGCGTTCATGAATTGCTTGTGAATGATGCAAGTGTTAAAATTGTTTCCAACAGTAAAATGCCCCAGGGAAAATCGGTTGACGTTTTTAAAATAAGAGAATTATTCTTGTAATTTATTTGGTTATTTTTTTTTTTTACAAAAATTTTCCTTCTGTTTTATGTCCAACTGAACATAGACTTTCCTTTTCAGGATTTATGATATAAGACGTCAGGTGGCAAATAATTGGGAAATGAAAAGATGAACACGGACTCCAGGAACCTAAGTTTTAAAATACCATCTGTGCGTTTATATTGGGTAACACCCTACAGTTTTCAGAAGAGTAATCATGGTAGTTCGTTTGGTCCAAACTAAAATTTGGGAGTGTTTGTTGTTCGATTTAGATTATACTTTAAAATCGGAGTTGTCAACAAGGCCCTTTTGATGAAAAAAGATAGAAGGAAGGGTTGATTTCTTTCGGCAGGCTAATGGGGATCTATTTAAGTAGAAATTAAAATTAAAATCCATAGCAAAATCGAACATACAGCATCCCCTTCACCAATACTCTTTCTTTCCCCTCTGGAAGACGAATTACAGCTTTCAGCTTCTGCAATACTTGATTCTCCAGCGCAGAAATGAAGAGGTTTCCAAATAATTTCTGCATTAGTAGAAAACTGAGCGTGCTCTAATGGCTCCGGGAAAATTAAGATCAAGGGGAAAGAAAAATTTCTTGTTAGGTTAGTGTGGTGTAACGTTTATTCTTAAAACACTTTTATTTTAAATTTTTTTATTTAGCCTCCCCGAACATTGAAGAATCTTCAAAACACTTTTTGATGTGCTTAATTACTGTCTTTTTAATTTATACCAGTGTGTTGATTACATTTAACTCAATTCATATTTAATTTTGTAGTATTAAAAAGTGACTAGAGGCATTATTTATGCCTCCTCCATGAAATTATATCCAGAAATGTTATTCTATTGCTAACTCATTTAATGTTAAAAATACATGTTAATGCCTATGATATTCCAAGTAACTAAAGTAATGTACATCCATCGTTAAGCCAAGAAATATTATGTCAGTTGATAATTTGTCAAAATTGTTATTTGAAATTGATCTCTAGGAAGGTAAAGTAGTAGAACATTAGCACTTTTATACACGTGGTTCTCAGTAATAATAAAAAGTTAAGTTTACAGCCTAATAGCAAAAAAACCCCCACCTGATTATGTTTTCGTGTTAATCAGTTTTAGGAGTTAGTTCTATATGACTGTGTTAATGCTGTTTTATTAAGCTTTGGGGATAATGAATAAAATACTAATTTAAGAAATCTAACTGAAAATTTATTTAATCCAAACTATCACATTGTTGTTGTTTTTTTCTTCCATTTTTCTTTTATGAATAAGTATTTTCTGGTTGTGAAATATATATGTTCCTGGAAAAAACCTAGGAATATTGAAAGATATAAGAAAAAACACCAAAACGTTTATATATAGTCTCTCAATCAAAAATTAAATCTAAGTTTCCTATATTTCCTTCCTACCTTGTTCTATGTATTAATAGTAACATTGTTTTTTGGTTTTGCTTTGTTTTTTTACAAAATTTAGATTGGGTTCTATATTAAGAACTCACTTTTCAAAACTCAGATTTATTTTGCTCTTATTTTCTGCTTGAACTATAATTTGAATTTGTAAGAATTCATAGTTGTATTACATTCATTTTTTTATTTTAAACTTCATTTTATTATAAAGAAATACATGTTCCTAAGGTAACTCTTGGAACCACCAAAAAGTAGAAGTAAAATATAGTAATGATCTGCCCATAAATAATTCTCACTGTAACTTGTTTGCATTTTTTAAAAACATAGTATTATCATCTTTAAACATGAATGTTGAGACTTTTGAGTTAAAAACAGAAGGATATATTCAAAAGTAATTTACATGTTTACATATTTTAAAAATATTTGTTAAAAGTTGAATTTTAATATTCTAATTTAGCAAAGACTGATTTGAGAGTTTTCTTTATGTTTAGCTTACTTTCTGCAACATATGCTAGCAAGTCTGATATTGTTCGTACAAACATTTTCTCTGAGCTTTATAAAAATGTTTCTTCCCTATACTTCTTATTCCTCTTAAGATGCATTTGCTGATCATTCCTGTTTAAATCCTGCAAGAATGCATAATCACAGCAAACCAACACATTAAAGACATTGGTCTGTTTTCAAATTGCAAAGTTTTTTCTTTAGCCCAATTATGTTTTACTAACAGCATCTGCTTCCAATCTATTTGCACTTTTAGGAATACTGATTTTTATTAATAGCACCTGAAAATACCAGCAAGCCACAAAGGACATGTAATTAAGAATATCATCAAGCAAGTATTTAACAAAATGCATGATTAGCTATGTTTGTGGCCTCTAAATTGAGCAAAAGTACATATCTCACCATTTCATTTTACAATCTCTACTTATTTCTTCCCCATCTTGAGATTATGGTTCCAGTAACAAAGCAAATAGCCCTGTTTATCATTAAGTCGTAAACTCATAGCAATACACTCCTTATAATATATCACATATCCTGTAAATTTTTAAGCCAAATTATTTCATCGTGGTGGCAGATGGTTGTGGAAAAAAATCTGTTTTTACATCTTGGTTCCCTTTAGCTTATGGTAATAACTAACTCTAACATATTTAAACAAGAGTTTAAATAATAGAAATAAGCCATGTTTCAAATATATAAAGTAAATTGCCAACTGTGAGAAAGTCTGAATATGTGTTCCATGTTATTTTATTTAAGCTGATGGATTATGTGAAGTGAATAATTTTATCAATTTTACCAGTGTGGTTTTATAAGAAAAAGACATGGAAATTGTTATGCTCCATAGAAAAGAAACTGTTTTAGGCCACTATTTTTGTGGATGCAAGGATCCAAGAATTAAATAAGAATATACAGTGGCATTTTTTTAAATCTCTCTGAATAAGAACTAACTCACCAATTACATGCTCACAGCTGGAAACTGTGTTCCATATACATTTTAAAAGACCGCATTTGCCTTCTTCGACAAACACCATCCATGAGAAAGGAAATTAAGAACATGGGAGGGCGATGTTTGTTTCAGATTTCTTTCATCATGAGTATTTTTAAAAACATTTTTGATAGCATGAATTCACTATTGGAGATCTTTATATATGCATATATGTATATATAATTATATGTATATTTTTTTTCACAAAAACAAGAAGTGTTTTGTGCCCAGGGTAATGAAAACAGACTCTTGAAAAAATAAGTGACATTTCTAATAGTTACCATATTTAAGGAGCTTATATTCTGTGGCTGTTTCTGAAAGATGGCAAAGAAGTTATGAAATACTTTAACTTTCTTCTGCTATAGAAATATATAAAATAATATATAATATATAAAATACAAACAAAATAGTGCCAGAATATCAGCTTTCCATGCAAAGGCAAAAATGTATGTGAAGAGAGAAAGAAGCAGATAGTCTGTCTCCAAAATGTAAAATGAACAAGGTTTTTTTTTTCTTTTAAGCTTGGATTATGTTGAAAATTGCCTCAATTTTCTCTCTTCACATCATAAGGATAAAGGAGGTTAAAGTGATGTTTCAAAGTCATATTCAACCTCCCAAAACGAACAATCTTAAGTATTTAAACTTAATTATAAAACAAATTTTGTATAGAAAAAGAAATTTGTTTCCCGTATAAATTAGCAGGTTCCAGATTCCCTGATGAATCCGCATCTCAGTGACTGTGTTATTTGCACATTACCATGATGGTGAGCAACAGTATACTGGACAAAATTACATTTCTTTTTAAAATTGTGAATTTGAAATAGTGCTTTAACTTCCAGAGGTGGTATGGTACATAATTTTGATTAAAAAAATAAAACATTCCTGGAAAAAAGTGTTTCATCACTGTAGTCTTTTTCCTCCCTTTTTAGTCTGTCTTGTACTCCATATGCAAATGTCAATATTATTCATAAGAATATTTGAAGGGATAGTAGAGGTAAATAAATGGTACCTTGATAATGAAATTCAAGTATAAAGTTGGCCAATAACTCAATACATCTGGGATCAGCTTGTCTTGATTTCTAAAAGAGTCGTTGATATTGAAAATTGCCGTGTATGGGCTAGTGCATTTTTCAAACTGCATATTTTAATACCCAAATAATGTATGTGTATTGTAATAAATTTTAAAGGCACAAAGAAAAGAGGGAAGCAAAATTCTTCCCCAACCCAAGAAACCACTGCTCAGATTTTTATATATATCCTTGAAATCTTTTTTCTGTATGTATATGGTTGCATTTCAAAAAAAATAAATACTGCATATTCTATTTTGTAAAACTGTTGAGCTTTTTTATTACTCTTGGTAGGTGATGGAAATCTTCCCATAGTCCAGGATTCTTTTACAAAATTGTTTGAATTGGCTGATAGGTCTACTTACAATGATCATAAAACTGGATTCATTCATCAAATTCTATATAATGAGCCATTTAAATTATGTCTAATTTTTTAGCATTATGAGCAGTGCTCAGCACACATGTGTGTAATGCCTTTGTCAGCAGCTATAACTATCTTTGTAGGGTAAATTCCTATGAGAGGAATTACATATTTTCAAAGCTTTTTGTTCATTTCTTTTTCATTTTCTTTCTTTTCTGCTTTTTTCTTTTTTCTCTTTTTTGATGTGTGCATGAAGTTTTGTTTTCCTTTGTCTTCAGATTGATTGCTTGTTTTTCAGCCAAAAAAAGTGATCCATAAATACTCTCTTCTAATTTTTAGAAATCAAAATGTTAAAATATTTTAAAAGGCTGAAGTTCCCATAGACTAGCTTTTTCCTCCTTGGTTTGGTGCATAGCTTTTGAATTCTCTTTCTATGCATTTACAGATACAATCTATGTATGTATATACAGAAAATACATCATACTGCTGAGTAGTCTTAAATACTATTATAGCAATTCAAATTGCATTCATTCTCAGTGACAATCATACAATGGAGCTGAAAGGAGAGAGAGTAAGGGAGGCAGGGGAGAGAAGAGAGAGAAAGAAATTAAAGGCATGGTAATCAGGTAAAATGATGACACGAGCTAAACTGAAGAAGGTAATGTCTTCCTTATTTCCTTCCTACAACTACAGAAGCCTGCTTAGTGTTTAAAAAAAAAAAGTGATCCAAAAATTGTGATCCTAGTGCAAATTCAGCCCACAGTTTATACCACAGACAGAGTGATTCAAATTCCCCCGGACTGCTAAGCAGTCATTTCTCCTTCTGGAATCAAGTCCCTGATAGTCCTACTGTGCAGTTGTACACACTGTCCAGCATCATCCAAAATTACCTTAGGAAATATCCAAAAAGATTTGTAGAAAATGAACACCAAGCCAGGGCTTTTTATGTTTTCCTAAGCATA
The DNA here is from genome assembly GCA_008086735.1 of Cheirogaleus medius. Taxonomy (NCBI): domain Eukaryota; kingdom Metazoa; phylum Chordata; class Mammalia; order Primates; family Cheirogaleidae; genus Cheirogaleus; species Cheirogaleus medius. Next base: position 25,065,627 of record VBSM01002217.1, on the reverse strand, counting down.
TTTAGAGCTAAATAGAAGTTCTTCAGTAGGTACCAAAATGCTCAGAAAGTAATAGTGACAACTGAATTTCTTTTTCCTAGTTTCTGGGGTGGTGAAGGAAGAAGAGTCTGGTGTGTGGGATTTGTGCAGCAGGTGAATTGCAGTCGAAGCGCTCTGAAAGGAGGCTTAGCACACTGAAGTGCTTCTTGCAGGTATAACGCGATCCCTTGAGCAATGTTCTCCTACCTGGCACTCCCTCCCCCCACCCTCCCACCCACGTTCCCAACACAAGCAAGTGGAGACCAGCGTGTCATGATAGTATAGGTTACAATGGCGTCGTTGTGGCAATACCTCATTCTCCTTCCTGCTGACCCTTACTCAGGGATGAGCCTCCAATTGTCTTCCTTCTGTTGTAAGACCCGCCATTATCCACCTCCCCAGCAGGGTAACGCTTTCCTAATATAAACGAGGGGTATTAAGAAGAGGGGGAAATGAACTACAATGTTAAAGAAATAAAATAAGAATAATCTATAACTCTATTCATTTTTGTTTCTCCTTGAATTTTCTCCAAGTAGATAAGTCAACAAAACTTAACTGACTTAAAACAGTGAAATTGACCAATTACTCTTTTCTCATTGCTGAGTGTCAAACTCACCCTCAAATGCCATGAAAACCAACTTCCTGCCAGTAAAGGAACAGGCTTCAAGCTTATGGAAAATACTTACAGGCATACTAGACATCAAATAACTGCTTCAAAACATTCTGATACATCAAGCCTGGAAGTATCAGAAACAGATGGGCCACTTCCTCTCTGTATTTCACACAAACTCCAGAAATAAAGGAAGAGCCTGCAAAAAAAAAAGAAGCATTTCCATTTGCTCATCTCATGTTTGAAAATTTTGACCAACACCCAACACATTCTAATTATATGGTTGTATTACACTGGGGAAATTAATTATTATTGCCCCATTAGAGATGCTGACAAAGATATGATCTTTCAAAAATGTCTGGATCTTCTTTATGTAGTCTATTTTACAAAAGCATCAAGTCTTTAAAAAAATATATCCCATAAAAGAACTTCTAGACTCTGGCATCGGAACTGATGTTGTGTTGTCTATAAACCAAACGTTTGCACGTGCTTCATTCTTGAGGTCTACCTCAGAAGGGAGATATTTGTCACCTTTCTGGTTAATATGAACAATGAGCAATAGTGTTCCCAGAGGATTCCCACCTACCAAAAAGCCACCCAGATTTTTCAAATTTTTTCCCTAATTTTATGCATTAACTGAATATTTTCCAAATGTTCACTTCTTTCTGAGCTCCAGAGAGATCTAAGGAGCTATAACTCTGTCTATGCCTGTGTCTATGTACTAGAATGTTTCTAAGTGTGTCAGAGTGTATGGATCACTGATATGGAAATGCTTAGAGTGGTAAAGTAGTTTCTGCTTCCATATGCAAATAGCAGATTGCATTTGTGAAAAATATTCATTCTTAAAGATCTCACCCCATCATTGCCTATTGCTCTCTTCAGTTGGTCATTCTGTTCTTTTGTCTGGTAAAATCTACCCAGAATTAGGATCAAAGATGAAGACTCAAAACTTCAACCAGCTCCTTTCTTCCATCTTCTGTTCATTAAATCAAGAGTTGAAACCGGGTGAATTCAATTATTCCTTTGAAGAACACGTCTTTGTTTTGAAAGGCAGATCCTTAAGAACAGCATAACTCAAGCATCTGTTCATCTGAAGAGCTCAGAAACATGTTCAGATTGTGCCAACTTCCAATTTGAAATGCAGTCTGGAGTGTGGACCAGGGAGCCAGGCTGCTTGATTTGCTGGCTCAGCCACTGGCCACCTGTGTGACCTGAGGCAAGTTTTGTAACTTTCTGTGTCTCTATTTCCCTCATCAGTACAATGAGAATGATTACAGTATCCACTACCTCATGGGATTTGGGTACAAATTATATTAATATTCATAAAGCTCTTATATACAGATTTTTCTTTTTTTTGAGACAGGGTCTCTCTCTGTCACCCTAGCTAGAATGCAATGACACAATCATAGCTCACAGCAACCTCAAACTCCTGGGCTCAAGTGATCCTCCTGCCTCAGCCTCCCAAGTAGCTGAGACTACAGGCACGTGTCACCACGCCCAGCTAAGTTTTTTTCACTTTTTGTAGAGATGAGATCTCTCTATTGCCCAGTGTGGTCTCGAACTCCTGGGCTCAAGCAATCCTCCTGCCTCAGCCTCCCGGAGTGGCTAGGATTATAGTCATGAGCTACTGCGAGTGGCCGGATTTTTTTTTTTCTGAGTGTACCAGTAATAAGTAGTCTATTTGACTAAATAACTAGAAGTTCCCTTTGTCTAGAAAACAGGATATTTAGGCCTCTTTACGAGTTCTCACAAAGGCAATTTGGTCCATATATTGTTGATAAGTTGGTGTCTCTGTGGGGAAACAAGGGCCCAGGGCTTTCTATTCTGCCATCTTGCTGATGTCACTCATCATATTTAGGCCTCTTTAAATGCCTGCTTCTTTGGTTGTTTTTTCCCCTTTTGTTATAGGATTAATGTCATGCCCATAACATGCACCCAATAAATAATTTTGGAGTGAATGAGTGAAGCAAGAGTGGACTGTGATGTCACTTTTTAGTAATAAATGGGAGCACTGGTGAGAGGAAGGCAGAGTGCACGAAGAGTTGAGGCCCAGGTGCCCCCCCCACCACCAGCAACCTGCTGGAAGTCTGGATTCTCACCAAGGGGAAAACTGAGAATTCTGAGCCCATGACCCAGGATGGAGGTTCTAATGACAGAGCTGGTGGCAGCTGACAGAAACAGAGACACATCCTGTAACAGAAACAACACCCCCTGGGAGTCAGGCAAGCTGTTCATAGGCGTTGGCTCTCCCACAGATTGTGTGACATCTCCAAGGTCTGCAATCCCCCTGGGAGACAATGGGGATGATAGGGTAGAACTTTCCTCCCAGAGTCCTGACCCCACCATCTACTATGTTGGCCAAGTCTTGTGCCACCTTGAACCTCAGGTAACTCAAAGGAAGATGCTAATGAAACAAATGAGTATGTCCGTGAAAGTGTCCTGTATCTGCATAAAACCAGCACTAAAAAGAAAGTTCAAGGCATTGTCATAGCTGAATTAGAAGAACAAAAATTAGGGTTTAGACCTGTGGAAGATATTCCTAAGAATATTGATGATGTAATACCAGAGCAAGTTTTTAAAGAAGACTGTGGACTCTCTATTTGGGGAGAATTTGAAAGAAAGGAGAGGAAGGAACATCTGTTGGGAGGAGGAATGTGTAAAGTCAAAGGTCCCTGGAGGTCCTTTTGGGCTCTCAGATTCCATATTATGTGGCCTCTAAGAACATGCACTGGGGTGCCCACGAGGTGCTGGTGACTGATAAGTGCCACCTTTCCTGGGGTGTCCAGAGGCACAAGCCAGCAGAGCTCACAGGTGTGCTGAGATGTGAGAGAAGATGGCATCTGCAAGACACAGAAAAACCACAGACCATGCTGAACTCACCAGATCCTGTTTAATGGGTAATCTCTTTTTGGAAACAGCAATCTACCCAGGTGCCACCTCATTTTTAAACACTACAACAAGGTTTTGTAGAGTCTGAAGCTTACATGATTTGGGAGACACTCTTTTAGGAAAAGATTATGAAATTACAACAAAGTCCAAATGGGGCCCATGCAAATGAGAGAGTCTGAAGTCTAAGCTGCATCAGTTTTCTTGCCTACAACTGGAGTATTATCATCTCTTTACAGATTAGGAAACTGAGGTTTGGAGGAGTGAAAGAACTTGTTCCAAGTCATGGATCTGATGAGTGGCCCAGCTGGAACCAGCTTCCAGTCATCTCATTTCTGTGACACCACACTGCACTCACAGGGAGGGTGGAGCCTCTGTTCTCACCTCTGGCTGAATCGAGGATTGCTGGGGCTTCTACTTCCAGGAGAAGTGTTTACTCCTGACTCTGAGCAGAGAAGTTCAATGCTGAGCATCCTCGTGTGTGAGGGTTTCGGAAAACTTGAGGGTTTGACAAGCCTAGGATGCTTGGAGGTTTGATTATGAGAGCCTTAAGTGAGGGCAACTGACAACAGGGATCAGCTGTGTGTGTTAAAAGAGACAATGCTTATGGCTTTGATAAAAGATGTAAGCATTAGTGCCTAGGGCAGAAGTCTGTAATATGGTCATAAAAGTGTTCCCAGAATGTTAAAGATGCTGGGGACCCAGTCCAATGCCATCTTTCTCCAACTAAAGATTAAAACTGAGGCTCAAAGAGATTAAGTCACTTGCCCTAGGTCACACATCGTCCAGTGGCATAATTGGTTTTTGTTTTCAAAACAGGGTCTCTCTCTCTGTTGTTCCAGCTAGAGTGCAGTGGCACTATCATAGCTCACTGCAACCTCCAACTCCTAGGCTCAAGCGATCCTCCTGCCTCAGCCTCCCGAGTAGCTAGGACTACAGGTGCACACCACTGTACCCAGCTAATTTTTTCTATTTTTTGTAGAGACAGCATCTTGCTCTTCCTCAGGCTGGTCTAGAACTCCTAGCCTCAAGTGATCCTCCCAGCTTGGCCTCCCAAACTACTAAGATGTGGTGAGCCACCACGCCGGCCTCCAGTGGCATAACTGGGACAAAGAATCTGCTCCTGGAATCCCAGTGTTTTGTTGTCAGCATCCTTGTTGGGCTCCAATTCCACAAAGCATTCTTTATTTACTTCCTAAGCAAGGACAGCGATGTTGCTTTTGAGAATCGAACACTTAACCATGCATTTTTATTTTCACCTAATTTCAATAAAAAACAAAACCCTTTCTGTGTACTTTTTTTCATTCTACAAATGCTTGAAAAACTTCTTCAATCACGATCCTTGCAAAAAGAGATTTTTCCACAACTTTTACATTTAGCTAATTAATTTTATTTCCTAGCACTTTCTACTGTTGACCAAAGAGTTAGTCCAGTCAGGGGTGTTGGTGAAAAGAAAATTTCCATGTCTTCTGTCTTGGTGTCAATGAAAGGTTTATTTTCATGCTTTTTTTTATTGACTTTTGGAAGATTGTTGCCTATGACAAGACTTAAGATGGTCCATCTCCAGTAAGCTGGCTACATCATTCCACACCATAAAGTTTACTGGATGATGGCCACACCCCTGTCACTTCCTGCCATCCTCCCCCTTTTTCTACCCTGGCTACTTCCCCAGCTACTGAGAAAATGCTCAACGTGGCCCTCTAAAGCTGTGGTGTCCAATAGAACATTTTGTGATGATGGAAATCCCAGATTGGCACTGTCCAATATGGTAACTATTTGCTACATGTGGCTATTGAAATGTGACTCAGGAACTGAATTTTAAATTTCATTTTATTTTAAGGAAATTTAAATTTAAATAGTCTTGTGTGGCTATTGGCTACCATATTGGATGGTGTAAAGAGAGAAAATTTCCATCATTGCAGAAAATTCCATTAGACAGCATTGAACTAAAGGGTCCACTCCTGAGCAAGAGCCTTGAGACTCTACTCTATGTCTGCCCTTGAGCTGGCTTCATCATTTGGGCTGAGCTAAAGGAGAGGCCTCCAAGATGGCTTGGTGAGTGACTCCTGAAATGTTAGGATAAAATGAGTTGTGGCAGAGTGGAGGCACCATATTGGTTCCTATACAATAAAGCTTTAGAATATATAAATGGAGAAGGAAACTTAGAGAACCCTAGTTGCTGCCTCTCTTTACAAACAGGAAAACTGAGGAGCAGTGAATTAGTTACTTGGCCAAGGTTAATAATTGAGCCAGTCTCCTAATTCCCAAGCCAGTCCTTTCCCTTGGTTGGGCACAGGTCAGTTCTGGGAGGCCAAAGCAAGTCTTTCTTTCTTTTATTGCTTCAGCACCTCCATATTGTGGGGTTCCTGTGTACAAAGATTCTTGTGTCAGGGACAGACAAGATGGGAGACATGAGTTGCCCATTGGTGGAAGAGGGAGTGTTCATCAGCTCACATCAAGGGGCTGTCCAGAGGAATGGATATGATGACCAAGTACTGCCAGGACTCTCTCAGTTTAAGCACTGAATGTCCCACATCCCAAGAAATCTCTCAGTCCAAGACAAATCAAGAGAGTTGTTCATACCGAGACCAATGATAGTACCAATGATCTTCCAGAATCCAGATGAAGCAAAGAATCAAGGCAAGTATAACCCCTGGGTGGGTGGCGTATGCCTTTGCTTTATAGATTCAGAGAACAAGAAGTTTCCTGGGGTAATATCCTGGTGTTTTTCCATTCATCTGCATCCAATTGTTCTCCTCAACCAACAACCTTCAAGCAGCCCTGCTTTTAAATGGACCATGCCTCCTTGCAGAACATTACATTTTAAAACATACCTTTAAAACACTGTAACATGATTTTAAAATAGAGATATGGAGTGATTAACCCACAATGTAGGGCTCTGTTCTGGAGGCTGAGACCGGCTGTTACAAGGTGAAGGCATTTATACAGTCATCAGTCATCTGCACCAAAACCTGCTTTAGTGGAGGTCTGGGGATTTCTAATGGCCTCTTTAAGAATGTCCTGTTTCTATTCGAGTCACTCCTAGACAGAAGCATTATTCAGGTACCTGTTGAACACCTGGCTACGACATCAAATGGCCAAAGCCATAGGATGAAGGAGGCAGCAGAGCATACCAGAAGGAGTCCCAGGTTAGGAGGCAAGAATCTGGGTTCTAGTTTTAATTCTGCCATTAGCTAGGCTGTGTGACCTTGGAAAAAAAATCACTTGAACTCTCTGAGCCTAAATGTCCTCATCTGCAAAAGAGAGATACAAATGCCTGACCAGCTTGCTCTCACTGAGAAACGGTGGAGAGTCAGGGAAGTAAACGTCAAAGTGCTTTGAAAAGTCCAAAATGTTACACAAGGACAAGAAAGGTAGTGCAGGGCCTCCGATGGATGAAGCTGAGCTTTGGAAATGTAACCACAAGTGGAGATGAAGCACAGTTACTGGGCCCTAAACAACCTTAGCTTAGGCAAGAAAGGAAACACACGAAGGCAGGAGAGAAATAGCACAAGAAACACCAACCCAGAGAGAATGTATCAAAGGGCTAGAGGAAGTCCAAAAAGCCACATTGTCCCGTTCCAGCATTTTCTTCTGTAATAAAGACATATAAACTCAAACTGGGTCATTTAAAACAAAACACCAGAACAAGGGCAAGACCTCAGAAAGGCAGAAATATGCACAAGATACATTTTCTATTGATGTATATTTATTACGGATTCTATGGCCTTAGAACATATATCAGAATATTTCTTTCTTTGGGCATGGTGTCTCATGCCTGTAATCCTAGTACTCTGGAAGGCCGAGGCGGGTGGATTGTTTGAGCTCAGGAGTTCGAGACCAGCCTGAGCAAGAGTGAGACCCCATCTCTACTAAAAAAATAGAAAGAAATTAGCTGGACAACTAAAAAATGTATATATATAAAAAAAATTAGCCGGGCACGGTGGCACATGCCTGTAGTCCCAGCTACTCGGGAGGCTGAAGCAGGAGGATCGCTTGAGCCCAGGAGTTGGTTGCTGTGAGCTGGACTGACGCCACAGCACTCTAGTCAGGGCAAGAGAGTGAGACTCTGTCTCAAAAAAAAAAAAAAAAATTCTTTCTTGCTATTTCTGCATAAAATACACAGAAGACATCACAACAATTAGATCACCCCCCAAGTGAAGCCCAATCTAAGTCCTTTTCTTAGAACATTATTTCTTTACTGACAGTCACTGTGTAGGCCAACTACTGCCAAAATAACACTGCATAACAAACAGCCACCAAACAGTGTCACATGCCAGTGGATATTTATTTTTGCTTCTGCATCTAAGGGCAATTCTGAGGGTCTCTGTTGGTCTTCATTGTGCACCTGTCGTGAGCCAGCCAGAGCTTGGGCAGACAGATCTGCTGATCATAGCTGGGCTTGCTCATATGTTTAGGGATTGGCTGACTCATACACCTGTGTCATCTGGGAGCTCTTCCGTGTGTAGTGTTGACAGGTAAATATAGGATGCCCAGCTAAACTGGAATTTCAAATAAACAACAAATAATATTTTAGTATAAGTATGTCCCCAATATTTGCTAATCCTGGCAAGCCTACCTGTGTATCTCTCCCATTCACCTAGCAGGCTAGGGCAGGCATGTCCCCATGGCCAGCAGGGAAACATAACGAAAACATGCTCTGCCCCTTGGCATCTAGACTCAGGTCTGGCACTTCACTGCCTTCAATTGGCCAAAGCAAGTCACAGAGCCCAGCCCAGATTCAAGGAATGTAAAGGCACATTGAGAAGTACATGAATACAGGAAAGGTGAAAAATCAGGACCATTTTGACCATCAATCTACCACAGTCCTCAACAGCAAAATCACCACCGAAAGATGTCGGCACAAAGTCCTCCAGGAAAATGCACTCAAATGTCATTTGCCCATTCCATTCAAATACAGAAGAGGAGGGTGCTAGATGAAGTGTTTAGGGCATCTAACTAAAGGGGAGACAACCTAGGTTCTTTGTTTTCCCTGGCAGACCACGTCTTCTCTGGGGCTCAGTTTTTTCATCTATGAAATGGTAAGTTTGCACTCCTGGGGCCTGCAGCCCTAAGATTCAATAATCTTGAATATTTTAACTCGAGCAACTTGCCTCCTTCCATCATTTCCCTACAGCAAACTCTTCTAGCCTAATCGACTTTATGACTGTATTAGCAATGCTATAACTTAAAACAGCCCATTATGGTCCTCATTGACTGCTCCTGTATTCAAAGCAAATTCAATCACCAATACATATCCAATAAAAAAAATGGAAATCTCCAGGCCAACGGGACATCAGCTCCTGGCAAGGAACAAGCCTCTTGAATAAATAAATCTGCTTTGCCCAATATTTTCCCCTCTTGATTTGAAGAGAGACAGTAACCCTTTTTCTGTCATTGAATTAATTTGCTAGAAGTGGCTGTAATTTCTATATAAATCCTGAGATTGTTTCTAATTTACATGTTATATATGAATTTTTATGCATGTGGTGCCAGCCTAATGTTCTCCAGGGATACTCTTGGAAACTGTATGAATCATGTAAACAAAATTAGACTGAAATAAAAAGAATGTATGATATTTTCTTCACTAGGACTAATTTTTTTTTAAGTTTGGTTTTCTCCATAATGGTCCTCCTGCTGACTTTAATTATATTTATGGCGCAATTATCCTGTGCTGGGCACAGCCGCATGTGCCCGCTGCTCATTTGGCGTCTGTCTGGTTTGGGGATGCCTTGTAGACAGACGGGTGGTGTTTGTTCTCTTTGGGTGAAGAGAGAAGGGGTATAGGAGGTGTCATGGTGGCATGTACGTGGCCTTTTCTCCCTTCCCCATCTCCCATCTCCTTTCTTTTTTATGAGGATGAGTTCAGGTCATGGACAAGACTGCAACCAGGTCCGGGGAGCTTTCTCTGTCTGTGGCATCCCCAGGGCACCATTTGAAGATCATTACTGCTGTTAATTAATGATTTGCCAGCTGTCTATACTAATTTTATAGCATTTATGTATGCACACGCATTGTGCTTTAGTCTGCTTTCACTAAAACCAAACACAACACACGTTAAGTAGGAGTTGAAGTCTCTGTTTTTGGCCAGAGGTCTGCTTAGCTGAGATGGTTCCACCTCGTGTAATCGCAGGTCGGGTTTTGTACCCACCGCACAGGCTGGTAGGGACGTCAACTTCTGAAGCTTTGCTTTCCCAGAAGACCCCTCCGGGAGCAGTGTCGTGCAGGGAGGAGCCGACACTTCTGATCCACGATAATCAGCAGCTCGGGGGTTCCGATGGAAATGTCACAGCTCTTTTCAGAAAATGAAACTGTTCTAGGCTGCCCTCATTTTTGTCAGGAGGAGACATCAACACCTCCTGCGGTCCCCTTTCTTGTCTTAACCTCATTTCTCTATTTACTGCAAATGCGAATGCTTCTGTCCAACTACTGTGGCCAGTCCCCGCCACAGCACATCCTAGAGACTGCAGGTACTCAGGAATAGGAGAAGTTTGGGGTGGCCCAAGTCCAAGGTTCCTCTCACCCTGGTGTTAGGATTTTGGAGTGTTTCGCCATGAGCAGCTAACTCTCCATCGCTTCCCTTTCAGGCCTCACTGCTCTGGGCAATACCTAGAGACCACATCCAACCAGGTCATCCCCATCCGAGCATTTAGACCATTCCCATTCTGAAATACCAAGGAGAAGTGTCATCTGCCTATTATAAAGCAGGATATCATACGGTGGCTCAATTTTTGCTTAGCCGTTCAACAATAGCAACATTGTTTTGTAGAGGAAATACCTTACAATGTTAGATGTAGAGCAAAGTACAGCAGACATGACATGGTGCCCGGGAAGAAAGGAGAGGCCACAGATATTCATTAAGCACGTGCTATGCGCCAGGCCTGTGCTCTGCCTTGTTTCATCTTCACAACCACCCTGCATATGTTACCATTTCATGAAGGACAAACCTGAGACTCAAAGAAGTGAAGTTATCGCCAAGGGAGAAGAAACACAGGTGAAGAGAACACACCGTTAAGTGCCAAACCAGGCGGTCCCTTGCAGAAATGCAACAGAGGCTGCAAAAAGAGCAAGCAGAGCAAAAGCGGGAGTAGGTGGTGAGGGGAAGCACACAGGAGGCTCTGAGAGGTGGGAGAGAATATTCTATAAAAGAATCTGAGTGAAGGGAGGCAGAGATGAACACATGTTCCCAAGGAACAGGGAGAATGTTGACCTCATGAAAGGTGGGGCAGGAGGAAGCCAGTAGGCTCCAAAGTCCACACTGCAGACTGTCCTAAAATTGGAGTTGGCCCAATGTGTGTATATGTCTGAGTTATTTGGAGGAGTCAGAGAAGAAAGCAGGGTAACCCACATGGACATACAGTAGCACTGTCCTTCTGCCTCATGGGTGGGGCCCTTAAACTAACCAGAAGACCCTTCTAGGCTCACTGTGGCAATTAATACATAAATGGGTAAACACTATTTCCAAGAAATATTAGTAACATGACTGCCCACAATGTGGGTAGCTGTGTGCCTTAGTATTCTGGATACATGACAGGTAGTATATCCACAATGGCCACAAGGCATCAAACAAACCTCATTACTTTTGGGAGGTTTTCCTCATTTCTAACTTTCTTTAGGACATTGCAATTAATTCAAATATGTTTATGTTCTATTCCAATACCCCACACATACTGTTCTGCTTATTCATCTGTCTTTATGAAGCTTTTAGTAAAGGTGGGGAAGAAGCAAAGTGAATTTGGGGAGAATATAAGGCAGAAATGCTTTTTTAAAAGTTTTCCTTTTCAATATTGAATCAATTCGGGAAGAATTCAATCTACAAGGTCAAAGCTAGGTCACATATCCTGACTTCCTTGCACCCACAGCTTAATAATCTAAAAATAAAAATCAATTCTTGTCTGAGAGTTGTGAAGAGCTCATAATTGCTTTAGAGTGAAGCTCAGAACGACTGTGCCTTCTCCCGCCTTCCATTGCTTTGAGATGAGAATATCATTTTTCAAGTCCAAGGCACTGTCAGTATTAGATTGCATGGTAACCAAGTAGAAAAATCTCTGTTTAAGATGAAATAATTTTTATCATTATACTGTTCAGGCAGGAATGAGATCCCTTCTTTAATGCTGCTATAAAGATGGCAGAGAAGTAATATGAACCAATTGTTAGTTAGAAATATCTTCCCTTTAAAAAAAAAATCACTGTTTACAATCTTTTTTCTTCCTGCTGTCATGCCAGTATTCTGAATCAAGAACTTGCTTTGATTTTTGTAGAAAACTAGTTGCCCCCTTTCCAGCTAGTGAATTTTCTTTCTCTTTAATCTCAAGATCCAGATGTGTTTAGAGTCTCATTATAACAAACATTTTAACTGTGATCCTGGCTAGATTGAATTTTGGGTTTGTTTGCTTTATTAGACTTTGTGCCACTAAAGAGAACCTTGGACTTCTAGAAGGCTAATGGATTTTCCATCATGGCTACATACCCTTTTGCATACATGGATATTTGTAATAGGGACAGCTTTCCATTTTTATTAGCATCTTCTTATAGAAGTATTTAGCCTTCCAACCACCCACAGTTTTTAAAAACCAATTCCCAGAGTTTTCATGAAATTTTAAAGTACCTATCAAGAGTCTTTTAACTGTAAAGATCATCTATAAGATGGGAATGAAAGAGTCCATTAAAATATCATTATACGAAGAGAAATTCTCTGCCACTTTTTCTTAATTCAACCTAACAGGAATGCAACTGCCTCTCTCTCTGCCTGGTTATATCCAGTCATGGCTCCATATTAAAATTAGGGCTGACATGGGGTGTCAGCGGAGACACAGGCATGGTGTCACAGTCCTCAGGCTCGATCTCAGGTACATACATGCCATGGCTGCTGCTCCTGATTTTTGCCACCCACCCCTGCATCATCCCTTCTCCACCTTCCATCATCCTAACAAAACGGGCTCCACTGCCTTGGAGGAGCAGAGTACTCAGCCTGAGTCTCCCAAATCTTATTTTCAATCAACATCTAGACACTTCCACAACCTGATTTCTTTTTGACCAAGCCAACTTTCTTATAAGCCCCAAGTCTGTTCTGTGAGGCCAGCTAATTAGCCTGCCTATACCAGAAATACTCGCTTTTTATTACCTTTAGAAAACAAAGCCAGGTTTGAGGAAGTGTTGGATGTAAGCTGTCTCCAAAACCTCAGGAAGGGAACCCCCACCTTCCAAACCCCCTCCTTCTTTCCAGTAAGATTTGTAGTCTGGTTAGAAGGACCATTTAGATGATGAAAGGAACCAGTGGACAGCCTCTGATTTATAACCAGTGTGATTTTTTTAATATCCACCAAATTAATATTTTTATGTCTGTTCCCCCATCAAGTTGCTTCGGTTTGAATTTCAACGAGGGGAGCCTGCCAAGATCATAAATCCCAGCAGGGGTGGGAGAACGTAAGACAGATTTCTAACACCTTTTTAAAAAAAAAACATTTAAATAAAAAGGGCAGGAATTTGCTTTAAAGTACACCAGGCCCAGCAGGGACTGGGAGAGACACAGGTCGTCTGAGCATGGGAGCAGCTCTGCCTTCCCAGTATCACTTTTCCGAGGAACCCAACCCACAGAAAACCACTCTGGCAGGTAAATCAGGCCCTGTGGGCTTTTCATCAAAAGCCAGTGATGTCTCCCTGGGATGTATGTTAGAGGGAAGGCAGAAATACTCTCAAATGAGCACCTTCCAAAAAGTCGAGTCTTTCTGCATCCCTCTCTCTGGAGTGACCACTCACACAGCTCATCAAAGTCTCCTTTCATTAGTGCCCGGCCAAGGGAAATAAATGCAGCTGGCAAGACAGAGTTTGAAGCTGTAAGAAGAAAGCCATGTGTTTCCTTCCTAAGACTAAAATCATTTCCCTACAAGGAATAAAGAGCTTTTACAAACCTTCTGGATGGATATGTCTTGGAGGGGAACAACCTGATTGCTCTCACACCCTCACTGCGCTCCAGCGGGAGAAACAGAAGCCCTTATTTGCTGGGTTTTATAACAAGTTTACTATATTTGAGCATGTATGGCAAAGTAAACACCCTTATAACCTAGCTTATTATTACACCGATTCGGATAAGCCACAGGTCAAACCAGGCTGGCTGAAACATAACTGCTTGCTACCCACAGGAGAAGTCTGATATAACTCAGTCAATAGCCTATAAAACCGACGCTAGTCCTGTCTGTCAACACCAGCATTATAAAGGCGTTCCACTAATCCTCCTCGGTGGACAACACTAAATCCTCAAGCAATGTCGTCTTCTCATTCCATAACTTGCCTGTCCCCGGGTCTCGGGACACACCATGTGATCACAGGAGCCGGGTGACCTACTCCTTGCAGCTATACTGAGTGGTACCTCCAGTGTATTGATTGCTCCAGGAACTGAGTTTCACTGAAGCACATTTACAGACCAAATTACCCTTTCTCACAACACTTTGCCCAAGCACTCGCTCTGGGTTCAGAGCCAAAGCCATCACGAAGCCTTTCAGGAACCTTGCGAGCGAGCGGGCAAATAGAAAGACGCATCTGACCAAATGGATATTTAAGAGAATTACGCTGAATTGAAATGCACCAGGAACCCAGAATCTGGTTTTATCTTTTGTTTCAAAGATACCAAGGTTTTGAATTTGCCAGTTGTGGATATTTAATTATAACTATAGAAGGAGAATTTTCAAGGCAAAGATAGACATAGATACAGTGTGTACATAGTTTTAAAACTAATGTTTAGGTTTTTAGTTGAACAGCCTAAAACTTCAGCGCACTCCACTCTCACACGAGTCTCCACAAATGAGACACAAGTCTCACCCAATCTCAAAGTAAGTGAAAAAAAATTATTTCTAAAATTTTTAATTTATTTGCTAGACAGGACATCAGTAAGACAATTACTGAAATCTGAATAAGGTCTGTAAGTTAGATAATAATAGTATAGCAATGTTAATTTCTTGGGTTTCATAACCGCACTGTGGTTGTGTAGATGAATTTAGGAAGTATATACTGAAGTATTTAGGGATAAAGGGGCGGGATGTTTACAACTTATTGCCAAACCGTTAGGAAAAGAAGTAGCACACACACATGCACACACACAATGACAAAGCAAACACGGCAAAGTACTACCATTTGAGGAATCCGATGATGGGTTGAAGGGTATACAGGAATTCTCGGCACTATTTTTGAAACATTTATGTGGATGTAAAATTATTTCAAAATAAAAAGGTAGTTTGTTTTGTAAAAGCTTCTTATTTAGACCTCCAGAGTTACTGTTTCTTATTTAAAATAACAGCCTAATAGAGTGTATTTATAGGTTCCTTTGCTCAAGTCCCTTCATCAATGTAAAAAGGATCTGATGTAGGCCCCTTCTGTGGATGTAGGTCCTGCTTTAGATGTCATTTAGAACCCATAATCTTGAAGAAACACAGCGTAGGGGAGCCAAGGACAAGACTGATGAAACATGAGTTGCTACCGTCAAGTGAATGCCCAGAGAAGAGGGATTCTGGAAGCACAGGACATGGATTCTCTAGGCCTGTAGAGTTCCAGACCATGGAATGTTTAGGTGTCTCAGCCCTGACACCTCTCCCAGCTGCAAGTTTCCTCATCTGGAGCAATGGTCTGGCACTCTGGGGCATGTGGTAGGGGCCAAAGTCAGCCCCCTGTTTTCAGAGTGTCTGCAAAAGCCCACGGGAAAGGCTGTACTTGGATAGCTGGAGGGGCCTTCTTTATCCACTTAAGACAAGCCTTTCCCGTGCATCTTTCTTTGGTAATGGAAACATCCCGACCACAATCCTTCCTGCTAATCAAATCCCATTTGGGCTGAAGGCCTGCTGACATTCATTAGCCCAAGCCTGCTTTTCAGAGATTTCCACTCACTTTGAGCTAAACATGTGGGCCCCAGCCCTGAGCTGAAATCAAGATTGCGCTTTCTTCTTTCTCTTTCGACCAGAAACACCACTCTGCTGCCATTGGAAATTGATGCACCTAAGTACAAAGTGTCTGTTCCCTGCACCCTCCAAACAAAATGCGGCCTGGGTTCAAGACCAGCATGCACCAGCACGCACACGCACACACATTCTCAGCCCATAAAAGTCAACCACACCGCTGAATATCTAAAACCCACCACTCAGCAAACACGGTCTCCTTTCTGGAACTTTTGGCGATGTGGACAACATCCTGTCATTGAGCATGTGTATAGCTTGAACTGGCAATAAATTGAGGCGCTAATCCTGATGCACGACAGCACCTGCAGTAACAGAGAAGAACGTCTCAGCAGACGACACATATATAAATCACATTTATTTTCATAGCACATTTAAATAACGTTTTGGCCCTGGGGATTTTCTGCCAAGTAATGAAGCATCACCCAATGAGAGTCTGCAACGTTGCTCCAATCTGCAGTGCCCCTCACAGCACAGGAATAAAATCTGTGATTTATATGGATGTCATCGGGGTATCATAGGGGGCTTCCTTTCCTTTGCACGAGACATTGCTGTGCATCCGGATTAGAGATGAGATTTATCTGCAAAATAAACAAAGAACAGGCCCCCCCCCATTTTCTCCCTTAATAACACCAGATGAGACATCAAGCACACACACATGCATACATGCACCCACTCAGCAGCACACACATAACAGCCACGCATGCACATAACACAGACAGGCTTGTTACGAGATAGAAAAGAAAACGATTCTGATAAAAGATGATCATTTGTACCTTGAAGGTTTGTTTTATCAGCAGTTCCTTGCAGGAGGCCTCCAGCTCCTGGCCTCTGCCATCCTTCCCCGGGGAGTGCTCCGTCCATGTCAGGGTGGGCACCATCCTTGACTGCCTGCCCAGCACACAGAGGGTGGAGAGAAATCAAATCTCCTCCACACATTGTAAGGTGATAGTGCAATCCCAATTCACCTGCCACTTCCTATCTTGTTGTTTCGAGGGAAAATATGACCTCATTCTAACAAGATTTTCCTATGGCCATACGGGCGGTTGGCCCAGCTCACTCAGGATGAATAGAATGAATTGCAAATTGTTCCGTTGAAATCATTATGAGTCCTTGCTCAGTCTTCCTTCCTTTATCTCTCTCTCTCTCTCTCTTTCTTTCTTTCTCTCTCTCTTTCTTTCTTTCTTTTCTCTTTTTCTTTCTCTTTCTTTCTTCCTCCCCCTTCCTTCCCCTTCCCTCCCCTTTCTTTCTTCTCTTTCTTTTTCTCCCCATCTTCTTCCTTCCTTCCTTCTTTAGCAGTCATTTATTCTCTAGAGCTCACCAGGCCTCCCTATGTCTCAATTTGAGGCCACTGTCTACCTTGCTAAATGTAGGTTGCTTCGGACAGAGAAAAATGTACCCTACAACTCAGTGGGGCACCACCCCATTAAAACGTGATTCTTCATATATAGATCTGGATATGCTATAGTTCAATCTATGCTTGCCCAAGAATGTCAACTCCATCCAGAAAACACCAAAACGAGAATAATAACTGACATTGTTATGGTGTTTTACAGTTAGCAAAACCTGTCCCTGCACTGCATATTGTCATAGTTGGTCCTCAACAAATCTGTGCCATGGCAGGGCAGACACAGGGCACATGCTAAGATGTAGTCCTTGCACTCTGCTTCAAGGACCAAAGGCATAGTATTTTACTTTTTTGCCTCGGGTTCACATGTTTCAGCATCACCGGAGAAACCAAAAGCAGAAAATCTCATGCTTTAACATGAAAAACCATTCCTTGGCTAGCCAAGGGGGCATACGGGGTGGCGGTGGCCTCCTTCAGGGCAGGGATACCAAGCAGCCAGTTGCACTTGAACGGGCCTGGAGTCGAGGTCAGGATCTCCGGATGCCACCTGGATATTTCTAAATGAGCGTTATTTCCCAGAAAAACACAGTCTTGTATTTACCAATACACATTCCTTCCATTTTCAAGCCAAAGGGTGAACTTTCTATTTGCTCGAATCTGACTCTTGTGAAATGGAGATAGACTATCATGTGACTTGTGTGAAGTTTCCTGTGCGTATTTTGGTCCAGGTCACAAGTAGGGAGGAAAGAAATGCCAGCCCAAATTTCTCCTATTGTGCAGCTTTTATGTCAAAAGGAGTCCCAAGCAATTGCACATATCTGGATGTAAATATATTCTTTGCTTCTCATTTTAATTTCTCAAATTTGTTCTGAAGTTGCACAATAGCCATCCATAAAGCAAAGGGAAATTTTTAATTTACAAAAATGATTGCCCTAAATTAACATTTTTTTTAAAAAAAGCAATCAGGAAAGGCAGTATTGCTTAGCAAGACTGATCCATGACTGTGGAGAGGGTCAGCTCGTCCCTAAAAATAGGGCGACCACCTGTCGCAGTTTGCCTGCAGCAGCTATGACATATGCTATTGTCCTGGCTTAATTATTAATAGCCTGCCTTTCACACTCATAACTGTCCCAGTTTGGATGCTGAATTATATAGTCACCCTACCTAAGAGCTGTAGGAAAATCCAGTTGAACTAGGTCTTATTCTTTCAAGGGCTTGAAAACAACCAGAAAATGAGACCGGAGGAGTGCAAAAAAAGAAAAAATCGTGCAGTCAGTTCAATTGTTCAGCCATAGAAGACTTGGTAAGATTGTATCTGTTTTGTTCATGTAATTCTAATTATGAACCAATAATGTGGAATAGAACTAATTTTATTATAACCACTAGTCTGCAATGAAGCAAATTCACAAAATAATTCATTGAGTCGTGAGGCCCAGATACAGATTAACTCCAGAGCTCACGTGGGCGGTGAGAAGAAGGCCCATCGCTTCCCACCTCGTTTCCTGTGGGGTGTGTGGGGAGAGGGTGGGGAGCAGCTGGTCTGTGCTGAGCTGCAAGTAGTTGGGAATGCCAGCCCAAACAAACTCGGGACAGTGTGAACGCCAGGCCCAGGGCATGTTCCTGCAACAGACACACCACCCCTCCCTGCTGGACCACATGAGCACACACGGGGGAGCCTCACCATACACCACTTTCATGGATGAGCCTGGCTTTCGTGGAAGGAATGGTGGTGTTCTTCAATTCTTGGGATTTGGTCTTCCTTAGGCAAAGCTGGGCAGTGCCTTTTTACTCCTGGTGGCGCAGGAGTAAACGATGCCCTGTTTAAGGCATAGGTCTTTTGCCTACCTTTATCTAACTGTCTCAGTGGCAGATGCCAGAATCCAGAGTGTGTCACTTTGGCCACTTCTACTTTGTCCTCCAAGCCTTGGCTCAGGTCCCAAATTTTGCACGAAGGCTTCTCTGATGGTTCCCCTCCTTTGTCTGTGCCCTCCACCTTGGGCTGTCCCCACAATAAGCACACAGGGAGTTTAAAGTGATTGTTTATATCCTGCTGGACACATTTCTGCCATTGCACTTGACACCCTCCGTGGCAACTGTTTACTCCCCTGCCTCCCCTTGTAGAATCTTAGCTTGCTGAAGTCAGCGACAATGTTCTCTGTCTGGGCTTCCCTGGCTTAGGCTGGCACTTGGTCCTTGTTTGTGGAATGAATGCATGGGCAGGATAAGAGCCCACTTGAAAACAAAAATAAGTAGTTTAGTAGTAAGTGCAACATGTTTATTAGGTATAAATGCAATATATTTGTTTATGTATAATTAGGTATATTTATGATTATATTTTATAATCCAAATTTTTTAATTGTGGTAAAAAATACATGGCATAAAATTTACCATCTTAACCATTTTTAAGTGTACAGTTAATTCGTGTTAAGTACATTCACATTTTTGTGCAACTGATCTCTAGAACTTTTTCATCTTGCAAAACTGAATGGCATGGTATGTTTTTGGTGTTTTGGAAGCATTATGTCATTTAGGTCTCATTTAGGTCTCATAGAACACAAGGGAGGCATAATTATTATTCCCAATTTTGAGCCAAGAAGTTAAGCAATCAGCTCAAGGTCATGCAGTTAATGATTGGTAGAGATAAGATAAACTCATGCATCTTTATTAAACTCTGCCTACCAGTTTTACATCAAGTAACATTTCCATAAAATTGCAGACATATAGAAATTACAGATTTTTGTTTCATCTTCTGCCTGATTTTTATTTTAAAAATAGTCTTTAAAAGTTTTTATTGAAAAATAATATAAAAAAAAACTATGGTCTTTTTTATTAAGTTCATGATTTGAATCTAAGAAAAATGAGACAGATTTACTATAAGACAGCCGCTGGTGATGATTCACAGAATTTTAGCAAAGAAAGGCACCTGGGAGGTCATTGAACCCACCCCTATTATTTTACAGGTGTGGAAACTAAGGCTCAGAGTCAGGACAGAAGTCAAGGCAGCATCAAGTTCAGAACACAGAACTCTAACCACTCCCTGATGCTGGCTGGAAGACATTTTGGCTTGAATGTTGATGATGTTTTTCTTCTGGTTAATATGTATGCTAACAGCATTTAAAATTAAATTCAAGGTCTCTGTTAGCCATCCTAGCCAAGGGCCATGCTCCAACCCCTCCCTCCAGGACGAAGCTCACCTCCTTACCTGTCTCTCCCCAAATCGGAGGTCCTTTATGCTTTGGTCTACAGACCCTTCCCACTATAGATATTGTGTAACGCCTCTCTTTTCTCTCTGGAAATGAAATTCAGGGATAATCTACCTAAACACATAATTTCAATAATGACAACAAAATCAATACAATGCCATATCTGTAATAGAAAGGAAAAATGAAAGTAATTTGTGATAAAATGTAAATATTTCAACAAGCAAATGTTCTAGCTGACTATGGAGGCATGGTGCCGTGGTCTGCGCTCACCCCTCCACATAGACCTCCATGGAGGCCGCAACTAAGAGTGTGGCCCTGCAGTCGTGATGTGTGGGCGACTCAAATACCATGGGCAGCATTTGTGCCATATGGGAGAAGAACTCTTAGTCAAACCCTGAACACAATGAAGTACTATCTTCTCTTGATTTGTATGGTGGAAAATGTGCCAACAACTGAAAAAAAAGAGTTCTAAAAGCTGAGAAAAAATATATATATTTGTTAACCTTTCTGTTTAATTACAAAACAGGCTCAGGAACTAGGTTTATATAATTACACACAGGTTTTCCACTTATCAGTGACTGTCTGATGGGACATTTGATAGTTGTGCAGAAGCAGGACAATCTTTGGCTGTGCATGTTGTCTTAGGCATTGTGGGACCTCAAGGAACATTGGCCTCTATCCATCAGATATTTTCATTACCCCCTCTATTTTTGTGATCACCGAAAATATCAGTCCACATTTCCAAAACGCCATAGGGTTGATACCCACACCCCTCTGAGAACCTCTGCCCTAGACCTCGAGCTCCTTCAGAGCACAGACCTCTCTTTGCATTTGCAGCACTTGTGCACCCATGCTTGATGAATGGACAAAGGAAGGAACGAATGACAAGAAGACATCGTACACATAACTAAACTATGCCAAAAGTTGCTTATAAAACACTTCCAGAGACCAGGATTTTAGTTCTTGCACCCAACCCTAGTTTGGCCTGGGAATGTAGTCAAACTCATCCAGTCTCTCATTGTTCTCATGTTTGTATAATAATAAATATTTTTATATTTATATATAAAGAGAGGCATTACTTTCTTTATTTCATGAAAAATATATACATACACAGATATTATTCAAACAATGCTACACAAAACCTGAAAACAACACATAGTAAGTATTACCTAAGCTATCTGTATATTAAGCTATATACAACCTCTATACACTGAAAAATTTGGTTGCAAATTTAGTGATGGAAAGGAGTTATTGTCTTTAAGATTTTTTTAAAACTTAAAGCTGAATACAGGATAATTTGTCTCTACTGCAAAGAATAAATATGGGTACTGTTGTTTGTCTTTTCTAACTTACAGAATCGTGAACCAGAATCTGAAAGATTTTTTTAATCCATAAATTCAATAATCAATAATAATGACTAAAAACAGATGTTGAGTGTGCTGGAAGGGTTTTAAACAGATTGTTGTGTTTAATCCTCAGAAGGACTCTGCAATAAAGCCTCTTTCCCTATTTTCTTTTTGGAGACAGGGTCTCGCTCTGTCACCCAGGCTGGAGTGCAGTGGTGTCATCATAGCTCACTGAAACCTCAAACTCCTGAACTCAAGCCATCCACCTGTCTCGGCCTCCCGAAGTGCTAGGATTACAGGTGTGAGCCACCACGCCCAGCCCTTATCCCTATTTTGCAGATGAGCAAACAGAGGCAAACAGAGAAGTTAGTGATAAAATTGTAACTCTAACCCCAGCTTTCTGACTGCGAAGCCAGTTCTCTAAACCACTGCTTTGTCTTCCCACCTGGTTAGAGTGAGGAACCTAATGCCTCTCATTCAGCCTACTTTCCAAAACAAGTTATCAGCCACAGAATCACAGTGTTATGGGAAACTGCCCCCAACTGGAGGGCTTCTTTACCATTTTTTAGTTTTGTCATCACGGAAGCGGCAGATATTGGCAGAGCTGGTCATTCTCTTCTGTCCTTCATTTGACGGCTATTTGCTAGCACCCCCAGTGCACGTGAACCATTGTGATAACACTGACACAGCGCCTGCCCTTGCCGGGCTCACAGGCTAGAAGAAGGAGCAGACATTACTTGTATTAATCCTGTAAAAATACATAACCAGACACTATGAGATGGTTTCAGGATGCCATGAGATTACATGCATGGGCCTGGCTTTACCTGGAGTTTTTATGGTATGAATCATTTCCCCTTTAATAAAAGTCAAGTACCATTTACAGGGCACCTGCAACATGCCAGCCCCTCTGCCAATCATATCCCATACACCTTCTCCAATCCTGTAATGTGGGTCTGGTCACGCCCAATTTCCTTGGGGGTAAAAAAAACTGAGGCTGCCAGAGGTCAGGACACCTGCCCACGGTTGGCAGTGGCCGAGCCAGGTTTTCAGTGAGATCCTGCCAAGCTCCAAAACTCCTGCCTCATACTGCAAGGATCGCCACAAGCATCGTGGCTGTTCTCACGAAGCCCGGACAAAGAATGTGACCGCGCTGTCGTTCCCCTGAGGCTCTGCGGTGGGCCTCAGCCGGTCTCCCCCAACCCACCCTCCGTGGGCTGCTGGGCTGCTCGTGCCCCTCTCTGGCTTGAGCCCTGCGGAGCACCCCTGGGATCTCGGTGTGAAGGTCCTCGGCTCGGCTCGGTACAGCATGCTGGGGACCCTCTGTCGGTGGCTCGGTCCCCGCTGCACACCCTGCGCTGCACACCCTGCAGGGCAGAAGCTCTGCCCGCTGCTCCGCCGCGCGGCTCCTGCGGCTGGGAGGCCCCGCCCCCGTTCCGCCCCGGCCCTTTCCCGCCTGCCAAGGTCACGTCCTCCTTGACGTGGAGGCCTCGGCTGCTTCCTGCATCCTTGGAGCCTCCTTCCTTCGCCTCCTGCTCCAGCCCTGCACCCGTCCCACAGGTTGGGGGTGTGGGTCGCCAGCGTGCCCCCTCCTGGGCTGGCAGCTCCTATGCCAGGACCTGGCGCAGTATCTCGCGCGCAGAGCCACCCAGTAAATACTTGACTTTAACCTGACTGAATCGAATTGACTTGAATTGACTAAATTAAAATTGAATCACATGCACTTTCATTACCATAGAATGGATAATGAAAGGAAGAGGAAGAAACCCTTCTTTTTTTCATAACATTTTACAATTTTGGCTGCAACGTTTAGAGTTAAGTCAGATGCATCAAATACTAAGAAACTAAAATTCTCCGTAGTATTGCCTTTTCACCATTTTCACTTGCCAAATATGTGTAATTTAACTAGTTTCCTTTTCCTAGAAATATGATTGTCCTTATTGGAATAAATGTCAACACTTTTTAAAAATAAAAATCACTGCCTTTTGAAATATTTTAATTTTATCCCCAACTTCATTCTCATTTTATAGACTGGTTCTGTATGTCTTTTATTTAAATGAGTGGGTTTGAAGAAAAAAAAAATAAAGAATGGCGTAATTATTACCTGTGATAATTAATCTCTGAAATTAAAAACTGTCCTCTGTCCCACTGATTTACAAAGAATGCCTTAATGGGTAAAAGGAACTGATTAATAATATGCTTTATGAAATTTTTTTCTTGAAAGCCTATAATTTTTGGAGGTAAAAGAGCTTCTTTCAAGATAATGATTGGCTTCAGTTTCTAAATCTTATACCAGGGTTAATGCACAAATTATTTGGACATTGTGGTGGTAACCCATTTGAAAGGGGACCTGAAAGAAAGGAGTCCCAGCTTCCTGCGTCCCCCACTCCTCCTCTAAATAAGCCTGGCTCCCAAAGTCCCAGACTCATAAATAAATCAAGAATTATGCTAATGACTAGAGCGGGACGCAATTACAGGCTTTGACAATTCCACATAGGAGACACGAGGGGGCACTACAGGACCACGTTTCATGATTTCAGGCGCCATTTTACCCTTGGAGCTGGACAATAATTTCTTGGAAAAACTGTTAACCTTCTGAGCTCCGGATGTCGTTTTATTTATTGCTTTCAGTATCTTATCGCCACTAAGCTTAACTAGCCTGGCTTGGAAGGTTATTTTAAAGGACAGTGCTGTAAAAGAGACACAATTAAGCTTCCTCTTCAGTTTACCTTCGTATAGAATGTCGTTTGTGTGTGTGTGTGTGTGTGCGTGTGTGTGTTTTATTGCTAGCAAACATTTACAATTGAAGAAACCATTCAGGGAACCCAAAACCCAAAATGCAGGGGTTTTACTCCAAAAAAAATCTTGATGTTTCAGGCAGGAGGATTGTTTTCATTGTTATTACCTGTGCAACTGTCTGCATTCATCTAATTCAATCAGCAAATATTTACTGAAGCCCTTAATGTGCCACTATCTATGCCAGGCCCTGGCGCACTGTGATACCTTAGCCACCTCCCACCTCGCAGGGTCTTACCCATGGTGAGAAGACAGTTCTTTTCATTCCCGTGAGCCAGATTTAGTCTTAAAGCATCTCAACATCCATGATAGAAAAGTGATACTTCCATTTAGATCACTTCTCTTTTCACTGCTCTGCAGGAATATATATTTTTCAAAACAAAAATAGTAAAACCACTGCTTTCTAGATGTGACAGTCTCAATCTGAGCAAGAAGGATTAAAACTCAAGGGACTGCATGCTAAGCGACTGAATTTTTATAAATCAAATAAAATGAATGTGGGTTTGGGGGATTTTTTTTTCCCTTTTCAAAGTCCCATGTTGATTAGAATGATTTTACATTGAAATTTAGCAAGAACCCGAGGAAAGTGCCACCACTTTTGGCATCTAACAGAGCATGTTCTCTGGACCCACCTGGGAAGGGCTGGCACCCAGGGATGGTCAAAATGGGACACAGGAAGTCTGTTTTCTTCCTCTCTCCCTCACCTAGTCCCAGTGATTTGTACAAGTATGTGAGAATCAACATTTTACATCCATTATGTCATTTAATGCTCATAGTGACCCCACAACATACCCCCATTTCCCAGTTGAGCAAACTGAGTCTCAAAGAGGTTACTTCTTTGCCCCAGGTCATACAACCACTATCCAAACCCAAGTCTGTCTACCTCCAGAGATCATGTGCTCTGTGCTAGTCAATGTAAACCTCTCAAAGAACCCGAAGACTGGAAACGAACAAGTATCAACTGACTCACTTCCGTGTTCCCTTTGACGATAGGTGTGGCAGACACTGCTGTGTGCCTGCCTGAACCTATCCCATCTTCTCCCTGCGCACGTGGCTGGACTACATTTCCCAGCTTCCCTTGCAGTACAGCATGGCCCTGTGAGGGGCTTCCAACCCGTGGCCACCCCACTTCCAGGCCTGCCCATCTCCCACACAGTCCTTCACTCTCCTTCTCTGCCTGTCTCAGCCAGATGCAGAGGACCCAGCAGCAAACACTGAGGCCCCTGGAGACAGTGGAGCCACAGAATGAACGATGCTTGGGCCCCTGAATCACTGCATAGAAGGTGCCCACCAAACAGATGTTAAATGGTTAGGAGCAAGATGTAACTTTTTGTTGTTGTTGTTGTTGTTCTTGTTAAGTCACTATGACTCGGGGTGGCTTCTTAAACAGTTATCCTCCCATAAATATTAATAATGCACAAGGAAAGATGATGGCACCTCATGAAGGCTTCCATTTGCTCAACCAGGGGCCCTCGGGCCTTGCCTCGCTCTGTGGTAGTGAACTTGTTCACAGTGTTCCCAGGCGTCGGGAGAAGAGTGGTGAACCAGAGATCTCTAAGGTCTTTCCCTGATCTGAGAAAATCCTGCAACTCTGTAGTGACCCTCCCTCACTGGCTGCAGCTTCTATACCACCTCCTCCTCCATACATACATCCTTACAGGTAGCAGCCAAGTTGCATGGCCCAGGAGGGACTTAGCCCAAACTCTTACCTCCTTCCCACCCCAACCCCCCAGGAGTTTTCCTTTTCCCATAACACCTTTCCTCCACTTTCCTCCACTCTGCTGGGCAGCTACAAACAGATACGCCCTCTCTCACCCATGGCCGCACTATGTAAGATGCACCATCAGGAGGATCGGTGGCTTCAAATGGCTCTGCCCTGGTGTGCCACAACTTCCCCCCGCCCCCTTTGCCCTCTGCTTGGAAATATAAGCATTTTCTACCAAGAGTAGGGCTGAATATAGACCAGACCTTGAAAACTGTTGGGTTTCAGAAAAATACATAGGAGGGATTCTGCTCTCTGAAAGCATTGATTCTTCAAATAATGTCACTGCCATCTATAAAACATTATATTCAAGATCTTTTAAGTGTATCTTCAGAGGCTCTTGTGATCTCATTTTCTGTCATTAAATATGATGTGCTCGAAAAGAAGATAATTTTAATATAGAGAAAAACAGAACTGAGAATTTTAATGACACAGACTGCTGGCCCAATCAGGAAGGGAGCGTGTTGTCTGCAGCATTTGTGTCTTGCTCGTCCCCTTTGCTGAAGTTCATTTCGCCCCCTACCGGACTGCCACGGCACTTTAGGAGAAAACAAGTGCTGCGAACGTTCACAAATGGCACAAATATGACTCCTGTCACTGCCAGACCCGGCTTTCTGCGTCTTGCATGTGAGCCTCTGCCACACCTGCTGCCCTCACGTTGCCGGTGGCAGGAGGTTGTTGAACTGGGTACTAGTGGTGTTTCTAGAAAAAACAATAAGGATTGAGACTCGGGATTTTGAGAATTGTGACAAACTGGGGATGTAGATGTAAAATCCAGGACGCCGTTGCATACCGTGCAGTATTTGGCTGTCTGGATGTTGGGGGCGGGGGGCGGGAGTGGGAGAGTCGGGGGCACAGTACATGCTGTTGATATTAAAGTAAATCTGATTAACTGTTCCAGTGGACACTGTTTGGGGCTGCCCACTGTCTCCTCTTCTTTCCCTCCTCCTTCTGTAACAGATTCCTGCCTCTCTGATCAAAGGAGGAGGAATTGTGGGGGTCTGGTAAGGCTTGACCACTCAGAATGCCCCTCCTCCATCAGAGCCAGCTAAAATCCATGCCTGGGCATTTTCTGCTGAACCTTGTCTCCCTCACCTCCAGCCTTCCGGGTTATTTTTGTGTCCCCTGTAAACTTAAGAATTCCGACGACTAAAGCTATTAACAGGACCCACGATATGTAGTGTTCTAATGCACTAGCACCTGACTCGACCTAAATTACAAATTACCATAATCACCAAGGGTAAAACCCAAGGTTAATGACGAAACAAATTAATGCATAGTTAAAAAATACAAAAGTGTTCTATAACTCCTATAAGATGAAATAAGGTTAATTAAAGTAATTTTCAAAATATTAACAGAATCATAGTTCCGGCAAGTGTAGGACCATTATCAGCACATTTGCATCATTAAGAAATTTGAACAATTTATAGAGCCATAGATAGAACACTTGTATTCGTGAAGGTCAAAAAAAGGATAAACTATTTAGCTTTATTTTTGTAAGCCTCTCTTGTTTTCTACATACCGTGGCACTATTATATATAAGATGTAAACTGCTCCAAGTACTATTTGTAGATTTCTATTTAAGAAAGAAGCTATCTTGCTTATAGGGAAAATAATTAAGTTTAACCATTCACAAATGGACAGTTATTTGTAGGTACTTAAACATAAAGATCTATTGGAGCATGCTAATTTGTCATTTGTAGTGTTTATTTGACTGCCTGTAAGAGTACAATTGAGTACAAAATAACGATGTTTCTGTAGTGCTACTGCTACTTTGATTGATACTGAGAAGATACCACTACCATTTTTAATTTTTAAAATGCAAGATTATTCTGGAGTAAATTAACCTAATCACACAGTGCAAGTAAATTAACAGCCGTTCATTACCTAATTGCAAAAATAATATTAACCTACAGATTCTAAATCCACTTCTGACACATATTCAATTTTTATAACGTTACATTGACAGTTTGTCTGGATTATATGTAGGGGTTCCCAGCCTTAGCTTCTCTGCTCGTTGGAGATGTTAGGAGTGAGAACACAAATATTCCAGTGGGGTTGGAGAAGGTTGCTTCCAGAATCGATCCAGCTATATTACAATCCGGACGCTATTAAAATACCAGTGGGTATTTTTCATGACGAGGCTGCTATAAACTCACCCAGTGAGAACTTCTCAGGGCTTTCGCTCACCTGGCATAAGTGAGTTTTTTCCAAAGCAGCCCAGCAGCTCTCACTTGGAGAACTCAAGTTTTCCAGTCCTCATTTGCCCAGTCTGCCCCAGCGAGTCACACAGTGGCCGCGCTGTCTCCGCAGCACCTTGTGGGCCGGTGCCTGTGTTTTCCCGAAATGAGAGTAAACGTGGTTCACACAGACCAGAGGAGAGGCCCTGAACTCACAAAATGTCTCCTCGGCCTTCGCGCTTTCCAACTTGGGAAATTTATGTTGCAACCTTGAGAAGGACAGAGTAAACGCAGAGCCTGCCAGCTGTTTGTTTTCCTGTTGATGAATTCCCCAAATTCAGACTGGAAGCCCTCCAAGGACTGAAGTCTCCTCAAAAGGCAAAGTGTTAACCCTGAATCCTTCAGCTCCTGTATGTCTTTCTCTCCCACCTGGAAAGTTCCAGAATATCTCCGGGCTTGTGCTTGCTGTGCGTGGAGCTCTCTGATGACTGTTCCTCCTCAGTCCTCAAAATAGGCCAGGGCCAAAGACAACAGAGGAAGAGACCAAATGACTACGTGGTACGGGGAACTTTCGAGAGCTTTTTGGAGCCAGGTTTCCTAGAGCCCAGCTCCTACGTGTTTAGTAAAGCTTGCTTAGGTCATGGAAGTGATTCAAATACTTAGAGCCAAACTTACTAGCTTTAAATATTTGCTGCATGCTCTACTGCCATTGTGGTTTTATCTTCAAAGCATAAGTCCTTAATCTTCTCCTTGGACATGTGACAAATTAACACTACATTTGTTTGTTGGTTGCTTTTTCCTGAACATGAGCCATAGAGTTTATAGACCAGTCTAGTAAAATGACCACTTTCAATCTCCTAATTACTCCTTATTTTTAGTGTTTATTTTCACTGGCTGCTTTTACACTTTTTAAAATTTTAAATATAATCCTTTTTGTCTGGTTATAAAATTGCTACATTTTCTTTATAGGAAACATGAGAAATGGGTATTAAATTTAAAATTTTTTATTTGTAATCTCATTACCCACCATTAAGCTTTGTTAACATTTTGGTATGTTTCTTTTTTTCCTCTGTTAGTTGTACTATCTGGATGCTGATTATTTTTTTCATTTGATCTTGTATCATAAATATTGTCTCAACCCTTATTTATTGTCAATAAATAATCTTTAACAATTGAGCTTTTTTTAATGATTCCGATAATATTCCATCCCTGGACTACACCAAAATGTGCATAACTAATCTCTTGTTGTTGAATATTATAAATAGTATTCCAGTAAACATATTTCTGTGTATACCTTTGGCCACATAGCTCATTAATAGGATAGATTCCTAGAAGTAGTATTACTGGGTCAAAGTGTAGAAACAATATTAAGGCTCTTAATACATTTTGCTAAATTGCTTTTTCCAAAGGATGCTGATCAATTTGTGCTCCTACCACAGTGGGTGAGATATGCTGGCCTGCAGTGTTCTTGTGCACAAGGAGGATTGCTGTTTTTCCTCTTGGCCCACCTGATAGATATCTCCACGGTTGAACGCTGGTGTGGCCCAGGGTTGGGGAGGGCTTAGACAGGCAGTCAGGAGACCTGGGCTCGAATTTGGACTCATCCATTATGTAGCTCTGTGACTTTGTGGAAAACTCTAGCAACAAGAATAAAAATTGGGAACAGTATTGACTGCCCAAATGGAATAATGAATGTGAAAATGCCTCGTAGGCATAAACTGTGAGGCTGTCTTATTACTGCAAGACACCTACCCATTGCTACTGGCACCTCAATTTTGGTACTAAAATTAGGAACTGGGTATGTAAATTATAAACAAAACCCCAAATTTTATGGAAATATTAATTTGGGGTTTCCTTTTTAAAAATAAGAGAATGGTGAATTTCTTATTAGCACACTCTTTGGCTTCTCCCTCTGAGCTCACCAAAACAAAATCACACAGTATCTGAATCCTAGGTGAGCCTGTCTAATTTTAATGGGTGAAATCAAGTTGAATATTCTCTTGGATCAAGCAGACTAAACCAATAGCTAACACTTTCACAGAGGGCGGACTCAGGTGTAATTGGCATTTAGATGAAGGTATCATAAACTTAAGAAATATTTCAATTTTAACCTGTCATAGCGCAATGCCAAACCTTCCCTCCGATCAGGCCACTCCGTCCCTGCCATTCCAACATGCGACACTCCCTCCGTCTTCTTTCCTGCCTCTCCCCATCCATCTGCAGCTGTGCTTCCTCTAAGCTGTCCCCAGGATCTGCCTTCCTCCTCCCAGAGTCTTCCCCAGCTACTCCAGAGTGGGAGCCGGACTTCCCTAGGACTCTTACCTGTGAATTCCCAGGCTCGCTCTGAGTTACTGCTGCCCTGTAAGGTCCTTTCCTCATTTCTAGGGTGTAGATATTTCTTCCCCATCTAAGCTGTAAATGTTTGAAGAGAGAGATTCGTCCTTTGCATCTGAAACTCTGTGTGTACTTTTGGCCTTAAATTAACTTGCCCCTGAGGTTGATAAACAAAGAAAGTTTTACCCAGGGCCAAGGAGTCATTTTCCCAGTAACTCACTGGAGAAACTTTCTCTAGACTTTGTCCCTCTTGGCATGAGGGGAATGGAGGGCAGGTCAGTGCCTCCAGCTACATTTCTTCTGGGGACTCTTTTTCCCTCATTAATTGTGCTGACAGGATTAAGAATAGCTCAGAACACAGCAGCAAAGGCTAACGTGGAGTTTTGTTTTTTCCTCCTTTTTATTCTCGCCCTAATCCCCCTGGATCACCCTCTACCTTCTTGCTAAATATATTTATATCTCCCTTCTGATTAAATGTTATTGGTTTTTTTTTTTAAAAAAAAACCAAAATGAAAGAAGAGGCTGCATCTTGACATAATCATGAATCCTAAAAAAAACTATTAGTCTATGGCCAGGCATGGTGGCTCACACCTGTAATCCCAGCACTTTGGGAGGCCAAAGCAGGAGG
>VBSM01002217.1:25010617-25034477 GCA_008086735.1 Cheirogaleus medius | reverse complement strand
AAAAAAAAAAAAAAAAAGAAACAAACAAACAAACAAAGAAAAAAGAAACAAAGAAAAAGGAACTTATCCAAATTACTCAAATCAAAGGATAAAGTAGAGTTTAAGGGAGCTATACCAATCTTTCCAGCACACTAACCATGAAATCTTTTGTGATTTATCAAAGGGAATCCTAGTTTTAAAAGCGCTGAGAAGGTCTGCACTAGACTAATTGCCACAACAATAGAGAGGTAGGAATCTTTGCTTCTTCTGGTCAGGCAACTGGTCGGGTTCAGAGAAAGTTTCTAGTTATTGAGAGCTGTGGGAGAAGGTTGAAGAAGTCTGGTTCTGTCTCTAATGGAATATAAAGATCATAACATGCATGTCTACAACTGGGGCATCAGGCCCTGGGCGATGACCCAGAACAACTTTCCTCAGACTTTACAACACAGTTACAAAAAGAGCATTTGGCAACTTTCCTGAGAAGAGGTTCTGAGAAAGAGCCCAGCAACCCAGCCAAATATAATCTCTTCCCAAAATTAGGTCAAAATTGTCGGCAGTAGCTGAGGACTTAAGGGATAAAGTCAGAGCCCTGACCAATCAACTTGTAAACAAACTCATTATTGGCCTCCTTCAGAAATCATTCCGTGGGATTTATCTGCCCTATTGGCCATCTTGTCTTAAGGACATATATGAGGGGGAAAAGTTGAAATCTAAGTTTGCACCCAGCACCACTAAAGAAAATCATTCCATGATCCAGAACTTTCAACTACTCCTTTCTTTCCATGCCATTTCACATTTCATTTCCATCTTAGCTTCTTTTTAACTTTAGAATCATCTCATAGCTACTTTTACAAAGCTAGCAGGTGAGGCCTCCAACGCTGGGCTCCTGGCAGGGTTGGGAATGGTCTAGCTTTGCCCTGGCCCCCCGACTCAGACATGCCAGCCCCGCCCTTCCTCCAGTCTTCTCTGCTTCCACAAGCACAGTCAAGACAAGGCTGAGCCCATCACCGATGTCGATAATAGTGAACAAAGGATGAGGTAATCATCTACCAAGATTTAGTTCCAATGATGAAGTAAATGCCACTTCTGACTTTAACCTTCTGTGACGGTCCAGGGGTTGAGCTAACAGGGTATGTTCTTCTTTCGCTGTAGACCTTGCTTCACAGGTGCCACAGTTGCTGAACCTGAAGAAATAAAAGGGAAGTACAGACGTCCCCCTGACCATCAGAAATTCTCTTCCTGCTAGAATCAAATGGGATGAACCATGTGAAAGGGCTTTGAAAAATAACAGGGTGCTAAGGAAATGTGAGACCACAAAAGAAATATTATAAGGGGTATCGTGTCACCTATTTTAGGCAGAAGTTGAATAAATACTCTCATTAACATTTTGAATTCAACGTTCAAAATAGAGATTCCAAATCAAACTAAAATCCATCTATGGAAGAGGCGAAAGTGCTCTCCAAATGGGGCCACGCCTTCACTGGCATGTCCAGACTCTGCTTCAGTTAGGCTGGGGGTAGTGTGACCACCTCTGGCCACATGAGTAGAAAGGCTGATGGACTGTGTATCACTTGGGTCCAGAGTACTTAGGAGCAGAGACTGGTTCCCCCACACTCACCCTCCTTCCTCTTCAGTGATCCTGGAAGCCACATATTGGGCTAGAAGGAACCTGGATCCCTGAGTCACCAGGTGGAAGATGCATCCCACCAACTGGAATGCAAAACTTAGCAAGAGGGCTAAGCCACAGAGATGTCAGTGTTTACTTAATACCATACCATAATAAAACGTATCTTTTAAAAAATGCATTGACTTTTCCTTTTTAACTAAATTTCTTCAGGAATTTAGTGTTCTTCAGAGATGCTCGTGATGACATATGTGATTCTAAATGGTGTAGCTCTTATATGATGTCTATACCATCAATGATCTAGGTATTAAAGACAAAAAGCCAATCCCAAATCAGATAACACTTTATACAGTGAATAACATCTAACCTAATGATTCAGTGGGTTAAAACAGCTGACTGTGGACTCAAAGGTCTCATTCTGACCCACTCATTTCTTCTTTCTAAGACCCTGAGTAATTTAATCTCTCTCTCTCTGCTTTGGTTTTAAGAAGCAGAGAAGGACCTGCCTCAGAGGGTTTTGGTGTGCAATAAAAATAACTATAAAGCACTTTTCCGGCACAAAGTGCTGCATAAATGCTTAATGATTTCCTTTAATGATATCATGGACAGGGACACTGTACTTTTAAGTGAAATATTTTCATTTGAGTTATAGCATGTAATACTCTAGATGTCAAGGCCTGATGGATGGTGAAGTAAGGATCTTTTGTTTTTTTCTGGAGTCCAGATAATTTAATCATTTCTCCTTCATCTCCAAAAATTACATGTAATTAAACATATGCAGGACTTGGATCTCACAGAGAAGGCTAATGATGGTCTATATAAAGAGAGGGGACTTTGTCCGATGCCACGAATGGTACGGTCTTAAGGTCATCAGTTTTGTTCATGAATTCTGCTTGGGAGAAAAAACACTCAGTTGTCTTCTTTTTTTTTTTTTTTTTTTAACTTACTGTAATTTAGAAAATCATAGCCTTATATTATACTGAGCCCAAATCACAGTTCCAAGAGACAGGAATTTACTTTCTAATGGAGGTGGGCATTTTGTTCTCTAGAGCAGAAAAAAGAACATTTGGTCAAATACATCCATCCATTATGAAGAAGCCCATTCTTCTCTGTAATTACTGTGAGCAAAGAGTAAGAAGGGAAAAGGCAGGGATGATTCTTTGGAGAAAATGTTCAACTTTTTTGTTGTTCCAAAAATGTAGTTATGGAGCCCCTTTACTATTTTCTATGGGTGTCCTAAAATAAATGACTCGAAAAGCTCTACTCTACTGGTCAATTTCTACCTCTGAGTTATTACAACTCTTAAACGCCAGATGTGGCCTCTCCCCTTCCCACTCACCCTGTCGAACAGCCACCATTTACTGAATGCTTGCTTTGTGCCAGATTTTGCGATTAACATCATCTGAGTCCATACAACAGTCCTGTAGGGTAGGAATTTTTCATCCCATTTATCAGATGAGGAAATGATGCTCAGTGAAGTTAAGTAATTTACCCTAAGTCATTCAGCTAGTAAAAAGTAGATGCTGCACCGGGCATGTTGGGTCACGCCTGTAATCCTAGGGCTCTGGGAGGCCAGGGTGGGAGGATTGCTTGAGGCCAGGAGCTGGAGACCAGTACAAGCAATAGCAAAACCACGTCTCTACAAAAAATAGAAAAATTAGCCAGGCTGGTGGTGCGTGCCTGTAGTCCTAGCTATTCAGAAGGCTGAGGCAGGAGCATTGCTTGAGCCAAGGAGTTTGAGGTCGCAGTGAGCTATGATGATGCCACTGCACTCTAGCCTGGGAGACAGAAGGACACTCTGTCTACAAAAAAAAAAAAAAAAAAAAAAAAAAGGAGATCCAGATTCAAATTCTGTCTAGCTGCTCCCCCAGTCTGGGCTATTAACTCCTACACTAATATATACCTTTTTACATAGCGTCGTCCCCCCATCGTGGAGGAAGGGAATGAGGAAGAAGGAGGAGGGGAGGGGAGTTAATAGGAAGAATGGAAAGGAATGAAAGTGAATGATGCTTTTTTTCTTAGAAAGAAAGAATGTTCAGAGCTGGAAACAACCCTGCAGATTTCCCACCACTTCAGCCCTTTTTAGAAAAGGAAACAGATTGTTCAGACAAGTGAAATGGCTGTCACAACATCACATAGTACAACACAATACGCTGGGGCCAGAACCAGCGTGCAGGATTTCCAGCTCCCAGGTAAACTCTTCCCATCCTAGCACTTCCCACCCTACCCCATCCTCAGTTTTAGAAATTAACTTACATAAGTGAATTTACCTCTTACTAATAAAAATAAGTAAATAATTTATATTGCTTTGATGACCTAGAATAGCAGTCTGTATAGATGGCGAGGCCAACTTTTAAATTTGTTCATTGCTCATTTGACTAACATTTTGGAGCATCTACCATGACCAGGGCTCTGTGTTAGGGGTCAGCAGACAGCACAAAAATGGTCTGGTTGGTCCCTTCCTGCGCTGAGCAGTTTCCAGCCAATGGAATCTAATAATTTAAAGGATTTGACTCTTTTCTCATACACTAGGAGTCAAGATGAAAAAGATTGAAATTAGGTGGGGCGTGGTGGTTCATGCTTGTAATCCTAGCACTCTGGGAGGCCGAGGTGGGAGGATTGCTTGAGTTCAAGAGTTCGAGACCAGCCTGAGCAAGAGCAAGACTCCATCTCTACTAAAAATAGAAAGAAATTAGCTGGACAACTAAAAATATATAGAAAAAATGAGCCAGGCATGGTGGTGCATGCCTGTAGTCCCAGCTACTCAGGAGGCTGAGGCAGGAGGATGGCTTGAGCCCAGGACTTTGAGCTAGGTTGATGCCACAGCACTCTTGCCTGGGCAACAGAGTTAGATTCTGTCTCAAAAAAAAAAAAAAAAAAATGAAATTGATCCAAAAAGATTCTTTCAATAGTATCCTTCCTATACTCAAATCCTTTACCTGTTTCTACAGTACCTGAAACACTTTCAATCATGTGGAAGGAAGATGTTTCATTCATCACATTCTTATTGCACAACAACCATGTACAAGGAAGCTTCTAGGCAGAAGGGATGCATCACTAAACAAAATAGACAAAATTATCTACCCTCAGGGTGGTTACATTCTAACTGGGAGAGACAGGCAATAAACAAAGGAACCAGAAAATTACAGATTATTTGAGAAGGTCATGTGGGTTAGATAAAAATAAAATAGCCAAGGTAAGAGGATTAGGAGTTCGGAGGGGAAGAGAGGTGTGTTGTTGTTTTGACTAGGGTGGCCAGAGCAAGCCTCACTAAGGATACTCAGGTGCCCCTGCAGGTGAGGCAGCCATGGCTACCTAGGGGAGCACAGAGCAGAGGAGACAGATGGTGCAGAGCCCTGAGTGGTGGCAGCCAGGAGGCCAGTGCTGCTGAGCAGAGTGAGCAAGAGGGAAAGTAGGAAAGGAGTCAGGGAGGCAAACAGGGACAGGCAGTGGGGTGCAGATCATGTAGGGCCTGGCGTCCACTGTCAACATTCTGGCTTTAAGTGAAATGGAGCATCCCTGGAGGGTTGTGGGCAGAGAGTGATATGATGAAACTTAGGTTGTAACTTAGGCTCACTCCAGCTGCTGTGTTGAGCACATACTTCAGGGGGCCAGGGTGGAGGCAAAGAGACCAACTAGGAGATGCTAAAGTATCTAACTGACATGACCCGGGGAGAGGCCACCCCCACCCCGGCCCAGCGTGGTAGCAGAGGAGGTGGGGGAAATGATGGGAATCTGGATACCACAAATTTTCCTGGCAGATTAGAGGGAGAGAATGTGAGCAAAAGATAAGAGTCTGAGCCAACGCCAAGGTTTTTAGCCTGAGCAGCTGAGATGCTGAAGTTGCCAGTTCCCGAGATGGGGAGAATGTGGGCGCAGCTGATTTGCAGCAGTAAATTCAGGAGTCCAGGTGTGGCCAAGTTTAATTTGAGATGTCTAATTAGCCGTTCAAGTGGAAGGGGTGAGTGAGTGGGTGGAACGAGACAGGGCCCGGAGGTTAGGAGGGAGGTCTGCGCTGGGGATGTGAAATTGGGAGTTGTCTCCCTCTGAAAGCCACGAGGCTGAACGAAACCACTCCGGGCTTGTGCTATCTGGCAACAGCTGGTGAAAATGACCTGCTCATTCAAACAGAGAATTTCATTTCCCAAAGATGTGAGAAGAGGAAGAAATGACAAAGAGCAAGACTGTTTGACAAGTACAGTCGTCCCTGGGTATCTTGCAGGGGGTTGGTTCCAGGACTCCCTCAGATACCAAAATAGAGAATGCTCAAGTCCCTTACAAAAATGGCATAGTATTTGCATATAACCTACACACGTCTCCTGTGCACCTTAAATCACCTCTCGATTACTTGTGATCGCTAATACAATGCCTACACGTCACTTCATTCACAGGGACTCAGTGCAGTTCTAGGCACTGCAAATTCAAGTTCTGCTTTTTGGAACTTTGTGGATTTTTTCTTTCCCCCGGAATATTTTCAATCCAAAGTTGGCTGAATCCGCACATGTGGCATCCTCAGACACGGAGGGCCAACTGTATTTATTTTTTAAAAGACGCTAGAAAGAAAAAAATCAGGAGAGCAAACTCTAGTTTTAAATTTACACTTCTCAATTACTGTAATAGCTTTTGGCCAGGGGCCCCAGGCCTCTGTACAGAAAACTCACAAATGTCAGGGCGAACAGCAAGCATGACATTTCTCGTGTGCATGAGAATGTGCGCACAAACAAAACCAGAAAGTGCAGCAGACGCCCAGAGGCCATGCTCTTTATTCCTGCCCCTGGTAGACTACCCCGTCTCCAGCAGCCGCGGATACAAGGAAAGAGGGGGACTTAGGACTCCTTGGTGACAGGGACCCCTAAGTAATCCCCATGTGACCTCGATGTCACTGGCAGATATTTATATTAAAATGTCTGCCTTTTTGGAATCTACCATCTTTACCATCATGAATGGGAGGCTGAGGCTTCCCACTACTCTAATCTCAAAATGGTAAAAATGTTTGGATTGTGAGGTTACCACTGCTGTGTCATTCATTGCTTCATTCTTTCAGTAAGTAGCCATGGCAGCCCCATGCACATCCAAGTGAGCAGTAAGCCTGCCCGAAGGAGGCAGCCGGTGTCTGTTTCCACGATGACTCCTGCATCCTTGCTCCACTGAGGACCCGCCTTCTCTGTCTGCTTCCCACTGGCTCACCTCTGCATCCTGTTGACACAACCAACTGAAACTTCTTGGCAAGGAATTAAACATGCTTTAAGGAACTCGCTCTGTTGCTGCAGTAGGTGAACAGCCACTGCATGCATTTGCTTCATCCCCAGAGCTGTAACCACTGCAGTCTGAAGGATTCCGGATGCACGGCCATGCAGTTAGCTTCCCTCGGTCTTCAGCTTTGCTCCCTTCCCCAATGAGCACTTTGTTGTTTCCTTCCCTCCACAGGGTTCCAATTGCTGCATATCAGAATGATCTCTCTCTCTCTTTCTCTCTCTCTCTCTCTCTTTGGCCAAGTCACATAAGCCTAGGTATATGGAGTGCCCCACAACACAGATGCTGTGTGATGGTGACCCAATCTTTTCCTTGCTTCCCGACTTTAAATTCCCCTGTAAGTACAGACGGGAGACCTGTGTGCCTACACTTCCACAAGCCAGTCCTTTCTTTCTAAGCAGTCCTCCAAGGAAACTCTTATTCTACTGGCATCGATGCGGCCGCTGTAATTGCTCATAAAGCTATCCATGGGACTCTGCAGCAGGCGCCTTTACTAAGCTCTGTAATTAATTCTTGGAAAGCCATAGAAGGAGCTTGTTCAGAGTGCTGTTAAATCAAAAGCGGGCTTCTCGTTGGCCTGCTCAGATGGAGCCCTGATCGTTTAAAACAGATAATCAACCAGACTGAAGAAAGCTAACAGTCCCTGCACTCCTCCATCAGTAGGACGTATGTGCCACCGAAGGTATAAATAGCATGCATGGGCCACTAGATGCAGAGGCCACTGCTCCTCCGGAGTATGGACAGAACTTGGCGCATGAACTTAAACTATTGGTCAAGCACTGGTTTGCTTTATGTGATTTTCTTTAACTCTTGTCGGGTTGCTTGTTTGGTTGGTTATGGACACTGAGGTTGTTCTGATAAAAACATTTCAGAAAGATGTGTGGGCGTGACACATACCGTGTAGCCAGGGGCGGATGAGTCAAGCTAGTTGATGGGCCCTTGTCTGTATGTATGAGCCCACTTTGGATAACAGTAAGTGTAAAAGCTACAATTTATCCAGTGACAGCTAAGTTTTAGCAATGTTTGACCCTTTTGCACACATTCTCCCAAGAGCTCTGAAAGGACAGAGTGATTATCTTCAAGGCACAGATAGAAGCCCACTGTTATAATATTGTCATATACCCTAGATGATTTCATAAAAATATGGTAGACCACAGCATTCTTTCTCTGCGCCTATATAAAAACTGCTTCCATAAATGCATGGTGCCTTATACACATTAAAGACTAAATAAATGGGCTTATTGACTCAGCAAAACTCACACTTTGTTGGTAGTTTTAAAAGGGAACATGCCAGTTCCCTATGGTAGCAGTTCTCAATTGGGGGTGATTTTGCCCCCCAGAAGACATTTGGCAATGTTTGTGGACATTTTTAACAACTTGGGGAGGGAGTGTTTGCATCTAATCTGTAGAGGCCAAGGATGCTGCCAAACATTCTACAATGTTCAGCACAATTCCCCTAGCCAATCCCAACAAAAAAATTCTCTGGCTTAAAATGTTCATAATGGTGAGGCTGAGAAATCCTGGTTTATATATAGCCAAGGTCAACCAATAGATCATCATTTGCTGGTAGATATTTAATTTATAAAATGTCAAACACATAAAAGAAAATAGTTAATTCCATAGGGTCTGATAGTTAATTGCATACTAGAACTGGCCAAAGATGTGTCCTTTACATTCCAAAATCCAGGCAAAAATCTATCACTAAGATTAATACCATACACCTTAGGTTGGGAGATATCTGAGAAAGATTGGGATGTCAAGCCCAATCTTGTACATGGGAGTTAATTTTGTGCTATCATGTGAAATGAAAATCAAGCCAATATGTGAGTATAAAATTGGTTGTCCCCTAAGGCCTAGACAGAGATGTTCCTGAAACTTCTCCATTGGGAGAGCTCCACAGCACAGAGTATACATAGAGGTCCTACAGGAGCTAATGCCTATGTAAGAGGAGACTACATTTTTAGAACATATGAGGTAGTCAAATGCCAAGAAAAATATTCTACAACCTCAACACATAGTAAAATTCAAACCTGAGTAACTTAAGCTAAAGAGCAATGTTTCCAACTTTAAAAAATTAAATAAGCATTTAAAGTGTTTAAATAGATAAAGAAATATGTTATAAAAAAAAGTAACATGGCATTATGAAATCAGAACAAGTGGATGTGAAAAACAAAGAACTTGGTATTTTAAAATAGTCATATTGAAATAAGAAACTCAATAGATGAGTTAAACAGTAGATTAGATAGTAATGAAGATAAACTTAGTGAATTGGGAGAGAAATCTGAGGAAATTATCCTGAATACAGCCCTGAAAGATGAAGACATGGAAAATACAAAATGATAATTAAAAGACATGAAAGATAGATTAAATAACTCTACTTAATCACTATTAAAACACAAAGATTCTCAGATTGGATTTAGAACCAAAATTCAGCCATGTGCTATTTATAAGAGACATACTCCCAAAATGACCCAGAAAGGCTGGGAGAGTGGGGAAGAAATGGGAAAAAATTTAGGCAAATAGTAACTAAAAGAAAGCTGGTGTGACAATATTAAAATTAGCAAAAATATAATTCAAGGTGAAAATCAGTGGGAATGGAGAGAGATATTACCAAAAAGAGAAGTCTATATAAAAAAATCTACAACCATTAACTTTCATTTACCTAAGAAATGTATTTAAAATACATAAAATGAAAATAGACAGAGTTACCAGGAGAAACTCACAAATCTACAGAGGTACTGGGAGATTCTAATACACTCCTAAAAGCTGACAAATCAAGCAGGCAGAAACTGTGTAAAGAATTAGATGATATGAATAACATTGTTGACAGGCTTAGTCTAAGGTGGACACATATACACATATAAATATTTGTGAGTTTACATATATATCTATACACACATACATACAAATGTGTGCATGCATACAAAAAGGATGGTCTATAGATATTTATACATATATACACATACGTATATTATTATATTAATATAGTATATCTTCAATTACATAGATAGAATCAGGTACCTGATTATAAAATTTGAACCTTTACCAAATCAGAAGGAAATTTCAACAAATTCTAAAAAACTGATATCATACAGACAATGTTCTCTGTCCATGATAATATAAAGATTATTATTCAACAATTAAAATGAGAGCAAAATTTTTTTTAAAATTTTGGAAATAAAAATACTTACCTAAATAATTCATGTATTAAGGAATAACTCATACTATTTTATCAATAGCTTTTATGACTTAATAATCTATCATAAACATTTCTCCCATAAACATTACTCCCATGCTACATAGGGTAGCATGCTATTCCAACATATGGATAGCATATAATTTATTTAACCAATTCCTTATTGGGGCACATTTATATTATTCTCAACTTTTCACTAATATTATAATGCTATAATGAACATGAAACATTAATATTTTTACTTTATTGTTCACAAATGTCATTTTGTACCATTAAGTTCTTCCTATGTTTTTTTTAATTAGAATGTTCCCAATTGGAAAACAGTTGCACAACACTTCGTCTGACAGAATAGCCATAAAAAGAGAAAAAAAGAAGAAACCCTGCATTTTAGATCTGTCTACAAATACAGAATGCTCCAGGAAAAGATCAAGTCAGGTGATTAAGTTTTGTGTCATCATTTCAAAAAGAATAAAGAAAAGTACAGAGACTGCATGATCAGATGCCACCATTATAATTTGTAGATCTTGTACATCAATATGTAAAAAACAGATGCTGAGCTATTTCCTCTGCAGGTTGCCTCTAAATTGAAAACTATATTGCTAAAGCTAGGCAAGTTAGAACAACAAGGACGATAAATCAAACAATGATAGGAGTTTCATTTAACACTGAGAAAACAAGCGTTTCCACATAACTGCATATTGTGCAAGACAATTCTGGAAACAGGAAATAAATGGGTAAGGCAAAACTAAAAGAAGAAAACTGGATGAAATTCATCAGGACTAAAAATATTGGCAGTTTCAGGGTAGAGATATTAGCTGAGTAATAAGGTGAGAGGCATGTGAATATATTGACACAAGTCTACGCTGCCTGAACTCTGAGGGAGGCCACAGGGAGTGTCTGTTAAGAGCACGGAGTGGCTTTAAACTGCCTTGGCTGGATTTTAGTGGTAGAGCTGGGTGGACTTGGCCAAGTTCTCCAAGCCTTGGTTTCCTTATCTCTAAGGTAGACAGCTTCTACCTCATAGGGATGCTATGCTACCAGAATGAAATGCAAAAACCAATGTAAATAAAGGGTTCAACCCAGCGTCCAGCACATTTGTATGTTCTTAGTAAGTGTTAGCCATATTACAGGAAGTTCAAAAGATGAAGAAAAGCCACATGGCCACTTGAGAAACAGAAACAGGAACTAGATATTGTTACTAAGCCCCTGTAATAAGCTCTGGAGTTCATGTTAACACAAGGATATAAATTTGCTTCCAGGAAACATTTTTTAAATGTTCTAAATTCTAAATTTAAAGTGCTATAGAATCTGTGTACAAGTTTCCAATATAGAGTCTAGTTATTAAAATAGATATTTAATTTATCATGGCAAGACTTATTGCCAGTTGAAACCAATGGGCACAGGTGCAGGGCCACCAGAAACTTTAAGGCACCTGAAATCAGGTTGCCCAGGCACCAGATACATGGCCTCTGATTGGTGGTAGGTTGCATTTTTTCAAATGGTGAGGATACAGACCCACTCTCCATGATTTGGTAAAAAATAATAAAATTGATTTATATTTGTCAAATGGACTCCTTTGATCATAGCTGTATGCCAAAATATTGTTTTCTGGGGTTGTTGTTGTTGTTGTTGTTGTTTGAAGGATTTGGCTTTGGAATATGGAAATTCCCATGATGAGAGTCCACTCAGCAAGAACTAATGACCCCTGAAAAATTGTCAACCACTGAGAGCTCCTCTCTACCGTGTCCATACAGCCTATCCAATTGGAGATGGCTTCCACTACCTTTTTAGTTGAAATTCAGTTTATCATGGACCTTTTTTGACTTCATCATTTCTCTGGGTTGTATATTAAAGAGTCTTATTCGTCTACAAAATGAACCAGTAGATAATCATCTTTTTCTTTTTGCAAGCAAGTCTGGTCTCTTTGTTCTCAAATTCCAAATATATTAAACCTAGAAATCATGCACAGGCAAGATTTATATTTCCAGAGAATTTTACTTTCAAACCAGGAGAAATGTCTGACTCCAAATGCTGCTTACGAAGTCAATGTCTCCCCAAGAAAGGAGAGTCCTTTCTGTGAGGGGAAGTGAAGTGGCTGGTCTGGGGCTTTCTCTTCGATCCCTCAGGTCCATTTTCACCTCTGGTTAGAGGCTACATGCATTGCCTAGGCAGAGAAATACAACACCTATTTTAACGCTGACCTGTGATGTTTTATTCACATTTTTAATCTTTTATCGCCCATGACTCCCATGAGATTTCGCCTTTTGTTAGCATTTTTTTCTGATTCGTATTGATTCTCTATTTTGCCAAAGGGTTAGGAAAACTACTGCCCTGCTGGCATGATTGCAAAGCATCTGATTGCTGCTTTTCTCCCCGCAAAAGAAGTATCTATAGCCATTTAATTATGTAGTTTATTTTTAAAGCAAGAAAGAATGAACCAGGGATCATCTTTCACTTAAATTCAGCTTAGCATGTTCTCAGGACGTTAAATATTCCCAATTCCTTCAGTTATTGAAATGGGTGTCCTCATCTAAAAGAAAATGAGTATATTTGGTTTTATCCAGTCCAATGTTACAGATGTTATTGTATACTGTTTCCTTTTGTCATCTAGAAATAGAGTCCATAACCTCAAACACTGTCAAAAAGAAATAAATATGCTATGTGGGAAAAATAATAACTCTTAGACATTTCACTTGCAGAATAAAGCCCTTCCATGGAACACAGCCTGCATATAATGGGGACCCCAAGCTGCCTTAAATGCCCTAACGGAAGCTGTTCCTACATTTATATTTAAAGGATACCAAAGTGTTCTTGGGCAAGTGAATTTTAATACAATAAAAAAGTGTTTTTC
This sequence comes from Cheirogaleus medius, assembly GCA_008086735.1. Taxonomy (NCBI): domain Eukaryota; kingdom Metazoa; phylum Chordata; class Mammalia; order Primates; family Cheirogaleidae; genus Cheirogaleus; species Cheirogaleus medius. The sequence continues at coordinate 25,021,574 of VBSM01002217.1, read as the reverse complement.
AGAGGTAAGATAAAAAAAAAAAGGTAGGCACGAATATGTCTAACAATTTGTGTTGTCAAAGGCCGAAATAAATGTCTATATCCCGAGAGAGCTGACTGTCTAGATTAGGAAGAGATGTTTCTTCAAAGAGGAAGCCTGCTCTGGGATATCCAGGGTTCCAGAGCTCCTGGCACTCTCTGCTCCACAATCAGCTTCCGTTCACTTCCCCTGCTCCCCCTATCTGTGGACTTGGTCTTCCAGGACCTTCCACTTTCCGGATGTCTGAAGCTCTGAAACTCCAGTTTTCTGCATGGTACTGTGGCCAATTTCAAAGGCTTTTTAAATGCTGGGGACTGCAAGTAAGAAAGCAGAAGATGAGAGGCTGAATCCTGCCCAAGTGGAGGAGATTGCTTTCCATACATGGAAAGGAAATCGTTGTAGTCTTTCATTGCTCAACTCCAACCCAAGGAACATTAGATCTTGGGCTCTCTGGGAACGGTAGAAGTTTCACAACATGGCCTATGGCTCCCCAGTCCTCTGGGTACCCCCAGATACAGCCTCCCCAACCCATACACACACATTTACACTCTCCACTGTACAGAGCCACAGCAGAGAAGTGGAGAGCTGAAGCCCATGTTGGCCCTGGGACAGGCAGCTGACTCAGATGCCCACTCCACATCTCCAGCACTGCCTGGGTGGCAGAAAACGCCAGGGCACTCCCACTTGGGGCAATTCCAACAGCTCTGCCAGCTTGAAGGAGCTCTGGCCCTTCTATAAAGGGAAAGAGTGAGTCCCTGAATTTATAGTGGAGACACACCAATCTGGACAGAGCCAGGAAAACAAGCAAGAATGTCTCCACCCACGTCTAACACACAGATGTGGCTTCAAATGTGTACACTGAAGCCACAGAAGTGCTGGGGGAGAGGCATTATGGGTGATGCTTTCCTGCTATTTTGCAAATTTTTTGTAATGATTGTAACTTAACCACCTCCAAGCCTCAGCAGCTTAACTGTGGGCTAACATTAATACTGAAGCTGTTAGGCTTCACTTGCCCCACACAAGGTCCTCATACCCTCCCCTGTCTCCACGGTTATTTCTGGAAATCCCCAACAAATGCCACATTTGCTAGCTACAAATTCACCTGTGTGCATTTGGGGGGATGGCCTCCTTTTGGGTGTCCATGAGCCACTGGAGAGAAGGGCCACGTCCTGGCCTGGGCTGCTGTGGCCCCGAGAGAGAACACCACCACCGCTCATTGGGCCCCAGACACTGGCCCTGCTCTCCTTGCAGAACCGAGAGATGCCCATTCCCCTCACTTAGGAAACGCTCATGTGTGGCCACATCAAGAAATGACCCTTCTGCATCTGCCTGTACCTGCTCTCCCTATAGCAGACTCTGAAGCTCTTGGACTTTGGCGAGGATGGGAGTCGCCTGGGGAGCTTGTTAGAAATGTAGATTCTCAGGCCTCGCCCCCAGAGATCCCAATTCAGTAATTTTGATGAGGGGCCAGGGAATGTGCTTTGAAACAAGCTCCTCAGATGATTCCGAAGCAGATGGTCTGGATGACACCTCGAAAAAACCGGAAGGCACCACACGATGATGAGAGGCATCCACGCTAGGTGTTACAGAGAGAGGGGCCAGACAACACCTGGGGAGACCCCATACTAAAGATTATGATGGGCAAAGATGGTTAGTACATATAGGGCCAGGAGAGTAGAAAGGAAATAGGAAGCATTGGAACAGCAACCCTCTGAGGAATCACAGGTTAGGGATTGCACAGGAAATTGATGCCACCCCACCCCTCCCAGCTTCTTTCCATCCAAAGATGGGACTCCAGGAAAGAATCCACCAACCACCCCTTCCCACTTGCCAAGGCCTTCTGTGTTCTTTTCCAAGCTGGCCAAACACAGCAAGCAGAAAAGCAGTGTCTGTTGGGATGATCCATCCTATAAGGGGAGAAATGAGTTTAATGCAAAGCAGTTCAAACGTGGCATTACTGACATGTCTTTTCCCTTTGTGAAAGACCCCCCATTTGTGCAGCTGACCTTCTGCCGCCACACCCTCACCTCTCCTCCTCTTCCTGCCACCCTTCCATCCATCTTGTCCATGCCATGACCAGGGTAAGGAATGGCCTCATGTAGACAAGAAAACAGTCCTGAGAGAAAGAAAAGAGGAATGGGTTTTGGAGGGTTTGCATTCTTTCAAATCCTGGAGTAGATTAAATTTATTGAAAAGTCGTTTTTATCTCTGCCAGTCCTAAATGAGTTTAGAGACACCCCATTCTCCTCCACTCCTCCCCCTTCATAATGGACATTGTGTTAATAATTGTCTGCCCGGCATCCACTCACCCCTGGATGACTGGCCTCCGAAAATCTCACATGGCATGTCCAGTGGCTGTCTGAATTGTGTCCAAAGCTGGCCCCCATGGAAACATAATGCAAGACACATATGTAATTTAAAATTTTATAGTAGCCACATTTTAAAAAGTAAAAAGAAACAAGCAAAATTAGTTTTAAAAATATATTTATGTAACCCAATACTGAATACCCAAAATATTAGCATTTAAACATATAATCAATATAAAAATGATTAATAAGATATATTACTTCTTTCATACATGATTCTTCAAAATTTAGTGTTTTCATACTTATAGCACATCTCAATTTGGAATTGCCACATTTCAAGTGCTTGATAACCACCTATGGCCAGTGGCTACCACGCCTGACAGTGGAATACTTTAATTCCATGTTTTAGAGTTGGGTGAGGAAAAGAGGATATCTCTTCTTCCTCCTCCTCCTTCTCCTCCTTCTATAGGCTATGACTAAGGATGCATATTGCCCCTGTGGCTGCTTGCAGCCATCCTAATGACCATGAGGTGATCCAAGCTGCATCCTTGGGTCCTTGATCACATAATTAATCTTTGCTACTCCAGAGCCTGCCTGCCTCTGAACTTCCAGTGATGGGAGAGGATACATTTATCTATTATTTAAGCCATTTAGAGGCTGGCTTTCTGTTGCATGCATCAGAAAACATGCTAATCAACATACCACACCCATCCACATGCCACAGAGGGTATTTCCAGCCCTTGTTGCAATGAGTCGGCTTGCCATACCAAGTAAGTAGATACAAACCAAACACGTTTCTCATCCAGGTCACAGATTGAGAGATCCTATGTAACTCTAAGTCTCCTATTTCCCTGAAAAGTTACTACTGTCTTTACTTTTGTTTGAGTCCTACTGCAGTAGATCTATTCTTAATGAAGTTAAGGTAGCACTTTATATTAAATATTGTAGAAGCAAAAAAGTAGACTGATTTCCTCTGAGCACTGTGTTTCAAAACACAATGGATCCATTCTTGGATACAGACACAATCACAATGGAACAAAATTATTTGAGTCTAACATAAAACCAGTTAGTGCAAACTTGATGAGGTTATATAAACAGGAAGAGCCCATCCAGTGTCTCAGATGCAGAAGATACCTGGAACTCTGAACCTGAAATATGAGCAGTGGGCACATGTTTAATGAGGGTACCTCACCTGGGGTGGAATGTTGCCAACTGGTTCTTCCTGTAAAGTTACCACGATAAATAAATGTAGATGGCTCTATTTAAAAATGTCTAAAGCACTTACATTTAAAAACAAAGAAAGATCTCAAATCAACAACCAAAATTTACACCTTAAGAAATTAGGTAAGGAACTAACCCCAAAGCTAACAGAAGGAAGAAAATAATAAAGATTACAGCAGAGATAAACAAAATAGAGAATAGAAAGCCAATAAAAAAATCAACAAAACCAAGAGCTAATTCTGCAAAAATATCAATAAAATTGACAAAACTTTAGCTAGATTGACTAAGAAAAAAGAAATAACACTTATAACTAAAATCCAAAATGAAAGAGAGGCCATTATAACTTTTTATTTTACAGAAATAAAAAGGATTACAAAAGAGCACTGTGAACCATTATAGGTAACAAATGGGATTACCTAGATGAAGTGGATAAATTCCTAGAAATACATAACCTATTAAGACTGAATCATGAAATAACAGTAAATCTTTACAGATCTATAACTACTAAGGCGATATCAGTAATTAAAAACCTTCCAACAAAGAAAAGCCTGGGACCAGATGACTTTACTGGTGAATCCTACCAAAAATTTAAAGAATTAACACCAATCCTTCTAAATACTTCCAAAAAACTGAATAGGAGAAAATACTTCCAAACTCATTCTCTGAGGCTAGCATTACCTTGACACCAAAGCAAAACAAAGACACTACCAAAAAAAGAAAAAAACCAACTATAGACCAATAATACCCTTGATTAATATTGGTGCAAAAAATCTTAACAAAATACTAGCAAATGGAATTCAGTAGCACACTAAAAGGATTATACTAACATGATTAGTGGGATTTATTTCAGACATGCAAGGATGGTTCAACATATCAAAATCAATCAATATATTATGTCACATAGAACAAATTTTTAAAAAAACACCTGATAATCTCAATACAGAAAAAGCATCTGACAAAATTCAGCAATTTTTCATGATAAAAACAGTCAACAAACTACAAATAAAAGGTAGCTATCGCAACATAAAAATGCCACATATGAAGCTCACAGCTAAAATCATACTCAGTGGTGAAAAACTGAAGCTTTTCTTCTAAAATAAGAAGACAAAGATGCCCACTATTGCCACTTCTATTCAACATAAGACTGGAAGTCTTAACCAGAGCAATTGGATCAGAAAAATATATAAATGACATCTAAATTGCAAAAGAAGTAAAATTATCTCTGTTCACAGATGACATGATCTGATATGTAGAAAAAACTAAAGATTCCACCAAAAAAACCTATTAGAACTTTAATAGATTTAATTTAAAAATTTCATCAAAGTTTCAGGATACAAATTAGTACACAAAAATCAGTTACATTTCTATACACTAACAATGAGCAATTTGAAAAGAAAATTAAGAAAATAATTCCATTTATCATAGCACCAAAAAGAATTAAATACTTACATATAAACTAGCCTATGAAGCAAAAGACTTGTACACTGAAAACTACAAAACATTGCTGAAAAAATTAAAGAAGACGCCAAAAAATAGAAAGACATGTATTCATGCATTAGAAGATTTGATATTGTTAAGATGTCAGTGCTATCCAAAGTAATCTACAAATTCAATCACTATCAAAACCACAATGACTTTTTTCAGAAATAGAAAAATGCATCATAAAATCCAGATGGAATCTCAAGGGACATTGAATAGCTAAAACAATCTTGAAAAAGAACAAAGTTGGCAGTCTCACACTTCCCGATTTTAAAACTTACTACAAAACTATAGTTATCAAAGTAATGTGATACTGGCATGAAGACAGACATATAGACCAATGGAATAGGATAAAGAGCCCAGAAATAAGTCATCACATGTGATCTTTGACAAGGGTGCCAAGACGATTCAATGAGAAAAGGAAAATCTTTTCAACAAATGGTGTTGGTAAAACTGGATATCCACATGCAAAAGAATGAAGTTGGGCCCTTACTTTATACCATATACAAAAATGAACTCAAAATGGATCAAAGACCTAAATGTAAGCGCTAAAACTATAAAACTCTTAGAAGAAAATGTAGGGGGAAAACATCATGCCATTGGCTTTGGCAATGACTTCTTGAATATGACACTGAAAGCATGGGCAAAAAAAGAAAAAAATAGATAAATTGGACTTCATTAAAATTACAAAATTCTGTGTATCAAAAGACACAATAACTACAGTGAGAAGGCAACACAATGAATGGGAAAATATCTGTAAATCATATATCTAATAAGGGGTTAATATCCTGAATATATAAATAACTTTTACAACTTAACAACAAAAAGCCAAACAACCTGATTTTAAAATGGTTAAAGACTTAAATAGATGTTTCTCCAAAGAAGATATACAAATAGCCAATAAGTGCATGCAAAGATGTTCAACATCACTAATCGCTATGGTCTAAAAATTTGCATCTTCCCAAAATTTGTAAGTTGCAATCCCAATCCCCAATGTGATAATGTTAGGAGGTGGGGCCTTTTGGGAGGTGATTAGGTCATAAAGGCAGAGCCCTCACGCATGGGATCAGTGCCCTTATAAAATAGGCCCAAGGGAGCTCTTTCATCCCTTCCATGGTGTGAGAACACAGTAAGAAGGTGTCATCTATAAGAAAGTAGACCCTCACCAGACACCAAAAATGCTGGCTGCTTGATGTTGGGCTTCACAGCCTCCAGAACTGTGAGAAATAAATTTCTGTTCGTTATAAGCTACTTAGTTTATGGTATTTTGTTATAGCAGCCCAAATGGACTAAAACACTAATCATTTGGGATACACAAATCAAAACCACAATAAGATAATGCCTCACACCCATTAGGGTGGCTATTATAAAAAAAAAATAACAAGTATTGTCAAGAATGTGAAGAAATTGGAACCCTTGGGCACTGTTGGTGGGAATATAAAATACTGCAGCCACTATGGAAATCAGTATGATGGCTTCTCAAAGATTTTAAAATAGAATTACCATATAATCTGTCTATACCATTTCTGGGTATATGCTCCAAAGAATCGAAAACAGGGACTCAAAAAAGTATCTGTATACCCATATTCATAGCAGCATTATTCACAATAGCCAAAGGGTGGAAGTGACCCATGTTTGTCAGCAGATGAATAGATAAACAAAATGTGATATATACAAATAATGGAATATTACTCAGTCTTGAAAAGGAAGGAAATTCTGACTCATGCTGCAACATGGATAAACCTTGAGGACATTATGTTTAGTGAAATAATTCAGTCACAAAAGGACAAATACTATATGATGCTACCTATATGAGTTACCTAGAGTAGTCAAATTCATAGAGACAGACAGTAGAATGCTGGTTGCCATGGGCTGGAGGGAGAAGCAAACTGGAAGTTATTGTTTTATCCTTTTTTTTTTTTTTTTTTGAGACAGAGTCTCACTTTGTTGCCTGGGCTAGAGTGAGTGCCATGGCGTCAGCCTACCTCACAGCAACCTCAAACTCCTAGGCTCAGGTGATCCTCCTGCCCCAGCCTCCTGAGTAGCTGGGACTACAGGTGCTCGACACCACACCTGGCTAATTTTTTGTTTCTAATTTTGGGTGCCTGGCTAATTTTTTCTATTTTTAATAGAGATGCTAATTTTTTCTATTTTTAATAGAGATGGGTCTTGCTCTTGCTGAGGCTGGTTTCAAGCTCCTGACCTCAAGCAATCCTCTTTCCTTGGCCTCCCAGAGTGGTAGGATTACAGGTGTCAGCCACCAAGCCTGGCCGGGAGTTATTGTTTTAATGGGCACAGAGTTTCAGTCTTACAAGATGAAAAGAGTTCTGGAGAGGGAAGGCGACGATGGTTGCACAACACTGTGAATGTTAATGCCATCGATTGTACACTTGAAAATGGTGTATATAGTAAATTTTATGCTATGTGTATTTTGCCACAATTTTTAAAATGTTTAAATCTTGTTTGTCTTAGTTCCCATAAGACTTAATCATAATTCAGTACGACCATTTCAAATACAATATTAAAACTTTGACTTTTAACATATAATCAGGGCTAACACCCCTTTAAAATATAAATGAACCCAAACAAGATGGTTTTACAAATTCCAGAGGGACATACTACATTGTTCTCAAACCTGGATTATTTCCTCAGGAAAATTTGTGATCTTAAACTCATCAATATCTCCCTCTTTCTATCCATGTACTTTGTTCCACCATCATTTATTGAGGGCCTGCTGTAAGCTGGGTGCCAAAGATAATAGGAAGTTCTGGGCTTGAATCCATTGGGCCTCCTTATGTTAAGAACCTACACTTGAGCCAGATCTCCAAGGGTGAGTAGAATTTGCCAAGGAGCAAAAGGTGGGGAAATGGCAGTCTCAGTAGAAATACTATGTGCCGATGCATGTAGTTGTGGAGAGGCAGGGCCCATGCTAGGAAATGGAGCCAGCTCAATGAGGCTGAAGCACTAGGTGTGCGGCATGGAGTGGTGGGGACATGAAGCCAGGAGAACAGGTTTCCAGCTCTCTGCCCTGCCTTATCCTCACTTCAACAAGTTGCCTTTCCAATAACAAGTTACCTCTGGGCACCTTGCACGCAGCTCAGCAGTAGTAGAATCAGGTATCTATAAGTCTCTCTCGTGTTGAGCAGAGACACAAAGATGAGCATCTTAGGCCAGGCAAAGAAAATGCCTGCATGCACGCCACCACTCCCTTCTCCCAAAAACACAGCAGGAATGACTAATCGATGACCACATTCTTTCCCTGTGAGGCTACCCACAGTCTTGTAACCTCAACACAACTCTTAGGCAGGCAGAATGAATGAATCGGGATGGCACAGGAGATAAAACATGTTTAACATCCTTATCCCAGAGAGTAGCATTTTGCATGCTTTGGCTGAACTGTGTTAAATGTGCAACAAATAAAAGCTTGACCATTTGTCAGCTCTAAAAGGTTTATGGATGAAAGTTAGAATACATGAGTAGATCAAGGACAAATCTTTTCTCAAGCTGAAGCTTACTTGTAGCTTTTGCAAACTGACATTTTGAAGTGCCAAGTATCCAGTACACAGCGTGTGTGTTTTACTACATGTACTATTCACAACAACCTAGCAAATTGAGCATTTTTATTCCTGTTTAAAATGAGGAAAATGTGACACAAATATCTAAGTAATCTATCCAAGACCACAAAGTTAGAAGAAAAGTAAAGATTTGAACACTTATGACCTTTCTACTATATCATATTGCTACCTTATTATACTGATTATTACATAATAGGTATTACTTTTATGGTCTCATTTTGCATTTAGAGTAGATATGGTTGAGAAGTCAAGAAATTGCTCAAAATATCAAGAATATTCACAAAGTCAAAAAACAGAGGTCAAAAGGATATTGGCCACAAATTCTAAGGAGATTTTATGCATAAAATTCAACAAAGTTCAATAAGCGTGAAGGTCTCACATGACATATAATCGTTGGTCTTGAAAGTTTCTAATGGGTTCAGAGAAGTAGGAGATTTCCATCTTGTTCTAAAAATCAGGTGTTCACCATTATATCAACATTTTTTCCTCTGTAGCCAGTCAAGTACGACATAGTGTTCTTTCTAGCATTAGGCATTCAACAGCAGTTTGGTTCATGACAGGGGACCCCTTCTTGTCTAAAAATAGAAACCACAGAAGGCTCTTGCTACTCATGGGTGATTGATATTACCTGTACTTGAATCAAATTGACTTGGGTTCAGTGCCTGTCCATTTGTCCAGGGAGAATTCCCCTCTGAGCACAGAATGTGAAAGATGATTTTTCCCTCTGAGGTCTCACTCTAAGCAATGTTGACCTCCCAAAGTGTCCATCCTAACTTGTGTTTGTGGGACAGTAACTATATCTTTCTTTTTTAAGTCTTTCTTTTAAAGATACATTTATTACAGCAAAATTATTTTATAATGCTTGCATTGAATTTTCAATTCCTAAAACAGTTTGCCATATACTACTAAAGAAGGCACTATTATTATAATTTTTCTAAAAATTTGGATTATTTTCCAAGTATTTTTAAAATTCCCATTCTATATAAGCAGTCATCACTACAAGTAAACAAATATATCCCTCAGTATTTTCTCCTACTTATTGTGAATAAGTTAATGTGTATTTGGGAGGAATGCAACACAACTCATATTACTTTCCCTAAGGGCTTCAAGAGTAAATATTTTCCACTATCAAGATCTACAGAAATCCAGGAATCACTAAATTCTCATGTCAGAGCTGATTAAAACATACCAATGGAGTCATAAAGGAGACTGGTTTTCTTGCAGAGATGATGAATATTATATGAAATGTAGGGAGTCAAAATGATAAACCAGGGGTCACTGGTTCACTCTAAAACCAACTGCAATTAGAGCAGATGCTCTTGGGGTCAATGGGACATGCCATGGCGTTGGAGAAGAAGGCTAGTGTTCTAGCCCCAGCTCCACCTCTTCTGACCCATGTGGCTTTGGACTCTGATAAGTAAAACGGAAATGAAAACTTTGCCTTGCCTTCTACCCCAAACGATCGTTATGAAGAACAAATGCAATAATGCATGTAATGTGCTCAGAAAGCTATAAACTGCTCTGTCAAAGGCAAAGTTATTTAGACCCTTGCAAAGGCTGTTAGCATTACACTATGTTAAGGAATGCTAGAACTTTATATATTAAATTAATCCTTTAATACTGCGGTCCCCAACCCCTAGGCCTTGGACCAGTACCAGTCCATGGTCTGTTAGGAACTTGGACTCACAGCAGCAGGTGAGCGGTGGGCAAATGAGCAAAGTTTCATCTGTATTTACAGCCGTTCCCCATCACCTGCATCACCACATAAGCTCCACCTCCTGTCAGATCAGCGGCAGCATTAGATTCTCATAGGAGCAAGAACCCTACTGTAAACTGCGCATGCGAGGGATCTAGGTTGTGCACTCCTTATGAGAATCCAATGCCTGATGATCTGAGGTGGAGCTGAGGTGGTGATACTAGCGCTGGGGAGCAGCTGCAAATATGGATTATCATTAGCAGAGAGGTTTGACTGCACAATAAATGTAATGCACTTGAATCATTCCCCCACATCCCCCACACCTAGTCGGTGGAAAAATTGTCTTCCATGAAACTGGTGCTGAAAAAGGTGGGGGCCGCTGCTTTAATATCTTGCAATCAAGAATCCATCTCTGTACCCCATGACACTTTCTAAAGAATGTCTCAACTTAGAAGTTGAGGGAATGTGGAGGTAAAGTCACAAATGAACTAAAAAATAAACTGCCACATTCCATGTCTATAAGCCCTACCTCCTCTGACTTCATTTATACAATAGATTTCCTCTCCCCCAAAACTGCCTATAGAAGGGATGTTTTTATTTTTTTTTATTTCATTATATTATGGGGGTACAAATATTGTTAGGATCATATATATTGCCCCTGC
>VBSM01002217.1:24975929-25010517 GCA_008086735.1 Cheirogaleus medius | reverse complement strand
GGAGAGTTTGATCTCATCTGCCCCCATTTGGATACACTTAATACCCCTCTCTTGACTGATTGCTATAGCTAGGACTTTGAGCACGATGTTGAATAGAAGAGGAGATAGCGGACATCCTTGTCTAGTTCCAGCTCGAAGAGGGAATGATTTCAATTCTTCCCCATTTAGAATGATATTAGCAGTGGGTTTGTCATATATGGAATTGATAATTTTAAGGTATGAGCCGTCTATGCCTATTTTGTTAAGAGTTTTTATCATAAAGGTGTGTTGGACTTTGTCAAATGCTTTTGGAAGGGATGTTTTTAAAATCAAATCATATTTTAAATACATAGGGTTGGTTCACTTTAAAAGTATATGCAGTGGTGAATCCTTTGGAAAGTAAACTATTATCTTTAATCTATCTGTTGTGTAAATACAGATTTTTATATCCTAGGTTTATTTGAACTATATAGACACTCCGCGCTGAACCATGTGTCAGCTTCAGCTCACAAACTGCTGCTCTGGGTGCATGATTGCTTTGGCAGCCGCACCTGGTAACAAGATGGAAGGTGATGGATCAGATCTCCAGCACCATGCGTGGGGATGACTCATTCAGGACTCAACATGCTCTATTGTGCTATGTAGGAAGAGGAGTCCTTCCTTTTTAAATGAAAGGCAGTCTTAGTCATAGCCACCTAATATATTATATTAATTCTAAGTAACGTGGTTTTCTTAACTACATGCTCCTAGATATTTTATTTCTTATTAAGCATATAATTTACCTGTGTTAAAGTACCACATGCAGTTTGTAAGTGCTACATAAACATGGATTAATAAAACAAATATTCAGAGAAAAGAAACAGTAAGTACCTAGAGGATTATGTACTTACTCTAAGGATTAAATAACATTCCTTTATTAATAACTAATTATGCATCACATCTAAAACATGAACGCTCAGCAGTACTGAGTCATCGCCTTGGTAAATCAAATGCCATGAATATCATTTTATTGGGTCCTCTCTTTCTTGCATCTTTCTCTCTTCCGAAATACTTTATCAGTGTGCCTTTCTTAAGAGTTGTACACTGGTCTTTCAACCAGAAAAAATAAGGCACACATTGTTTCAAGAGTACCTGAGATTTGTTTAAATCAGGTATGGTAAGACACGCGGATGTGGGAATGACTGTCGTAATGGAAGAAGTTTATTTTATGCTTACAGATCCCTGGCATGGCATGCCAGGCAAGGCCATACCAGGAAGAACCAGGGTCGGTAAGGAGAGAGAGGGAGCCAGGGGAAAACATGGGCAAGAGCCTTTAATGTGGTCTCCCCAGGAGGGACTGGGCAAGGCAGTGTGAGCAGGCTTAGGTGAGTTTGAATAATTTCACCAGGCTCTGGGGTGCAGGGGTGGTCCCTAGCTGTCTAGTATTTGGCCCTGGGATACTTAGGGTAGGGGAATAGTGGCCCACAGGGTAAGAGCCCAATAGAGAAGTTGGTTGGGGTAGAGCCTCTGGATTGGTTGGTTTGCATACGAAAGGTGTGCTTGGAGGTGAGTTGTTTGCTATCTCTAGGAATCAGCTAGCTCTGGGAAGGGCAGTATCTCCAGGGTCAGCAATGCCCCACGATGTCAAAACATCAAAAATACAAATGAAAAGACAAGATTGATATACCAACTATAATTCTCTGAATTATACAAGATGTCAGGGGTTAGAGCCAAACATGCACTTTCCCGTACCCTTCACTTCTGCTGACCAACCGAGTTTTCTCAGACAGACTCTGAGTATTTGGTAGCAACAGAAATTAGAGGTTATGGAAATAGGTTGTCTAAGACTCTTCATTGAATAGCCATAAAACCATTTATTTGAACTGATAATACTGGAAATTGCTCAAGTTAGAATATGGATCAAACCTGTAAGTGAAGTCATCAATTAATTAGAGTTAGTTAGGTTCAGCTACCAGTGATGAAAATGGCCTAAGCCATATAAATCTTTGTTGTTTTTAGGTAAATAAAGTCTGGAAGCAAGCATTCCAGGGCAGGTAGAGCACTCCGCTCCACTAAGTCCTCAGGGATCCAGGCTCCTTTGAGCTCAGGCTGACCTACCCTAGGTCCTTCCTCTTTTGGTCCCCATGATCCAAGGTGGAGGCAGCCACGTTCCAGGCAGCAGGATGGAGGAAGAAACAAAAGGTAAGAGTGAGAGGTGCATGCTAGCTGTCTTTCAAAGGCAATTCCCAGAGTCATCACGTGACACTTCAGTTTTACCCAGTTGGCCAGAACTTAGTCACATGGGCATACCTAGATGCAAAGAAACCTGAAAAACATAATTGTTATTTAGCTCAACTAAAAATCAAAAGACCTTAGGATCAGATTTGGGAGACAACTAACAGTCCCCATTGATGCATTCTGCTTGGAGTTTCTGTCGCCTACTCTTCTATATTCTCTTTTCTTTTATGCCACTACCAACATCCCCAAAAGTGGAGGACCAGACACTTTTCAAGCCAGAACTCTGTCATTGTGACCTTCACTTTTTCCCTTACTCTCTACATTCAGGCCAACGCCAAGTCCAGCTTGTTCTACCTCCCAAAATCTCTCCTGAACAATTTCACATAAAAGTTACTACTGGAACCTTCCAGCTGGTCTACCATCCTCCAGACTCCCTGCCCCTCCCCCTGCCCAGCACCCCCACTCCAGGATCACGTTCCTCCCTGCGGCAGGAGCCACTTTTCAAAATGCTCATCTGACCACGTGACCAATGCTCTTGTGCCTAGAGCCCTACAGGGGCTCCTCGTGGCCTTCAGCATAAAGTCCAAATCCACTGACATTGCACATGAGGCATCCCACGATATGTGTCCCTGCTGGTGCCTCTCGCCTAATCCCCTACAGTATCTCAAACTCACCTTGCAGTTCAATGACTCCATGCATTTGTGCATGCTGTGTTATCTGGAATGCTCTTCCATCCAGAGATTCCTGTTCATCACTCATTTTTGGAAAGTATTCCTTGACCCACACTCCTGGCACTGGATGGGCACTGCTTCCTGGGTGTCATCCCCAAGCCTTGTCCATATGCACCTGCCACAGTATGGTTCAGTGATCTGTTTACACGTTTATCTGTCATATCAGGTTCTGAGTCTCTGCAGGATAAGAACTGCATCTTACTCCCCTTTGTAGAACTAATACTTAACAGTATCTGCTAAGTAACAGGTCCTCAGGAAATATGCATTAAATAAACAAATCCATTGCTGAATGGGAGATGCTCTCTGAGCCTGCAGCCCCGGTAGCTCTTTGGCATGCCCACAGGGACTCTTTACTCTTGAGTGGCAGTTGGCTGGTGTCACTGGCCAGAATCTCAACTGTGAAGGGTGCCATGCGTTACTTGGCCAGGGGCCTGGCCCCAGAGACAGCCGTTTGGAGGCACATCCATTTACTTGTGAGTGCTCATTTGTGAAGCAAGCAGGCCAAAAGCCACCATTTTGTACCAAATATTTCAAAGTCAACTTATGACCCTTGTGGATCAAAGAACCAGCCTTAGTTTTTACAGTGTAGGTTGATGGTCACCCTACCCTAAAATGGCCCATCGTGGAGACATCAACACACCCAAGTTTGTGCTATCTGCTCTTAAGATTCTATGTGAATTCTGCACCCCCTCCTTCGATCATTAAAGCAACTTTGGCACTTTTTCCATCCATTCAGTGACAATGACACTAAGGATTTTTAGGGCAAGGTGGTTTGATATTACTTAAACAGTGAATTAAGATGCTATGGCAGCTTCTGATGGCAGGTGAACCACGAGATGAAAGTGGTCCAGGAGTCCCTAAGCAAGGGAACCCTGTATATTTGTGGTGACACCGTTGGATGTGGCTGTTCCCATGGGGACTGGCTCCCAAGCCTGCTGCCTAGCTGTACAAAACGGTCCATGAGGGATCTGGATTGGGATCCTGGCTCCACATCCTGGCTTTGCCATTTGCCAGCTTTGCAATGTTGGGCAAGTTACTTAACTGCTTTAATGCCTCCATTTCCTTATAAATTAGGGATAATACACCAGGGCTACTTGATTGTGAAATTAAATTAGATAACTTATGTACGTAAAGCGATTAGCACAAAGCCTGATCTAGATTAAGTGCTCCATAAATGTTAACTATTCATTCTGCCATGATTAAGAAAACAGTCAGTATCACGGAGCCAGATTCTCTGGGATTGAATCCTGACTCCACCATTTCATAGCTGTGTGTCCTCAAACGAATTATTAGCTTCTCTGTGCCTCAGTTACCTCATCTGTAAAACAGAGATAATATTAGGTTACTGTGAGGAATAAATAAGTCAAAGTACACAAAGTGCTTAAAACAGTGCCTGGTATGTTTAAAAAGATAGCTTCCAGATTGGTGTTCCTTTCAACGGTGCCCTTGAATAAAATATGCAGGCTCTGAGTAGTAATACTGGTGGCAATAATTAGGGTTATAGTTAATACTAGTAATACCACTAAGCAGGTTATAGTTAATACTAGTAATACTACTTCTTAACAATTAATTACAGCTTGTATATATTGCATGCTTACTCTCTGCTGGCACACAAGATGCATGGAAGCTTTTCCTTATCTCTCTCTCTCCCCTGTCCCCCATAAAACTCACCTGATTCTCCACAGGAGGTTGACACTGAACCCAGCCAAAGGCAAGTCATGTCCTTTGGCTCAGCAGTATGATCTGTCCTTTAGCACCATGCCTAACACTGATGCCCATCACAATCCCAAAAGACACAATCCCAGATGTTGAAATCTTGAAAGATCAAAATCCCTGAAGATCAAAATCTCTAACATCTAAAATCCTGAAAATCACAATCCTGAAAGATTGAAATCCTGAATATTAAAATCCTGAAAGTCAGATTCCGGGGAAGGGATTAGTGTGTTTTCGGTTGCGTGCAGGACCGTTGTATGATGTTAGTTGCATCACGTTAGGTGAAACTATTACCTTGTTATTGTCTTTATTTGCATTTGGTGGAAAATTCAAATGAATGGACTGACCATACGATAATGCAATGGGGAAAACTTCAGTTTAAAAATGCGTCATTTGTCTGCATTAGCATTACTTTCAGCTGATGAAATTCCAGGAGATTTTAATGAATTAAAGCTGCATTTTCCTGAAGAAGCCAGCAGTTATTGACCGGTTTGAAAATAATTACATGCATGGCATGATAAGAAGACATTTAAGCAATGGTGTTGCTGTTTGATCACCAGTACTGTTTCCGCCAAATTTGCAGTCTGTATGTGAATGCATGCGGAATGGATTTCCATGTATCCAAAACAACATCAAAGCATGGCACAGAAGATGGGAAAATTTAATAGGGAATGCTCATGTTGGTGTATATTCAATCACAGAAGGATTTCAAAGAGTAGCACCATGTATTCTCTGAGGAGAGCCATGCCCTAAAAGAAAAAAGGAGCTATCCATCGACCAATGCAAGCATTCAAAATATAGTTAGTGATCATGAAAGTTGGCCAGCTCTTATGGACTACTACCTCTGTGCAATTGCCCATAATCTATCCCTTTAATACACTTTTTCGTATGTTGAACTTTCATTTTAGGTTTTTTGTGTGTGTGGTTTTTTGTTGTTGTTTTTTCTCTTTTTAAAGTTTTTTCCACCATTTTAAAGTATCAGCATTATCTTTTACAATTTACTATGCTATGTATTTCATCATCACATCATTTCCAAAACTGGATATAAATTGTGTAAAGACTTTTAGAGAGTTCTAATTTGTTTGATGCATTTTTTGCAAATTCAACTCCACAAAAGTGCGTTATCATAATGTCGACTTCGCGTGTAAGCATTGTGCGTGTACATTAAAAACATTAAAACTTCCTCAATTAATGAAGAGATGTCCTTTTTCTACACCTGTATTTGTGAAAGGTAAAATTTCTCAAGATTTTGGCTCTTTGGGTGACTGTATATGTGATAGTAACCCATAATGGTTTTTGAATGATCGTGCCAAGACTTAGGTTGCCAGTCACAGTATTTAAGATTACCAGTTATAAAGCCAAGTGCATACAACTACCAACCATAGTGATGTGAATTTAAACATTCATGCTTTTTCACCTGTTTCTTTGTGAATACAGTTTGTCTGCCCCTAACTATTATACACATGCAACTGTCATTAGTATACCTGAGTGTTTATGCTTGCAAAACTATGTGTGTATTTATTACCTATCTTATTGTATAAAGTGGCCTATGAAGTGTTTTGTAGTGTATTTATATGTTTCTCAAGTAAATCTCCTTTTACAAATGTAAATAAATATCTCTTAAAGAATTTTAAAATTTTTTTTCTAGAATTATATTTTCAGGATTTTGATTTTTTGGTTTTTTAGCATTCAGGATTATGGCATTTGGGATTAGGTCTTTCAGGATTATGGCCCAAACCTGCCTGGCATATAGTAAGTGCTCGACAAATATCTATTGCAAGCATGGAGTACAATGGGGCTGCCATGTTGCACAACCCAGGAGGCTGTATATGATGTGCATGCTGTGCCTACCGCAAGGTTCTACCAACCTTCAGCTGTGTTCCTGCAAACTCCCTGTGAAGGAGGCCCCTCAGCTGTCTGTGGTAGTGTCTGGGTGTGAATCATTTCCAGATTACAGCCACGGAGTGGTTCAGCAGCTGATAACTGTATCTTAATTATGTTATCACAACTTCCTGGCCTCTATTGTTAACAATCCAAAATAATTGCAAAATTTAATTACCATACTCATATTTACATGTTGGGCATTTAAAACCAGGGATTATTAAGTCAATATTTTATAATTGATCTTCATACTTTTTTCCCCATCCCTCCAGGAAAACCTTTAGTATGATTCTGCCAAATATCGGTTACAACCAGATAATATTGTCATATATTCATTGTGCCACTCCATCTATTTCCTCCTTTTCCAAAAAACATAACCTGTAGTTTGTTCTATAGATATTTGTTTACATAGCTCCCCCCTTACCCCATGAAAATTTTGAAAAATTATGTGCCCCCAGCACATATTTAAGTAGATATTTAACATTTTCCATAAGTTTAGTTGCAAGGGATGTAATTTATGGTAATGGAAAATATTGTAATTTTAAAGTAAAATAGTGACATTCTTTTATATGTATCCAATGAAGCTTAAATGTTATACTGATATGATACCAACAATTATCCATTTAAAAAATATATGAACAAGCTCTTATTTAATATTAATTAGAATATTTATGTTCTCTTATTTCTTGAAACTATAATTCATTCTACTTTCCCCACAGAATTTTTATCATGATGCAATTTTTTATACTTATAGGCTTTTTATTGATTACTCCATCATACTTCTCTGCAATAAAAATACATATATGAATTATGATTTAAATTTGTTTTAATTTCCCATTACCATGATGCTCCAAGTGTTAAACAATTTTGCTAGATTGAGTCTTCCTTACAATTATTACTGGTACACAATTGAGCAAAATAATGTACACATACATTTTGAAAAATAAGTACTAAACATAAGAAGGAAACATTTTCTGGAAATGCATTTGTTTATGAGGTTAATGGGAAAATGATAGGGCCCTGATTAAAGGAAGTAGCATGGATAACACCTTTTTGCTTCTTGGCCATCTCTTCCTGCTAGAATGAAAGCCTCATGAGGACAGAAATGTCTTACTGGTGTGTTCACCGTGGTAGCTCATCATCCTGAACTGCCTGGCACATAGTAGGTATTTAATAAACGTGAATTGTCAAAAGAAACTGACCCTTTGCTATCCCAAGCGGTTCTATATGCCAGGCATGCACTTTAGTAAGATTTGGGATGCTGGATGGTGGTGCTTTTTTTTTTTTTTTTTTTTTTTTTTTTTTTTGTAGAGTAGAAAGATGATGGAAAGAAAGAGAGGTGGGAGAGGATAAATATCTCCAAGCCCAGAGGGTTCTGATGCAAGTCAGTTTTAGGAACTCAAAATAGCAAAGTTGAGGACACAAAATCTAACACTTCAATGCTCCAGTACCTTAGAACGTCTTCATATACCTCCTGGGTGGGCATGCCCCAGTCTAAAGATCTCGGGGCTTTATAACATTAATCAAAGATGCAATGCTATTGTTTGATAAAAAGAGAAGGTGTGCTAGCATCAGGAAGAATCAAGAGCAAAGCTTCTTTTGATTGTAATCATTCCAGTCTGGAAGCTTCCCAAACCAGGATCAACCTAAAAAGAAATGTTGGATGAGAAATGTATGCTTTAACTTTATCCCACAGAAGAAAAACTTGGAAAACAGGTATATGGAAAGATGTGACTATCTCAACTTCACATCAAACATGGAAGGAGCCAACATCAATGAAAATACATTGAAATTATGTTAACTCTCAAAGCCAAGATACTTCCATACAGGCACACACACACAGATTAGGACCCACAAACTCACTCACACATTCAAATATTTATGGAATGGCCACTATGTACCAGACTCAGCGCTGGGTGTAGGGACATAGCGACAAACCGTGCACAAATGCACCTCCCCTCATGGAGCTTAGAGTTGATGCCGACGTGGCCAATGTTCTCAGCATTGTGCTACAAGTTATTTTCAATAAATTCTATTTCAGAAACAAAAAGAAACCTCATGATTTGGATTGGAGAGGAAGAAAAGATATGAGAGAGTAAAAGTTTCCTATTCTTTTCTGTTTTTCTAGTCAAATATGGTTTTTCAAGAAAAATTATCTGCAATCTAGTAAAGGGCCTCGAATGATTTCAAATCTACTACTTGGAAGCTAAAAAGACAAATTGAATTCAATTTTTAGTTTACACAGGGTACAGATAAATCCTGATCATCTGTTAACATCAGATGGCTGAGCAGCTCAAGCTGGTCTTGCTTAGCCATCTTCTTCCTATTTTCTAATCTCCAGACACGGCTGCACAACATCCTAACAAACCAGTTCTCCATTGCCTTTCAAAAGCTGCCTTAGTTGTCTTTCCTCTTCCTTCATGCATGCACACACACACACACACACACACTCACACACTCACAGCTTACGAAGACTGAAAAAACTGAAGGCGTATTTCTATAGCACTTCAGCTCATGGTAATAACTTCAATATAAATGTTGACTCATAGGAAAACAGTAGCCAGCTGAAATCGTAGCTTAAGAAATGAAGCACAAAGCTAGACCTTATCCAAAGACACCAGCTCTGTCCCTGTGCTGTGGCAGGGGTTTACCCTCACTACGGAGACAATGCACATCTTTTTGACAGCATGCGGCACATTTAGGAGAACAATTCTAAAGACTTCCGATTAAGGGTGGCATTTCCACCAATTAAGACAAACCCAGGTCCAGCCCAAGAAGTATCTGAGGGACACAAATCCCCTCCCAAATGCATTAAGTGAAAACAGGGTTTCCACCCGCTTCTCATGATGTTCCCTGATAATGTTCCCAGTCATCCATGTACCTCCCACCTCCAGGCAAGGGGTATGTGCAACCAAACCTTCAAGCAGAGACATATGATGATTTTTAACTTTGATTAGAAGCTTTTCAAGATAATCGTCTCTTCCTGTTTTGTCCTCTGGCAAGAGCTTCCCTTCCTTCATTCGGTCACATAGTGGTTTCCTTCTAAAAGACTATTCAACTTTTGGAAAACCCACAAGAAGAAACTAGGAGAATTCACACACCACAGAAAATTGGGTACACAGCTGTTAATAAATGTCATTGCCCTTCTATCTCCAACCACTCTGCCATCAGAGAGAGAGACTGAGAGAGAGAGAGAGCGAGTGTGTGTGTGAGTGTGTATTAACCAGAAGTCTGAATCTTATAGTTATTTTGATCCAGTCAGCTCTTGTCACATTATTTTCTATTTACCTTCTACCCATGTGGCAAACTTTTTTTAAATCAAAAAGTAATATGTTATTTTTAAAAAGTCAAACGTTCAAAAGTGTATAATCTATTAAATGAAATTTCTTCTCTCTACCACCCCTCCATCCTAATCCCCTCCAGAACAGAACACACAAATTCTATTTTAAGTATATACATATATGAGTCCACACAGAGGGAACAAAATGGAATCAAACTCCATTTGTTGTTCTACAACATTTCTTTACTGAAAACCACATCTGATTTACCTTCCATGTTGATTGCATACATATCTACCTCACTCTTTCCTGATAACTATTTCGCTGTATGGTTTTATCATCATTTATTTAACTGGTCCTCTATTGATGGACATCTCGATTAATTCTAAATTTTGCCTTTAAAAATAATACTGCAGTGAGTGTACAATCACCGTGGAGTTATAGTTTTGTAAGGTTGTTCTTTAAAAGTGATTCAGGCCAGGTGCTGAATCTGGGAGGCTGAGGCAGGAGGATTGCTTGAGCTCAGGAGTTCAAGACCAGCCTGAGCACCCTGTTTCTACAAAAAAATAGAAAAAATTAACTGGGCGTGGTGGTGCATGCCTACAGTCCCAGCTACTAGAGAGGCTGAGGCAGGAGGATAGCTTGAGTCCAGGAGTTTAAGGTTACAGTGAGCTATGATGACACCATTGTACTTTAGCCCAGGCAACAGAGTGAGACTCTATCTCAAACAAACAAACAAAAAGGGTTCAGCAGACATTGTTGCTTGTCCACCTAAAAGACATGCCTCCACCTCTTCTTTGCTAACAGAATCGACTTGGTTCAGGGTCCACCTTGACTCCTCAAGACTCAGACTTAAGTCTTTTTTTGTTTGTTTGTTTTTCTGTTTTTTTGTTTTTCTCTTTCGATTTCATCATATTATGGGGGTACAAATATTGCTAAGGTTACATATATTGCCCTTGCCATCCCTTCCCCCCTCACCCCACCGCCCACACCCCACCGTGTCAGAGCTTCAAGCATGTCCATCCTCCAGGTGGTGCGCATCCCACTCATTATGTAAGTATACACCCATCCCATCCTCCCCCCTCCCCAGACTTAAGTCTTGATTGGTTTAGGCCAGTCAGGCGATCTCATTCCTGTCCGCAGGACTGGTTAATGCCTAGGTATCCAACCCAATTCTACACAATGGGAAATAGCAGAAAGTGGCTGGAGGTCTTGAGAAAACAAGGAGTTCAGGGACATTCTTCTGTGAGGGCTACAGCCATCACATTGCCATGAGAGAACCTAGCCTGAGAATGAGGCAAAGAAGTAGAAGATGGCGGCAGGAAAAGATAGAAAGAACCCAGATCTTTCATGCATCGTTGATCTGCCAAAATCAACCAAGCCTGGAGCCTCCCTACCTCTGGGCTTCTTGTAAAGTGAGTTACTTTTCCTTTCAGCCAGTTGAGTTTGGGTTTAATATTAGTTAAAGCCAAAACTCTCCTAACCAATACAAATGGAATTGCTGATTCAAACAGTGCGCACAGGTTTTATTCTGATGGGTACCCTGGAGTCACTGCTGTTTAACCTTTTCATAGCAGAAAGGTCTCAGTGCAGAAAAGCGTCAATGGCTTGCGCGCATCCTCCATCCTCTGGAATGGCAGCTTTACTGCCATAGTCGTCCAAGCGTGTTTGAGCAGCTCTCCACCAGTATCCCCTGGCTACTGATGCACCCAGATGATGCTGAATTAAATTAAAACCAGAAATCTGGCCAGATGAAAGATGAAGATCTTCCAGAGCTGTACTTCCTAACCCTTTTCATATCATGTTACACACAGAAAATGATAATATTTTAGGGTACGTAGGGGTAAATGGATAATGCCACTTAAAGCCAAGGGTTTTAAGCCTAAGGATTCCAGCAACCCTAGGTCCTGCCTTCCTTCCTGAAGCAGAGGAGATCAAGTTTTTGGCCCGCCTGAAACCCATCCATGGAATACTGGTTATAAGGTCTTCTTTAGAAACAGGCATCATATTTTATTGATTCTAGGCAAAATACTTTTTCCCACATTGCAACATCTCTGAAATTAGGATGCATCTTACAATCAATAACACCTTATAAGTGCTGTCAGCCAGGTGGCAGGCATAATGTCACTGACATTTGCTACCTTTGCACACATTCAGTTTGATAATCTTCTGTTAGCCCTACTACTAAGGTCCAGAAAACCCCAGCATCATGGGGAGTTAGTGTTTAATGGGCACAGAGTTTCAGTTTGACATGATGGAAAAAGTTCTGAAGATGAATAGTGGTGATGGTTGCACAACAAACACTGTGAATGTACTTAATGCCATTGGAATGTACACTTAAACATGGTTAAAATGGTAAATTTTATGTTATATATATTTCACCACAACTAAAAGCAGGGAAAAAAGGTCTAGCATCAACCTTTGCAAAAAGAATGCCAGTGGCTTGGATGCAGAGACAACAGCGGAGCACTCTTTCAAGAAACACTGCATCTGGACTTGTGTTCTCGATGGCGCAGAAGATGACACTATGTGAAAAATATATATACAGATGTGACGACTCTGAATATGAAGAAATTTTAGGAAGACTTCAACCAATTTATTTCTTTTATAGTTTCCCTTTTGATGTATTCATAGGAGTGACATGAGACCAAATATATACATATATATATATGTATATGTATATAACCAGGCAATCCCCCCACTTAATCCCCCAGATCTACTTTCTACCCTGCTGTAAGCCCTGGAGGCCGACCTCTTGGGACTGTATCAGCCGGGCCGCTGCCTCTGGCTTCCAGGCGGGCCCAGCCAATGGGAAGCAATGGCAGGAGACTGCAGGGTAAGAGGAGAGAGTCTGGGGTATTCACTCCCCTGGCTCCCGCCCTCCAGAGCTGTGGGGTGGCAATGGCTGCATTCCTCCACCAAAGGCCATAGCTCCTGTCGGGCAGCTCATTCCTACAGCCTGGGCTCCTTCCAGGACCTGTCCCCTCCGCTCCACCCTTGACAGCTGTGCATGGTCACAGCTTCCCACTGTTGCCAGAGCCAGAGCATTTCCCTCTTCCCTGTTGGCTTCCCTCACCCCTGCCCGCACCCTTTGTATTATTCCTTTCAGCAAACTCCCTTCAGTGGCCCCTCTCCTTTTGAGTGTGCTATGGCAATGGTTGATTTCTCAGGTTTGATGAACGAGGGTAAAACTTCCAATATGCCATCAAGGGTTAAAGAGATCTTTCCAACGTTACACTTCCAGAAATAATTTGGAATTACGGCCAAGCAGCTTTAATGTTTCCAAATATCATACACAATGCAGCTTAGCACCAGTTTTATTCCTCGGGTTAGTACTACCAGCAAAATGTATATAAGGGCCTCAGGAACAGGCTCCTACATGTTGCCCCAGGTCAGGGGGTCTCCCTGCTCTCATCCTAAGCCCACCCACACCGCTCCTGTTCCTGCCCCTGGCCCTCATGGCGTCTCCCCTGCATCACTCTAACAGCTTCCTAACTGGCTACTCCGCCTCCAAACAACTCGCCCTTCCTTCTGCTGCCAAATATGTTTTCTACGAAAGCAGAGCTGATCAGGTCATTTATCTGCTTAAGATCTTCTGTTGCACCCCATGGCTTTCAGGGTGCAGTTCAAACTTTTAAATGTACCACACAAGGCCCTTCCTGGTTTACACCTGCCAATCCCCTTAGCCTCATTTCCTGTGGCTCACTTACATGTGCCATTTATGCCTGTCACACATAGAGACTTGCTGATTCCTAAACACTTCACACGTTGCATATGTCCATGAGTCCATACTTGCTGTTCCCTTGAACTAGAACGCCCTTTTCTCCCTTCATTCAGGTTCCTCCTACTCATCCTTCAATAGTCAGCTCAGTTATCACCTCCTCTGGGAAGCCTTCCTGGATATTCCTGGTTGATTTGGCAGCACTGTGTGTATCACATCGAAATGGCCTACATCCAGGGGCTGACACACAGTAGGAACTCAAACGTTGTTAAAAGAATGCATTAATGCAATTTACTTATTTTCTGTTTCTATTGCTTGTCTTGTAGTATATCATCCAGTACACTTTTTGAAGACACTGCTATTCTTTTTCTCAATTCTGTCCAGTGGCAAAAGTGATTAGTAGACTCAAAATAGTTAAAGAACCCCCAAAGTAGTGCTACCACCAGGGCCTGGAAACCAACCTCACATGCTAAAGACAGACTGAGTATTTACATTAAACTAAGCCCTAATTATGTTACAGTGCCTTTAACTTTGAACCTAGACTCTCAGGCTTTGTGCTATGCCATAACCAATTAGACAACCAAATGATACCCAGTACAGCTCAGCCACTAAGACCACAGACTCTGATCAGACTGCTTAGATCCGTACCTTGCTTCAGCTACTGATTAGCTGTGTACCTTGAGCAAGTTATTTAATCTCTTTATGCCTCAGTTTCCTTATCTGTAAGATGGGACTGATATTAACAGTAATGACCTCATGGAATAAATGATTTAACATATGTGTTTATAACAGTGCTCGGCTCAAAGTCAGTGCTGTCTAGCTCCCAGCTATTTTTTTGTATTTCTCCTATTAACTGGCAAAGAGAGAGAGGCATATCTAAGAAACAAAGCAGAGAAGTCATTCCGGGAGTGGCTTTTTGCTGCGGTGAAGCCACTGCTAGCTCTCCTAGAGCCTACATAATGAATTCACAGATCAAAATCTCGAGACCTGTGTCTAATACTGCCAGGGCTCTACTGAAGAGACATCATCTTCCCACCACCCGGCTCCTCCAACGCTACCAAAGCAAAACGTATTTTTTAATTCCTTACATGTCACCCATAGTTGTGTGAACAATGAGCTCTGCCTTTTTCTTTTCCTGCCCACAGCTTTTGTATTTGTAAGGTTTCCTCTGTGTCTGTAGTGATTATCCCATGAAAGCTCCCTGTATGTACTGCCACCACGCATAAGATTTAAGTCAAATAACGAGAGAAGTTTAGCAAAAAAGTGTTTTCTGAACATCACAGTGGACTAGATGGCAGCCCTCCTGTGGCTCCTGGGGACCCTGAGAAGTATGTTGTCCACCGCAGTCCTAACTATTTAAAGAATATTTGAGAGCACTTGGAGTTCTTTGGCATCAACACTCTTTGAAATGCAAGATTACCTAGAATCCTAGAATTCTGCTGCTGGAAGATGTAGTTGGATGTTATACACGAATGAGGCAGCAGTGGCCCAGGGATGTGGTTCCCCAGCACCTCTGCCTCCCCACTGAAGATCTTTTATCACACCCACACCTTCCAAACTTTGCACTCGAAAATAAAAAAAAAATGCTCTTTCTATTAAAATAAGTCAGGAGGCTGAGGCAGGAGGACCACTTGAGCCCAGGAGTTTGAGGTTACAATGAGCTATGATCATGCCACTGCACCACTCCAGCCTAGGCAACAGAGTGAGACCCTGTCTCTAAAAAAAAAAAAAAGAAGGCTATCAATGTTTAGTGACATATACAGTCCTGTGCCACATAATGACATTGCAGTCAATGAGTGACCATATATACAACAGTGGTCTCATAAGATTATCATGGAGCTGAAAAATTCCTATGGTCTAGTGACATTGTAGCTGTCATAACATGGCAATGCAATTACTTTAATTTTTGTAAATTTAGCGTAGCCTAAGTGTTCAGTGTTTTATAGAGTCTGCAGTCGTGTTGTGCAATAATGTCCTAGGCCTTCATATTCACTCACCACTCACTCACTGACCCGCCCAGAGCAACTTCCAGTCCTGCAAGTTCTATTTGCAGTAAATGCCCTCTCCAGGTGCACCATTTTTAGCTTTTTACCATATTTTTACTGTACCTTTTTTATGTCTAGGTATGTTTGGTTACACAAACATCGTTTTACAATTGCCTACAGTAGTCAGTACTGTAACACACCATACAGGTTTGTAGCCTGGGAGCAGTAGGTTCTTACCATATAGGCTGGGTTCGTAGTAGGCTATACCATCTAGGTTTGTATGAGTACACTCGCTCTTTGATGTTCACACAACGATGAAATCACCTAACGACACATTTCTCAAAATGTATCCTCATCATTAAGAGCCACATGGCTGCAGTTTCAGAAAAGGGTATCATGGCCTCCTGAGCATTCCCTGTTCTCCCTTCCCTGACATACTTACCATCCTTCTGATTATTTTATATTCAGATTGTCTATCTCTTGCATGAGAATGATTTCCAAGAGGACAGGGATTTTGGCCTATTTTGTTCACTGCTGCATCCTTAGCATCTAGAATAACACCTGATGCTCAGGAAGTGACAACACGCTGGTTCTTAAATGACTAAGGCAATGCCAGGTTTACAGTTAGCACCCCCAGACTGCCAATTTTCCTAGTTCCTACTCCTGGCATCCTTAGCACCAGAGTAAACCACAGCCCTCCTGTTTGGTTAGGCACAGAAGACAAGCAAATCATTAAAGAATAAAGTCAAACAGACCAAATCATGTCAGCAACTGCAAACCTTGCCTTTCTTTGGAGGTGAGATGGTGATCTAATTCCTTTGCAGGGACAACCACTCTCCCAGTCAGCCGCTCCACCCTGTACCCTCAAAAGAGTCACATGTATTCTGTCACAAAGTTTAAGTTTTGTTAGAGATCAGTATTTTCACAATATCTTTTGGACACATGTAGACACAAGAATCAGGAAAGAGAATCCTCTTTACAAGTAAGCATACCTTACATCTCAAATGAATACAAAAAGTGCCTGAGTTCAAATCACTTTATTTAACTGCACAAATATAATTCAGTCATCTTTTGAGTAAAGAGTTGAAAACTGAATCAAAACAGTCATTGATGGAAAGGTGGGAGAATGGATAACAGCCACGTAAAAGAGAATACAGACTACCTCGGGATGGAGACACAGTATTACACTCTAACATCAAGCAACTGAATACTTTTCTCCCCACTGACCCTTCCTCCGTTATCAGCCCTCTCCCAATGATAAGCCAACTGGAATATACCTAAGTGAAAAAAAATGGTGGCTTTTTAAAATCAAGGACCTACCAGAGACACAAACAGGCAACCCCAAGTCTTCTGAACAGGAGGAGGTGCTTCCCTCACTTGGCTGTCAGCAGCATGGGCACAGGAACCCATCTCCTTTTCTTCCACCACCCTGTCCCCTGTGCCTGGCACCTAGCAGGCACTCCACACATATATGTTGGATACGTGCCTTTGTTAAAAAGGAGTTTTTGTAATTCCATGGATCAAACAGCTCTCCAGCCAAAAGCTCATAAAACCAATACAGGGCAATGTCCACCAGACAGGACTATAATTCAGTGTCAGTCACCGGCCCATTGCACAGAGCAGGCTATTGAGAGGAACTCAACAACCTAAATCCACATTCCAGGGATGAGAAGAGCAGACTCTCCATATAAAGTGTCTCCAAAAGTATCAGCCCAAAAGTATAAATACCACTTTCCCTCACAAGTGTCTTTCAAAATGTTTTCTTGGAAAAAGTTCTTCCTTTCCATTAATAAAACTTAATTTAAAAAAATAAAAGTCAACTAGACCTAAATCAGAAACAGAATTGAGAAGAGATCTCCAAACTCGATCCTTGCAGGCTCTCATTTATCTAGCAGGTCACCTGAGTAAAAGGACCATTATCCATGGCTTCTGTACAAATACATTTCCTTCTTTAAAGGTAGAGAGTTTAAATCCCTGTAAGGCACTGCACACCAACACACCCATTAGTAAATCGGCAGCTCCCCTCTCCTCGCTCAATAAGTGAAGCCACTCTTTGAGTACCTTTTAAATAACCTTGAAAAGCCCAAAGCTTTTTTATTTTTTTCAAAAAACTCTGCAGTCAGGAATCCACCAGGGTAAGATGCACAAGAAAGATTTGGGGGATTTTGCTCCCATTTACGTAGTTTAACCCACCGGCTTCAAAGGAGTTCAAGTTCTTCGAGCAGCACTTGGGACCCCCACCCTCTGGCCCCGCCCCTCCCCCAAGGGAGAGGCGCATCGACGTGGCCAGCAGGGCCACCTCGGCCCGGAATCTGGAGCCTTCGCAGCGGCGGCGACCACAGCCTCTAGAGACAAAGTTCTGTAGTGCACTGACTTCTATCATACTCAGAGTCGGAGTGTCTCAGAACTTTGCCTCAAAAGACCAAACATGCTGTCTTCCTCCACAAGTTTCTTCCCGCAGGTGTGCTCCCCCCACCGCCAGCTAAGACAAAGAAGAAGAATTCGTTAAAAGCAATTTAGCTCAGGATGCGACCGATAATGGAACGGGTCATTAATTATGGAGAGTTACTGCCGCAGTCAGCAAGAGCAAACGCCCAACAGAAATGGTGTTTTAGCAGCCCGATTCGACAAATTCTGGTCTCAATGTCACAGCAAACGGGCTGCAGGAATCACACACTCTCCCCTTCCTTCCTGCCCATCCCCAGATTAGAACCCACTCCCGCTGGAACTCCCACCTCCTCAATACTGTTATTGAAACTTTTGCAAGCAGCTAACTCACTCCATCTAACTTGTGGCAACTTTTTACTTTCCCATCTGGAAAGCTGGTGGGGGAGGGGGACTACACGAGGAGGACAAATTTTCGGAGCTGGAAGAGTTAAAAAAGGGGACTAATACAGGCCCGGGAAATGCCCCGCTGATGGGACGACCCAAAATAGCAAGGCTGTGCGGGGCCTCCCCTGCGACTCCCCTTCCCCAGCCATTCCCACCACTCTATTCTCGCAGCCTGCGCCCAGCCCCGAGAACTCTGGTCTCTGCAGTTCTAGCTCCTCCGCTCCACCCACCCACTCTCTGGGATTCTCCCAGCCCCACAGAGCTTCCCGCGGACCCTGTCTGCACACAATCTTCCCCCCTTGCTCACAGTCCCAAACTCCAGCTCTTAGCACCCGCCCTCAACCCTGTCCCTGTGGCATATGCGACCACCCTCCCCCTCCCCCCACATACCACACCTGAACAGCTGTTGCGCCCGTGCAACAGGTCTGGAAAGTGCCTTCCCCATCTTCCCCCCAACCCCTCGCCACCGCCCTGTCCCCTACGACCCCTAAGAGCCAGGGCCAGAGGTGCAGTGGGCTGTGTCCCCCAGGCTGGGGTGCACAGGAGGCTGGCGAAGTGCGGGGCGCCCAGAGGATCCCGGGGCTGGGGGCTGTGGTCGCGCTCCAGCCTCCCCCGGCCCGGACAGCCTCTTGGGTGGCCCCTTGCGAGCCCGCCTCAGGCTCCCCAGCCTGTCCCTCCAGCGCCGGCCGCCAGGCATTCCCCGGCCGGCTCCCCCCCTAGCGCTCCGCTCCGCTCCCTTCCATCTTGACTTTTGCCGACGTGGAAATTTTGGGTTTGGAGACGACCTGCGCTCTTATTGGCTGCCGGCGGGCGGGGTCGGAGGTCACGGCTGCTCTCGCTATTCCGCGCCAAGGGGAGCCGCTCAGCGGCTTGTGTCAAGTCAGCAGGTTCCCTCCGCCTCCCCCGGGGTCACGTGCGCCCCAGGCGGGCCCCGGAGACGCCTCCTTATGCAAATAGAGCGGGCGCGCGGGGCTGGGGGCGGGGGTGGGCGGCGGCGCGCGGGGCCGGGGGCGGGGGCGGGGGCGGGGGCGGGGGCGCGGCTCGCCCGCCCAGCCGGGGGCGGGGCTGGGAGGGGCCGGGAGGGGCGGGGCGCTCCAGGTGGCCACCTGGCTGGGCGGCCTGCCCCGCCCTCCTGCGCACCCCCTGCGCCACCCTGCCTGTTCGGCCTCGGGTGACAGTCTGGCCCGACGCTGTCCCCGGCCGGCCCCGCTGGGCCCAAGGAACCCGCGTTTTGCAAGATGCCCCTGAGTGCCCGCTTCTCCCGGAGCCCAGGTTGGGCCCGGGTCTCTCCCGGGCTAGGGAAGAAGCGGCGGCGCTGCCTACCCGGCAGAGTACGAAAAAGAAACCTCGAGGACAGTTTCCTCCGCCGGCAGAGAGTTGAGAGAACTAATAGCGAGATTCTCGGTAAGAGAATTCTAGGACAAAGCAAAATCAAGAATTCATCGAGGTTAAAAGTCGTTTCTTTTAATTAACTGCCCACCACCCCAATAAAAAAGAGTCCAAAGAGCTAAAAGTGGTAAAAATGCCAGTTCTGAATTTTCTTTTTACACGTCTACGGAGACTAACCGAAATTGCAGTCCGTCTCCGCCCTGACGTCCACTGGGTACTGGGCACCCGAGACTGGCACCGGGGGATACGTTCTCCTCCCCACATCTGGATGGAGGTGTGACTCGGGGGAGCTCAGAATTCCCTACGAAGAAGTCACGGGGCACGTAAAAAATCAATTCTTAATGTGGTTTCCCAAGCACGCCAAAGAAGGTGCTTTTCTAGAAAGAAAGGGAAATCGATGAGTGGCCACGTGACCAGGATGTCTTCCTTCCCTCCCCCCTCCCCAAGGAAAAGAAAGTAATGGCATTGCAAAGGTAGAGCCCGTGTTCTAAACGTGACTCTGACGGTTATGGTAAGATCTGCCACCCACTAGTCACCAAGGAAAAAGCAAGGGGCTGCATTTTAAAAAAAATCTAAGTATTTCTCCGAACTGGCCTAGTTTTTTTCCCCCCTTCGTGTAATATAGTATCTGCATCATATTTATAATTTTTCCATCTTAAGTCTGGCCGAATGATACCGAAAAACAAAAGATACATTTTTTATGGGAAGATTCTTACCTGGAAAATTCTTCCCATTCTCTCTTCTTAATTTACTTTCCTTCTCCCCATTTCCCCCTATGGAAAGATAAATCATTGCTCCTTCCAACTGTTTATCCTCAAGGATCTTTCTCTCCACTCTCCTTTCTCTTCCCTGTCCACACTTGCTTGTTTATCTGACCATTCCCGGTGGCAGGGGCCTCTCCCCAGGCATTGTCTGCTCCAGCCCCCACCCCCTCCTCGGCCCAGGCCTGCCGGCTGTGCTTGCTGGGCCCAGGAGTTGGTCCTGGCTCTGCCGCCCGTTCTGTTGTGTGCACTGGAATATTGATTTTTCAGTGTGTGTGCGCCGGCTCTGTAAAAATCAATATTTCAGTAGCTCGAGCACAGCACAGGGCAGTGTAATGGAGCCGGCCTGCTGATGTAACGTGCGGGGTCCACCCTCAGTGATTGAGGTCAGTCAGAAAATGGCAGTGTGCTTTCCTATTTCATTGTTTGCTTCAGAGACAGGGAAGGAGTTTGCATACCCGTTGTGTACATCCGATCCCAGGACGAAGGAACCTCACTACTGTTGGGTAACAAGCGATCCAAGTTAGGAAAAAAACGGCAAAAAGGTGATGATGGAAAACCTGGTTATCCATTCCAAGAACTCTTACAATAAATTATTAGGGGAAGGGGAGTTGTGGTCTGCCAGCAATCCTTCCACATTGCACAACGAGAAAATTAAAATAGGCTCACTCCAGGAAAGGGCTAGAGTTTATCTTTTAATATTGGATATGTGAGCTTATGATTCTACAGCCCGTAAAATATGCTTCTGACTAAAAAGGACAAGAGATTTCTGACCTCATGACATTTGCAGCAGCTGGCCTTGGAGTCAGGTGGGTGGGTTCTCACTAGGCACTCCCCACTAGGGGAGCTTTTAGTAAGCCTGTTCCCCTCTCTGGGCCTCAGGGGCTTCACCTATAACTTAAAGGGTTAGACTAAATGGCCTCTAAATACCCTCTCCCTCTAACACCTATGATTATACAGAAGAAATAATGTTATAACTAAAACTTTTAAAAACAAAAATTCAATTACGTTGATTATATACCATGGATAAGAAAAATAAATTAATACCAGAAATGTTGCAGAAACAGAAGGTAGATATGCTCCTACTCCAGTTGTGTTTTGTTTTGAATTATATTCCAATGCAATCTTTTTGGAGGGTAATTTGACCATTTTCTAAAATGTACTTCTTTTGAACTAGCACTTCTAAGAGTTTTTCCTAAAGAAATAATTATTATCACTAGAAAGTGTTCATCACTGCCAATTTCATAATATGGAAACATTAGAAAGAATCTAAGTATCCAGTAATAAGGGATTTATTAAATAACATATGGATAGTGGTACATTTATTGAATGGAACACAGCCATTTAATATGGTGGTGCTGAATGACTATCAAAATATGGAAGAATTGCTTTTATTGAAATGTGTGTACTATGTAAATTTATATCCATCTATATATATCTCACAGTAATGAAGGATATAGGGTCTGAAGCCAGGTGGCTTGGATTCAAATCCTGTCTCTACCACTAGCTAGCTGTGTGGCTTTGGTCCGCTATAAATTAGGTGTGTATTCATTTCATATTGCTGCTGTAACAAATACCACAAACTTAGTGGCTTAAAACAACACAAATTTATTATCATATACTTCTGGTGGTCAGAATCCAAAATAGGTTTTGCTGGGCCAAAATCAAGGTGTCAACAGTGCCATACTCCTCCAGAGGCTCAAGGGAAGAATCTGTTTCCTTACCTTTTCTAGAGGCCTCTTGCATGCCTTGGCTTGTGGCCCCTTCCTCCATCTTGAAAGTTCAGCACTCCAACCTCTACTTTGGTCATCACATCTTCTCTCTGACTCTCATCTTCCTGCTTCCTTATTACAAAGATCCTTGTGATTACACTGAGCCCGCCTAGAATATTCAGCATAATCTCCCCATTTCAAGATTCTTAATCACATCTATAAACTTCCTTTTGCCATATAAGGTAACATAGTCACAGGTTCCAGGGATTGGGATGTGGACAATTTGGGACCATTATTCTGTCTACCATGGTGGGCTAAAATCAAGGCATCAGCAGGATTTTATTCTTCTCTGGAGATGCAAGGGGAAAATCTGTTTTCTTGCCTTGTCAGTTTCCAGAGGTTGCTCTTATTCTTTGACTCATGGCCCCCTGCTCCATCTTCAAAGCCAGAAGTGGCTGGTTGAATCATTCTCACAATTGCATCCCTCTGACACCGTCCCTTCTGCCTCTCTCTTCCCTTGTGATGACTTTAAGCCCACGTGGGTAATCTAGGCTACTCTCCCTATTTTAAGATTGACCAATTACCAAACTTAACTCCATCTGCTATCTTAATTCTCCTTTGCCCTGTAGCATAATATCTTCGCAGGTGGATGGGGAACCTGCAGCCTCAAGGCCACATGTGCCCTTCCATATCTCCAAGTGTGTCCCCTTGACCCAACCCAAATCTCACAGAACAAATCCGTTTTAAACTTCATAGAACAAATCCCTTTATCAAAAGGATTTGTTCTGTAAAGTTTGGATTCAGTCAAAAGGCCACACTCAAGGATCTGGAAGGCCACATGTGGCCCCAGGGCCGCAGGTTCCCCACCCCTTATTCTACACCATAGGGTGTGGGAAAGATTAAAAGAGCCCATACCTGTAAAGTGTTTAGAATATGCCTGGTACATGACATAATAAGCACTCCATAATAATCAGCAGATAGTAAGCAGTGCATAACGATTATCTGTTGTAGTTATCATCCAGAAAGGAAAAACCAAATATGAGCAATAGTTGCAACTGGAAGGTGAGATTAAAACTGGTTTTTATTTTCTTTATTTGGGTAATCTTTGTTTTTTCTTTGTCTACCATGAACATGTATTTTTATTTGGGCGCTTAAAAAAATGGAAATATAAATGAGACAAACCAGTAAAGGCGGTTGTCATAGTATAATAGGAAAAAGTTGGGGGCTAAAAGGTCCAGGTGCTCACCTCAGCGCTTCAAAACACAAATTGTGGTATTGGACAAATGCTTTACCTCTCTGCACTTCAGTTTTACTCATCAGTAACATGAGGGAGATAAACTGTATATTTTGTAAGGTTCTTCTAGTTCTAAATGCTATGCACCTAAAATGTTAAAGATCAACAAATTGATGAATGGTAAAACAAACAAAAAAACACTGCATAGTATATAAAGAACTCCTACAAAATCAGTAAGAAAAGACAGCCCTATAGAAAAAAAAAGTGTCAAAAGGCATAAACAAACATTGCACAGAAAAAGAAAAAAATGGCAAATAAACATAGGTAAAGATGTTCAGCCTCATTAGTAACAAGAAAATACAATTTAAGACTTCAGTGAGGTACTGTTTTATACCCACTAGGTTGGCAAAACTTCACAGGTCTGACAAGATAAATAGATGGAGATGGTGTCAGTCAGTGGCATTTGGGGTCTATTCACACGACGAGTTATTATACAGCAGTGAAAATGAACGAAATACAGCTCCTCGCAAGCCTTTGGATGAAGCTTAGGAACATAATGTTGAACCAAAAAAAGCAAGTCCCAAGAGACTACAGATACTATAATATGATGCCATTTTTGTAAAGCTCAAACACAAGCAAAACTGAACATATTTTAAGGGATTCATAAAGTGATAAAAAGCAAGGAAATGATAAATAGAAAATTCAAGATACTGGTTACTGGTAGGGGATGGGAGAAAGGAGGGTGGGGAGGGAACCCAAAAGTAGATGCAACTGGTAATGTTACAGCTCTTAAATTGGGCATAACACGCTCATAAGTGTTGATTGCATTATGTTTCCTAGCTTGCATATACGTGATAGATATATTTTGTATGTACCAAACATTTGATTAAAATAATTTTTTTTAAAAAAAAGAATAGTGTTTAGGGGTTTCTGTATTCTAATCCAAGATGCTTTACTTCTTGTAGTGGATGCTAATCACTTAGATTGCCTTCAAACTCATAAAATCCAGCTCTTTATTGGCAATTTGCTATTTGTAATCCCTCTAGTTAAACCGATTTTATAATAGCCTCCTACATCTGGGCTTGTGCAAGAAATGCTTTCAGTTTATGCTCCAAATGAATCTCATTTTTCTTGAGGTACACCCCCCGGGGGGTTATACCAGCAGGAGCAGCACCTCCAAAATTCTCTTGCAGCTTGTCTTCTGTGTGCCCTTCCTTCTTGCCTGCAGCTAGCCATTTGGGGAGCGAGACAGGGATTCACAAATACCCAGCCCACACAGGTGAATTTGTTGCTACTCCAATTCATTACATTTTCGATTTTAATATTGAAAACTCACACTGCTTGTACTCCTGCAACAATCTAGGCATTAATATTATTTTTATTTCCATCTTTGATTCCATAGTTTTCCCAAAAATAAACCAGCTTTGTTGATGTGGCTTTCTGTTCTCTTGATTCTAGATGAAGCATTTAGAAGCAATTATCAGAACGCACAGGTACCTTAATGTCAGTGTTTCCAATGAGAGGATTGGTTTACATCGGGTTTATGAATGAAGTAGATGCTTAGTGCGTGGAGGAAGAACAAAGGCGGGCTTAGGGCAGCAGTGACACCTGGCATCCAAACCTCACCACTTACGTCCACCTTTCTCTGTTGGATGCTACAGACACTCACATCAGTTGGGTGGAGTACCAGTTTTTAAAGCTCACTACCTAAAGTGGAATGGCTCCCAGTCTGTTACATAGCACTTTGCATGAGGTCCTCAGTTTCAAAGACATAGATTTCTTTTTAAGACTTGTTGTCATGAAAACTTGCCAAAAGTATACAAAAGGAAAAAATATATAATGTAGATATAGTCCGTAAAATAAATATAAAAATTACGTAAAGAACCAGGCACGGTGGCCTGTACCTGTAATCCTAGAACTTTGGAAGGCCCAGGCAGGAGAAACTCTTGAGCCCAGGAGTTGGAGACTGTAGTGAGCTATGATCGCACCACTGCACTCTAGCCAGGCAACAGAGTGAGACTCTGTCTCTTAAATAAAAAAAAATTACACAGAGTATAAAGAAATCCATCACCCATCACCAATTTCAATAATTATTAACTCATGACTATTCTTGTTTCATTTGTTCCTACCCTCCCCCGCACCCAGGATTATTTTGAAGCAAATCCTTGATATCATGGGGTGTGAATGTTGTGAATGCATCTTCATGATAAACGTTCTCAAAGCTCCTGAGAGTATTATTAATCGCAATATTGAGTACGATCCCTCTCTTTGCTACATTAGTACTAGCTGTTTATTTTAATCAGTTAAATAAACGAGAAGGCCAAAGTTCTTCGCAGTTGAGACTACCTTTAACTTCCCAGTGGAGGACTTTCTTGGATAAATTGACATATGGGACATTACTTCAGGACTTAGAGGAGAAGAAAGAGCAATAGAACAATTTAACTTTTTTAAGGTTTATATTTCTTCAGTCTCACCATCAACAGAATATTGAAAGAGTCAATGAAATAGCATCAGGTCTATTACAATAGTCTTAGCTGGTCCCTACCATCCATCCCACATAAATTGCTAACATCATCTTCCTGAAGCCCACCTTTGTCCATTGTTTTAATAAATGTGAGTGCCTATTATGTGCAAAGCATTGTCCTAAGTACTGGAGAAGATTCAAAGAGGAATCAGATGTGGCTCCTATTCTATAATAAAGAATCTCTTGGGTCTTTGTCCAGAATTCCTGGGTGGGAGCTTCTAAACCCTTGGAACTTGCCCAGTGATTGGAGTGCCTTTGTTATTCATGGTGGCCTCAGGACCCACGTGAGTTTATGACAAAGAGATGATTTAGGATGGGGGCTGGTCATGATGGAAAGACCAACCCTGTGATTAGGGGGTTGAGGCTTTGAGCCAGGTAATATCAACTCCAACTCCACGGAAGGGAAGGGGCTGGAGATTGAATTCAGTCCTGTGACCAATGATTCACTCAATCATGCTTACATAATGAAACCCCAATAAAAAGCCTGGACACCCGGAGCTCACCTGGTGAACATATGGACTCACATCCTGAGTCCACACTGAGAGGGCTCTATGTTTGAGCCCCTTGCCCTGTGTGTGACTTTGTTTGGCTCCTCCTGGTTTGTGTGCCTTATAATAAAACCTTCATTATAAGTGCAGCACTTCCCTGAGTTCTGTGAGTATTCTAGCAAATTATCAAACCTGATGGGATTATGGGAACCCTTGAGTTTATAGCCAGTTGGTCAGAAGTGCAGGTGGTGTCTGGGTCTGCAGTAAGGACTGTTTTGTTGAAGACTGTGCCCTTAAATCTGCGGAGTCTGCATCCACTCTGGGTAGTGAGTGTCAGAATTGCATTGCAATATTGCAGCTCTTACTTTCAAACACTTGCAGATTAGTAGAGGAGATAAGACATAGATGATTAAAAACAACATTAAAAAGTGTTGTGCTGCAGTTACAGATGTGCCGGGGGAAACAAGAGAAAGGGGAGACTCTGGAGAGGGCTGTGGGTAGAAGGTGGTCCTCGCCTGGAGCCTTGAAAGATGAGTGAGACTTGGAGATGCAGAAACTGTAATAATAGACAAAATTTATCGTGTGCTTACTCTGCGCTAGGCTCTGTTCTAGGGCTTACATATAAATTATTTAACATACACAGTCCTATGAGGTTGCACTATTATTGTCCCTCTTTAGTAAATTGAGGCACCCAGTGATCAAACAACTTGCTAGGGTGGCCAGGCACAGTGGCTGACACCTGTAGTCCCAGCTACTCAGGAGGCTAAGGTGGGAGGATCGCATGAGCCCAGGAGTTTGAGGTTGCTGTGTGCTAGGCTGATGTCCCAGCACTCTAGCCCAGGCAACAGAGTGAGACTCTGTCTCAAAAATAAAAGTGTGTGTGTATATATATATACATATATATGTATATATATATATGTGTGTGTGTATATATATATACACACACACACATATGCAGAGAGAGACATAAAGGTTTATCTATAGGTTATTTTTACAAGGACTATTATCCATGCAATCTAAGCCTGATGTCATATCAGAAGCTCAACTTCCATTCAAATAAGGTTTATACACTTGAGGTAAAAGCTCAGTACAGTAGATAAAATACAAAGCAGGAGAAAGAAAAACAAGAAAACTGGATAAACTTTATCCGACAGTCGACATTAGAATAGTGTTTCACAGGGTATTGTTTCTCAATTGGTTACAAAAGATCATTTTTTAACCTTCTTTAACCAAGAAGCTAGGAAATTTAAAAAGATGGGTAGGCGTCACATTAGAGATGGAAGGAAGAGGACAAGCTGATATCAGTGTCCCTTCTAAAGCAAGAGACCTGTCCACTTTCTCCCCAGACCCGTGTAAACCCTCTTACTGGGCTCTTGGCTGGTTCCATAGAGGGTCAGGAGTCAACGCAAAATCCCCGAGGGTGGCCGTTATCCATGCAGCTTACCCAAAGGAAGGAGACAAATGACCCTGCACCTAAGCCAAGACTGTAGCACACTGACCAGGTTGTGTAGCCATCCCAAATCTCCAGTGAGGACTCTACTCGTATGTAAGGATTGCAATTCAAGGAGAATGGGAATTTGGAATAGGTTGAAACCCAACTCAAAATCCTGCCCAACAAGTCTGTCTTTATTCAATGTGTTTGTTTAGTTTAATTGAACAGGAGATTGTAAAAGACAGTTTATTCCTGAAAGCAGCTCAGACCTATTTGTTTGCCAACTCTCCTGAAACATACCTACCAGTGGGAAAGGTTTTCCTAAAGATTCTTTTCAAAACAGAGTGCTTTAAACTAAATATTCAATAGAGATCCTTGTTTCCAAGCTAGAGGAAGTCGAGAACCTGACTAGAGAAGTGAATCAGATGGCTTTCAATTTGTGCACAGAGTGTATGTTGTCAAGATCTGAAGGTAAGAACAAATTGAAGTGCAAAACTTTCTGCCTAAATGAAAAAGTATTAATCAAACGGCATTAGATGTATCTGAAATTTACAAATCCCCAGAAATTCTGTTACAAATCCCAAGCTATTTAATTTTTGTAACACCATAGTCAGAAAAACTCAAGCTTTTGACTTATAAACTTCATGATCCATACTCATTTTACCCCTTAGATGCTGATCATATAAAATGGAATCTATAGTGTAGCCTACTAACACTCTCTAAAAATGTGAAAGCCCCCTTCACAGCACCTTTTAAAGATAAAGTTCCCAGTAAAACCCACCTCCAAAGAATCACACTTGCAAGCATCCTCAATCTCTGTTTAAAAATTTCTCCCTCAATTTGGGGTCCCCTGGAAATAACAGTACATTCCTAAGAGAAATGCTCGTCTTTACTCCAGGTTCTGTTCTGATCTCAGGCATTTTCTTTACAGGGGAAGAGATTCAGGAGGTCAGCTGTCCAAGCTGGGATGTCTGTGGGACCCTCCCTTCGGTTGCTGGCAATCCTACAAAACGTGGGTGCCTCTGCCCAGCACCCCAGCTGCTTACTCTGGTTCTCACTCTCTCCCCTCCCTTCCCTTCCTCCTGCTCTAACATGAGGAAGAACCTGTTTTCCCTGCAGCCCGTCTTGCCAGGAGACATCACAAACCCCATGGATGTTTAGGGAAGACATATGGCATAGTACTCTGAAAGGAGAGACCAGATTCTAAGCTCTTAGGACCCTCATCGTTGGTTATCAGTCCACCTGGTGCCTCATTTCTGCTCCAGTCTCCACTGGGGTAAGAGATCTGGACAAGTGCCTATTTACCTGGCCTTTATAGCATCCCCACTCACCCTTGCTTCTCTTCCTTAGTAATAGTAATAATTTCTTCTTCTTCAGCAATAAAATAATGATATAGCCACACTTGGGTAATGATGCCTGGAACTATACGAACTAACACATCCACCCCTGCACGCCGAGCTTCCCAGCCCACTAAGCTCACTTCTTTCCACCCATCATCATATACGTTTACTCAATGTTTTTGTCTCCCCGCTCTCCCCAGGACTATAAGCTCCCCAAAGGCAGGGATTTTCTCTTTCAGGGCTGTGTCCCCAGACAGCAGCACACATCCATTTAGGTATTCTATAAATATTTATTGAATGCATAAATGTGCTTAGATCGAAAGATATAAACAAAGAGAGTGAAGAACAAACATGCATAAAAAAACACTTTTCTATGACTTTGTCATCTAACCATGTGATAAGTATCCTATAAAGGGTTATGAAGTAATCCAAGGGGTGTTAAAACTGTCAAAGGCATTCTGACCTTGCCCTCCAGTTTAGTAAGAAAAGCCTACTTTTGCTTTCAGATAGATACAGTAGCCTGACATTCTTTGTGGGGATTTTTAATTTTTTTTTATTTATTTTTATTTTTTTGTTTTTTGTTTTTTTGTGGGTTTTTTTGGATTTTTTATTTTTTAAAGAAATAATCTGTTAGGCAAGTATGTGAAACCTTCTTATTTAAAGCATATAAAATTCTGAAGTCATAGCATCAAATTCGATGTTTCCCTTTTTTGTATGCTTCGACCACTACCAACTTGATATCCCTCTCAAAGTAATTCGATTATCTTTTTGGAGAAAAGTCACCTTCACCAAAGATCTATATGAATAACTCATACGCCTTTTTAAGCAATAGCCTTAAATATAGACTACAGAATCACATGGTAGTTTCTAAAATCTTCTAAACTAGTTAGAAAGTTTGTTTCTCTACAATAGTGAAAGAAGAGGGAATGGGAAGAGAATGGGTTGTAACCTCATTTACTCTTCCAATAGGACTCACTTTTTATAATTTTAGTTCTTCATGTATTATGAATGCCACAGTAAAGGGTTTCATTTACTTAGGATGGGGGAAATCCCTTGTTAAATCAAAAGCTGATGAATGCATTCTCAAGGCAGCTCGATTCAAATTTGCCAACCTATAGCAGCGATAACTCTGCTCTAGATTTGATTTTGTTTGTTAAATATGAGTCACATTATTGGAGTGAAGTGGAGTCATATTATTGGTACTGGTCCTCAGGCTTATTTCTGCTCACCGATGAGTTTTGATTACAAGACTCAGTGACATCCACACTCCAACGAGTGGAGAAGAGCCTTCTGCATGATGCAGAACCCCACCCGTCCCAGTGTTCTGCTCCTTCTGCCTGGAATTCCAACTTTCTTTTGACCAGCCAGGCACCATCAGGTCACTTTCTCCTTTATGCTTCAGTAACACTTTCAACAAATCTCCCTCCAACACCTATCACAGAGTTTTGCAATCAGTGGTTTACACCCAGGACCATTGCTAGCCCATATGGCACCTTTGTGTAAATTAGAAAAAAACACCCCTTCCTATGGGTGAGTCAGAGGAAGCTGGGATAACACCAACTATTTATTTTTATAGAGTTTAGGGAGAAAATTAAGGCAGGGCAGGACACTCATCTTCTTCCCTCCCCCCAGGCCCACACTCCACCATGAAACAAGAGAGGGATTTGCCAGCCACAAAAATTTTTGCTGTTTAGTTCGGTTGTGAGATGTATCTCTTTAACAGTTGTGAGAGTTTTCCTGTCAAGATCAATCTCTTCCAGAATAAGTGGAACCAGGTCAACATTTTGTATGAGAAAGGTTTCTTTGGAGACAAAGCACCTGATCTCCAAATGTATACTTTGCAGATTGTCAGCCATTCAGTTATATCTTACATTTTTAGAGGTGACCTTATATTCTGGGTTTTCAATGAGAATGAAAGGAATAAACACAGTGGTACTTTCTTCTTGTGCCCAAGACCACTCCAGCAATAATCTAGACCATTTCTCCCTTCTGCATGCTCTTTTGGGTAGGAGGGCACCAGTGGAGGGGAGAGGAAAGGAAGAGAGGGGTGAGAGGGAGGTGAGAGGCGGTTGCTAGTAGGACCTCAGCAATATCCTGGTGAACACAATCTGGCTGCACTGGGCACTGGGTGCTTTTCGCCCTGGTCTTGACCAACAGGTGAGGGAGTCCATACTGCCTCTCTTGAGGGTCTCTCTGCAAGCTAAAGGATCCTCACCATGAGGGTGGTGCTATGCAGACCCTATTTCTCCTCCACTCTTATTCTCTCAACCATGCTCTAAGCACTTTGATGATATACACTGATGTGTGTGGCTAGGAGTGCCTGTTTCAGGGTGTCTTGGATTTTCAACCTGAAGGGACCTTAGATATAATCTACATCAGTGCTTTTTTAAACTTCACTGCATAGTAGAAAAAAAAACATTTCATATTATAACCTTATGTAACTACATAAACATAGATTTAGCTGAAATGAAAGCTTTTGGAAACAATAAGTCATAAACATGAAATGCACTCTTAACATTTTTTCTTCTATTCTTTTATTTTGAATGCTGATCACAACTCACTAAATTGGTTCCATGATTCACTAATGGGTCGAGGCCTACAGTTTGAGACTCACTGATCTGTTTTAATCCTCTATGTTCTAGACCAGGAAACCAAAGTCAAGAAAGGTTAAATGATCTGGCCAAGGTCACACAGCTACTGCCTGGTGGCAGAGCCCAGACCAAAACCCTGGTAGCCAAATCATTTAACTTAGCTAATTATTAATAATAAACACTCTTCTTGCAAAACAATGTGCCAGGACTGTGAACAGTGCATGCTGTTACTAAAACACATAGTGTTTTTTGTTTTTTGTTTTTGAGACAGAGTCTCACTCTGTTGCCCTAGCTAGAGTGCCGTGGCGTCAGCCTAGCTCACAGCAACCTCAAACTCCTGGGCTCAAGCGATCCTCCTGCCTCAGACTCCCAAGTAGCTGGGACTACAGGCATGTGCCACCATGCCCCGCTAATTTTTCTGCATATTTTTAGTTGGCCAATTAATTTCTTTCTATTTATGGTAGAGATGGGGTCTCACTCTTGCTCAGGCTGGTTTCTAACTCCTGACCTTGAGCAATCTGCCCACCAAGGCCTCCCAGAGTGCTAGGATTATAGGCATTAGCCACCGCACCCAGCCACATAGTGTTTTTTGAATGGTAGAAAATTAAAGTCACTCAAAGAAGAATTAAATAGAATG
Organism: Cheirogaleus medius; assembly: GCA_008086735.1. Classification (NCBI taxonomy): domain Eukaryota; kingdom Metazoa; phylum Chordata; class Mammalia; order Primates; family Cheirogaleidae; genus Cheirogaleus; species Cheirogaleus medius. The sequence continues at coordinate 24,978,072 of VBSM01002217.1, read as the reverse complement.
TCATCCCCCAAATCCTGACATACATATCATTTTCAGTTCCAAACTCCAGTGTCTAAAGGGCTAAGTTCATACACACACACACACACACACACACACATAAAATGTTTGTTTTATGAATGTTTTAAGTTACATCTGTAATTTGGCTCCAATTTGCTGGCTGATGTAAACTTCCCTTTACTGACATCTCTAATGAAATAGAAAAATACCCTGAGCAACCAGTCCTTCCAAAGATCTTTAATGAAGCCTGCTTGCTCAAGGAAGGGCTGGTGGGCACCTCTGTGATCCAAGGAGGCCTCTCAGTCATACACTAGAGGACTCTACCAAGGTATGAATAAGAAGTGGGGTGCATCTGAGATAAAACGCCAGGTAGCAGTAGTGCCAGTCTAGAACACCCTCAGCAAAGCCCAACAACCTCACAGCCTGTCATCCTTGGACAGATCGCCCTCAAGGCCTGCACCCATAGTCACTGCAGTTGACTCTGACCTGCCTACCCCTGTAAGAATAATATTTTCACTAATATAAGTTAGTCTTAAAAATGTAGCCTTAAATTTCAGCATACTCCCTGTTAATAAAAGCATGGGTGCCTTCCTGTTCCACCTATTTTTATCCTGTTAAAAAAAAAAAAAATCTGTTCCAGCCAAAGCAAATACCATCTCTCTCCCTCCCCCCCTCCCTCTCCCTCCCTCCCTCCCTCCCTCCCTCCCTCTCTCCCTCCTTCTCCCTCCCTCTCTCTCTTGCCAGCAGCAAGGCTGGGTGCAGACCTGTGCAGGATATGGAACTGAGGCTGCAGTGTGCCTGATTTTGCCTGTTGTGTTATTTTTTTTTTTCGTTGATATGATACCTTTTCACCAGTTCATGTGTCAGCTGATGAAAGCAGCTATGACCTTTTACAACAATTGGCCTCTGTCCTTACGTTGGCTCTCTCCGCTTTACTGAGACTCACGAAGATCACCTTAGGGGCACCTTCCAACCTATTCCTGAGAAATGGCAACAGAACAGAAAATGACACAGAAATAGACAACATTTGTGGATACACTGAGGGGGTAGATATTGGGACTTTTAGTTTGTAAATGTGAAAATGTCACAGGTCGTTTCTGAGCATATTCCAGCTGGAGGCAAAAAAATGCTTTGGGGTAAACATATGGACTACATGTGCAGAAGCTCGGAAAATTAGGTATGAAAGTCATATATACAAAATTGCCACAAGAATTCCTGCTGTGATCGTTATGAAATCGTCTTGGAGTGCGGGGTTTCTGGCTCACTTACAAGCTTGGCAATTCCTTTCCAGAAAACCCCCAGGCAGGATCCCCTCCCCTCCCCTAGGTCAGTAAATATTGTAGTGACTGCTAGGACAGCTCCTTTGGGGGAGATAGGAAGAACAGATCAGATAATTTTTCATTATAACCTTTAAAAATCTATTTTAAAATTTGGTATATTTCTGTACTTTCTAAAGACAGATATCTTAAATAGTGCCTGACCGTGTTTGTTTTGGCAGACACATGGGTGACTCTTGCAATGGCAGACGTCCATATCCGTATTTATGGCAAATATGTCAGAATTTAATCCATCCCAGTGTCTGTGAAGGAGTCAACGGTTACAAGTTATCGTTTCCCTCTCAGCATGTTGCTTTACTACTTTTCAAGGACTCACATAGAAATTATCATGAAGTGGACAATAATTGATCCTCAGAAGAAAATAGAATACCAAATCTTATAGCTGGGTGAAGAATGGCTTATTCAATCTTTGTTTCATTTCTCATCTCCTCTTTGAGTGGTGCAAGGTAGCACACACAACTCAGTATTAGCAAGGAGGTGGCATTTCACAGGAATGACTGCTACCATGGAGGGGAGGGAGGGTCCATAAGCCAGATTTCCTGCTGATGACATCAGCAACTCAGTGACATTTAAAAAAAATCAAGTACCATTTCCAAAAGGGACGGGTACCTTTGAAGAAATAATATTGCCCGTATTTTGACTTTCCTGCTTCAGTTCATCCCCAACAGATAGGTACACTGATGAACCTATATCCATAATGTGAACAATATCCTTCCTCTAATATTATTCCCAGGTGAAATGAAACAAACCAGCAAGAGCATAACAATCTCTTTGATTTTTTTGTGTGGTTTATATTTCGTTTTTTTTTT
>VBSM01002217.1:24886034-24975829 GCA_008086735.1 Cheirogaleus medius | reverse complement strand
CTTTTGGGTAGATGCCCAGTAGTGGAATTGCTGGATCAAATGGTAGATGTACTTATATTGCTTTAAGGTATCTGCATATTGCTTTCCACAGAGGTTGAATTAGTTTGCAGTCCCACTAGCAGTGTAGGAGTGTTCCTATCTCTCCGCATCCACACCAACATTTATTGTTTGGGGACTTTTTGATAAGGGCATAACAATCTCTTTGATTTTAATAATCAACAGTTCTCCCCAAAACAGAATTGTGGTTGTTGTTATTCCAGCAAGTTGGCCCTTTACAAATGGACTGTGTCCAATAAATTCACTTGTATATTTGGAATATAGAGTGTCAAGTACATGTTCCTATATGTGTAGTATTACAAATAATGGGGTCTCAGACTAGCCCGTAGACATCTATTTCATTTATATCTTGCTGATGGTGTGTGGGAGATAAAGAAGAATGTAAGAGTCAGATAGGAGTTGGCTTTGGGAAGATGACCTGTGGCACAAGATCCAAAAACAATCTCTTTATCTTTTCTGCCACTTCCAGAAAGAAGGAGGGAGGGAAGGAAGGAAGGAAGGAAGGAAGGAAGGAAGGAAGGAAGGAGAGGGGAGAGTGGGAGGGAGGGACCACATCAGCCACGGTCCAACCAGAAAACAAAAACCACTCTGAGTGTTTTGGTTTCTCAGGAGACAACACAACTGAGCAGTATTTAGGAAAGGACAAAGCAACCCAGAGATGAGCAAGAACAGAAAGCTACTAAAACCCCTAAAGTGGAGGGTCAAAAGGAGGATGCAGTGTTACCAGAATCCAGAAGCCAGGTCACCCTGGGGAGGCTAGAACCAAAAGGGCCTGTCCAGTGGGGACACAAGCCATGGAGGAACTGCTATAGGTGCCGACCAAACAGGGCAGGACAGGGAGGAACACTGTGGCTTCTCTCTGCCTTCTGCCATGCAGTTCTCATGGGTGCCTTCCATTGGCCAAACCCGGCCAGAAGCCAGCTGACCCAGGATCCTAAGAAACAGCCCACAGTGGTCAGCCTCCCACCATACAGAGCAGAGCTGGGAAGGGAAGGAATGGACCCTTCCAGGCCTGGCCCGCCAGGTAACTAGCTAAAAAGAAGGGGGGGGAAATCTAATCTCAATCCTTATCAGGTTCGACAAGAAGGGGTTGCTTATTAGCTCTGAGAACAGGGCTGTTCATGATCTACATGAAAAGTCAAGCTATGGTAACTCCACCCGTCCTCAAGACGAGAGATGCCACAGCGTAAACCATGACACCTGCCAAATGTATGCTCCGGGGATGGGAGAGACCACTATAGCTGGGAATGGGCTGCGTGTGGTGACTAGAGAGAAGGAAGATGGGGATGAAAGCAAGGCTCCTGGGGCCCAAGGGAACAGGAGGTGACAGAACCCACGCCAGAGGGAGCAGAGCGTGGGAAGCATGGTAGGAGTGAGCAGAGCCAGAGCAGGCAGTCTGTGTGGAGACACACAGGCATTGTACCGGGTCAAACAAGAGGTCATCCCAGTCAAAAGATAACTGAATGGGAGAGAGGAGCAATACAAGTGACCGATCGAGACAAGAAGCCAGACTACAGAGTGCTTAAGAGTAGGCGCAGTCACACTGTAAAGTTTGACAGTGAATGGAAAGAGAAAAACAAGCTTGCAGGGTGGCGTGTTTCCAGCAAGGGTCTGGTTTTGAAAACAGAAGGAAAAGGAGGTAAAAGATAACACCAAAGGCCGAGAACCTATCGGCAAGTTGCCTCTCAGTCTTGCTCACAGCCTCAAGCTACCAGAGGGAGGGATTTGCACCACACGTGTACATGTCTTAGTTTTCCCTGGGCCTTGAAGAGTGTCTGGCCCTACGGAAATGCTCGCTGCATAGTTGTGAAATGAATGAATGAGCCGAAGTGAAACCGCAGTACATCGAGAGAGCAGAAGCAGACAGAGCCCATGGAGGACGCGCTGAAGTGATGTGGCAGCGCGGTGGCCCGCTGGAAAACCCCAGCGGCCGCCAGCCCCGTGTGGGCAGCTGCCGTCAGAAAATGAGATGGTTCTTTCTGAGCAAATGTGTAGTCATAAATAGCACAGGCCTATGCAAATTGCCACAGCTGCACAGCGAAGGGCCGGAGTACTGCTCTGCACAGAGCACCTTCCGGCCACCGCATTCTCCCAAGCCATCTCCCTGCCGACAGGTGCGCAGGGGCGGCTGCCCAGAGAGGAGACCCACCAGGTGGCATGGCTCTGCGAGGCTGCTCCTAAGGGGTTTGTGCTAAAGAGCCTTGTGTTCCAAATATTACTCACCTGTAAAAATGTCCCAACCACTGAGCTGGTTTCACAAGGGCATTAAGAAATGACCACTATGTAAAATTGTTAGGTAATGTATAACATCTTTAATGGAGGAATTTTTAGTATGATCTTCTATCTTTAAATATACCAAACCTTCTTTCTCTTTTAATGTGGCGCTTTCACAGAGAAAACAGCAGTAGACAATTTGTATTGCCTCCTGAAAACCTCTTACCAGGGGCCAGGACGTGGGTGAGGCCCTAACAAAGCCAGTAAGAAGACAGTGCTACTTATTAGCATTTTGAGAGGGGAAAAAAAACCCACATCTTATTCATATTTGTCTCAAGTTTCCTTTCCTGTAGCCAAGAATCTAGCCCAGTGTCTATGTCAATATTTGTCAATCTCAATATTTGTTGAGAGAAATAGTCCCATTGAAAAATTTTAATAATGCTCTAAATTAAATACTAAAATAAATTTTAAAATTTAGGGTACATTTAGTTATAATAACAATACTAAAAACAACAACGACTACTAGTATTAAAATGTGTGGAACATGAACTAAGTTCCAGGAACATGCTAAACTACACAGCAGGGGTACACAACCCTCACACACCCTTCGGTAATTCGCAGTCCACACTCAGGAAACTGCTGTTGGGTGTAATCAAAACTTCAATGTTATTTTTATCCATGTACTCTCCATCTTCTTCTAAAAAAGATTTGAAATAATCTATAAGAATACATACATCAAAATAAGACTTTTTAAGTGTACGAGTATCCCTAATGTGAAAATCCAAAATCTGAAAATATTTTGAGCACCAACATAATGACACAAGTGGAAAATTTCACACCTGACCTCATGTGATAAGTCGCAGTCAAAACTTTGTTTCACGCATAAAATTATTTAAACCATTGTATATAATTACCATCAGGCTATGTGTATAAGGTGTATATTAAACATAAATAAATTTTGTGTTTAAGCTTGGGTTGTATCCCCAAGATATCTCATTACATAATGATATGTGTAATTTGCATATATACATATATGCAAATATTCCAAAATTCATTTTAAAAATCTGAATTCAAAACACTTCTGGTCCCAAGCATTTTGAATAAGGGTTACTCAACCTGTATTAGTTTCCTGGGGCTGCCATGGCAAAGTACCATAGCTGGGGGACTTAACAACAGAAATGAACTATCTTTATTTCTAGAGGCTAGACGTCCAAGGTCTGGCAGGGTTGGTTCCTTCTGGAGGCACTAAAGAAGGATCTGTTCCAAACCTCTTTCCTTGCTTTTGGTAGTTCCTTGACTTGTAAGGCATAACTCCAATCCTCACGTGCCATTCTCCCTGTGTGCATGTCTGTGTCCAAATTTCCCATTTTTATAAGGACACCGGTCATATTGGATTAGGGACCCACCCACCTCCAGTATGACCTCGTCTTAATTCCCCCTCTGAAGACCCTATTTCCAAATAAAGTCACATTCTGAGGCATTGGGGTTAGGACCTTAGCAAATGAATTTTGAAGGGATAAAATTCAACCCGTAACAAAAAGTAACAATGAAGAAAGTGTGGGGGGATCTCCAGCAGACTGAACACGCACCTATTCACTCTCCTAAAGCCTCACTCACATAATAAAGTTATAATAAAAGTTATTAATCCACATGCAGAATGAGGCTCCAGGGAAGACTACAGTAGACAGGAGATGGAGGGCAGGTAGCAGAGAGAGGAGAGAGAACTGACTTTAGAGAAAAGAATGAAGTTATAATCTATGACCAATACAATGTGAGCCATTCACTCCTCAGAGCCCCAGAGACCCTGCGCCGGGAGATGCCAGATGCTAAGCAGGAAGCTAGACATACACGAGGTTTCATAGTCTATAGTCACAGGCATTAGACCTCTTCCCCACCACATATAGCCAGGTGACAGAGTTTTCCCCCGCAGCCTCCTAACAGAATTGGGACATTGATATTTGGAGAGATTGGGCAGAGAGGCCACTCGGCTTATGAGAGGGCTGGAATAAGGGGTCAGCACAAGGCTAAAACTGGGAATATGAAATGAAAGCCCACGTAGCTCTGGGCTGCTGAGCCCCCTTCCCCTACCCAAGTCTCAGGACATCGGCAACAGGGAAATGAATACAAAGACAGGAAGACAACAGATACTATGCTGGAGATCCAAACAACGCAAGGGGAATTTCCTGCGACACTGATATTTAAGGGTCCCCAACAAAAAACTGGCACCTCACCTGGTTCCCCTATAGTGATTCCTGCCAGTCACCAATTCTTGCCCTTATTTACAGAAGAACTTCGAGTGAGCTTTTAGTGTCTTACTCCTAAATATGAAAGGACAGCCACACACTTGCAGAAACCTGTGACCTGAAGACACAGGCCAAACAAACAAAGGGACCAGGAGGAAACAGAAAATACAAGGAACTAAAGAACATTTTTTTTAAAAAAAATTATACTTAATATCCTCAGAAATAAGGAAGAACAGAATTCAATAAAAAGATAACAACTGGAGAACATGAAAGGACTCTTGACAATTAAAAGTATCATAAAAATTAAAACTCATTCAGAACGTTAGAAGATAACGACAAGAAAATCAGAAAGTAGAACAGAATGTCCAAGAGTTAGAAAATAGGAAAGAAGAGATATGAAAATTTAAAAGTCATCTTGGGAAGTCCAATATCTGAACAACAGGAATTACAAAAATAGAGATAAGAGAAATGAAGGGAAGAAAATTTTCAAATAATAATAAAAGAATATTTTCTGGAATGGAAGGAAACATGCCTTCGATGGTAAGGGTCCACTGAGAACCTGGCATCATGAGTGAAAGAAGACTCACACCGAGGTTCAGTATTGCAAAATTTGAGAACACCAGAACTACAGAGAAGACCTAAATACTCCTGGAAAGATAAAACAGGCCACATAGAAAGTACCAGGAAAGAAATGACATTACAGATAAGATAGCAGAGTAGTTAATAAGAGCTTTGACTCTGGAGCCAACTACCTAGCTTGTAACTCACCTTACTAGTTGTGTGACTTTCGGTAAGTTATTTAACCTCTCTTGCCCCAGTTTCTCCATCTCTAAAATAGAAATAACAAGATACCTTCATCTTATATGGGATAATGGATATAAAACACTTAAAATAGAGCCTGGCTCATAGCAAACGTTATGTAAGTGCCAACTTTTCCCCCCAGACTTCTCAACAGTAACACTGGAAGGACCATGGAGTATTAGATTCGAGTTTTTAAGAGCAAACATTTTCAAATCTAGAATTCTGTAGCAATTACACTACAAATCAACTGTGGGAGTAGAATAAAGACATTTTCAGACATATAAGGTATTTAGAATTTGATTTCCCTTCCATCTCTTCTCAGGAAGATACTGCTTGCTTAAACAAAACCAGGTATAACAAACTGAAGACATCGAATGCAGGTAACAGAAGACTTAACACAAAGAAAGAGAGGAATTCCCTAGATTACTGTGAAGGGAAGTCCCAGGGTGACAACTATGCTTCAGTATCTAGTCCTAAAAACAGAGGACAGAGGGCTCCATGAGACAGATCCCAAGGGGAAAAAAATGGAACTGATATACTTGAGTATATAAAAAATGTTATTGATATGCATGTGACAGAGACATAGAGCACTAGAGGGAAATGGTAATGACACAGAAAAGTAGGCAGATAAAAAATATTAAGCAGGTTTTAACTCCAGGGAAAACAAAGGGCATATAAGAAAGGAGATGTAGTTTAGTCATTGTTTGCTCAGAAGTGAATCATATTCGTATAGTCAAAATAATATAAATGTTAACTCTTGATTTTTCTTGATTTAACTAAAAACTATGGTATAACTGAGTTAGGGAGATGGGGAAAGGGGAAGAATGCAGTGGAGAGAGTTCAGTGCTCAGTTACCTAGATGGTGGGAAGTCAGTAGTTAACACCTAAAACTGAAAATTAAAGAAATAGAAGTAAGCATGTAATTTCAAGAACTGAATATAAACACCTGGGGATGCAACCCAAAGAGTTAAAAGTGATTTCTTCTGAGAATTGGGACTAGTAGGTTAGGGAGGGCTGGGATGGGAAACTCCTAGTTTTTCATTGTAAGTCTTTTAGTATTATTTGACCTTTTAAATCACATATATTTGTTATTTTGATAAAAAGTAACCTTTAACTTAAAAAATAGTGGGGGAAACTCAAAATATTAGTAGTGGGTATGTGTGGATAGCCTGATTCCAGGTGTTTTGAATTTCATTCTATATTTTTTTATTTAATATATTACTCAATTTTTTAATAAATAATATGTGCACTTTTATAATTTAAAATGTACATTTTATTTTTAAATTAAATCAAGATGGAGAAAAAAACAAAGATTTGTAAATACTTACAAACAAAGATTGTACAGTTTGATGTTGGTTGAAAGATGATTTTTTTAAAAAGGTGAAATCATGACTCATAAAAATGTAAAATGAACACATGTCAAATATTAAGTGAGGGAACTAATGAGATGTTACAACTGATTCAAAGGAGAAGTCAAAGAACTACAAATTTGTATACAATAAAGAGATGTTGAAATGAATTTGCAAAAACTATCAATGGCATTCTGCAGACAAACTATTTGTATTTCTATGGATAAGAATTATTTACATTGCTATCAGTTTTTTATAACCTTCTTAAGAAGTTATAAAATCAGCAGCAGTGCACACTCCTATAGGATCAGGTAATCTCTAGACGCTCCAGCAGCTTTTTGAAAGGATATCCGATAATGGCTTTTGCCCATTTGAAAGTCTTAAATGTTTCCTTATGTGTAGTTAAGAGCTGATTAATTTATGGAATCTTGTGTCATAAGTTCCCACTGATTATTCAATAGTGGCTGCAAGTTTGGTTTGAGTTCCTAGAATCAAAAACAAAAAGGGAAACTGGTTATAAGTTTATTGGAGTATTCCGTGGGGTTTAAAATATTTTGAAGCTGATCAAGTTTCACTTCGTTTTAAATTGCTGGCAAACTTTTTTTTCTCTGAAGGTTTATTTTAAGTAATATCATGTCCTGGGAGACTTGTTTTCATTTTAATTCTTTTCTATATGGATTTAGACGAAACCATCTCTGAAAATTCATTTTGGGAGGTAGATATGTGTAGTTCTGTGTAAGTATTTGCTCCTAAAAGAGAGAAGCCTGGATTTGCCAGGAGGCCTATGAAAATCTGACCTTTTATGGGAGACTGTGATAGGGGACTAAACTTGTCTGAACTGAACTACAGGGGCCACGCACACAGCGTCTCTTAAAATGACACGATTTGGGGAAATTTCTTCTTCAAGCTGGCAAAGCCAAACCAAACACTATAGGGGTGGATTTCCCTGTTCCTACTGTTGATCAGCCTGGGAGAGTCTCTGGAAGCAGAAGGGACAGAAGATTATCAAGTTTCCCCTTCCCAGAGCAAACCTCAGGAACTATGAGTTTTTTCATACGGGTAAGGAAAAATTAGAACTCGAGGTCTATCGACAGGGGATTGGGGAAAAAAAATTATAGTTTAGTATATCCGAACAATGAAATACTACATAGACATAAAAGGAATGAAGAAGGTTTGTATGCATTGACATGGAAAATCACATATAGCTAAGTAGGGGGAAAACAGTATAGAACACTACCTGGATGAGAAAATAATCCATTTTTATGTTAATTCGTTCATTCGTTTGACAGATATTCCTTAAGCATCTCTATGGGTTAGAAATACAACAACAAACCAACCAAAGTCCCTACTCTCATAAAGCAGACCTTATAGTGGAGAGAAACAAACAATAAAAATATATATATATATATGTATGTATATATGGGGTTCATGAAGAAAAATAGAGCAGGTTACTGAGATAGACATTTTTGTGGGTGATAGCATAGACTGAATAGTCAGAGGCCTTTGTGATAAAGTGACATTTGTCATGAGACTACCTTAACATGTATATGCATATATGTATACAGTTGTTTGCGCTAGGATTGTATTTGGCACTATGTAACAGAAACCACCTGCAGCGGCTTAAACACTACAGGGTTATTTTTCTCTCATGAGAAGGGAAGGCAACGTAGCGCTGGGGCAGCTGCTCAAAGAACCAAGTCCCTCCTAACTTCCTAGACCACCATCCTCCACATCTGGTCACAAGATGACAACTGCCGCTCCAGGATTCACACCCACACTCCAGGCAGGACGAGGAGGGAAAAGCAAAGTACAAAAAGGCACAGGCCAGCTGGGTCTTTTTTTTTTTTTTTTTTTTTTTTTTAACCAGTAATATGGTAGCATTCCCAGAAGGCCTCCTCGCAGTGGACTTCTGCTGACTTTTCACTGGCCAATGTTGTGTCACCTGACCACCCCTAGCTCCAAGGGAGCCTGCACAATTTGCTTTCTCAGTTGATCACGTGCTGCCCTGAATACAAGCATGAGTAGGGACGAGGTATCTAGCAGTGTCTGCCCCATGAGTGCACCAGACAGTTACCATGGCTCGTCTCTGGAGATAGTACTCCACATGATCCGTAACCTTCTCCTTTATGTTCTTCATTCTGTATCCTTCGGAACTGGCACATTCTTCCTGATCAGAAATTCAGAATCTCAGGTCCCACCCCAGACCTACTGAATCTGTAGGACTAGTAATCTGCAAGTTTACTAGTTCTCCAGGTGGTTCTGAAGCTCGGGGGAGGATGGAGAACCAGTGCACTACGCCACTTTAAAAATCAGCAAAAAGAAACAAACAGATATTTGCATTTTGAGAGAAAAAATGGTAAGTCAAGGATCTCATTCAAGCTAACAAGTGTTTTTCACAGTAGAGCTGCAAATACAACCTAATTAATGAATGTGTCAACATTTCTTCCTCCTTTGGAATCATTAACATTTATTCAGGCCTTTAGCAGTAAGAGTTTTTCAAAGCTGACATTCAGAAAAAGTGAAAAAGAAAACAAATCACTTTGTGTTTTGATTCATTCCTTTATATCTTTATGTTTCAACTCGCAAATTTACAAAGATTCGATTAGGATTATAGTAAACTGTTTAAAGAGAAGTCAGTACTGGTCTTAACAAGATTCCATGAAAAAAATGAATTATTTTCACTCACCGCCAGACATAACTTGGAATCTAGGATACTATTCTACCCTTGAAGTACTCCAAAAAATGGAAAGAGCAAAAAAAGAACAGGGTGTGGAGGTGGGGGAAGAGAAGCAGGTATCCGGCGGGCAGGCTCAGGACCACAGGGACTTGGACTGCCAAGGAAAATGGCAGTTCACAACTGGAGCTACTTTCTCTTCTAACTGATGAGTGGGCAGGGAAGGAAAAAGGAAGGATGAGAACATTTGTATTAGGGATGACAGCAACAACGAGATTAGTTTTTAGGCATTGCCAAATACCTAATAATAAAACCTGTGTCATTCAGCATCAAGAAGCAGTTTTTTTTTTTTTTTGGTGTTACATAAATACCATAATAATTTCATTTTTTCCTTTTAAAAAATGCATTATCTAGCTGAAGGTTAATCATCAGGAAATGTAAAAATGAGCATGGAAAACTTGTAGCACCTGAAATGACAGCTCATCAGATTGAAAATAAAATGTCTCCAGTCCCTATTTATAGGAGGGAAAAAAACCTTTTTGTTTTGTCTTGCAAAAGTTTCATGTCCTTGAGTAGATCCTGAATTCTATCATTTTAATCATGTATGTAAGGGTTAAGAAACCCATTATTCAAATTTTATCAATCAGAAAATGTCACCCAGAGAAATGGTATGTAAGTAACAAAAAATATCTAGAATTTCATGTGGAATTTTAACAGTTGATTCTTTCTCATTGTGCAATTTCACCCCAAACCAAAAACAGACTGAAAACCAGGATCTGAGTCAAAGCACAGGTCTCCAGGGAAGTCGGCCCGTCTGGGGGTGCCCTGGCTTCCTGACGTGTATCTTCTGGGAATCAATGAATCTCCAGACACCAATATAATCAATATCGCACACTTCACAAATAAAAAGTGCTCTCAAAAAATTCTTTTGTCACAAACATTTTTGTAGAAATTATGACTTCTAATTCTTGCTTATTGCCATCATTTTTCTAAAATAAAATAAAATATTCTTCTATGTTCAAAGGCATTTAGACTACTGAGTGGGTCTACTGACGGTACTCTCAAATATTGTCACCTGAGTAGACAGAGGCAAAATGAGCCAGGAGAGTTGAGGTTGGACAATGCAAAACCAAAGATCCTTCATTATGGAATTATTTGAATCTCTCCAGCACCAGATGAGAAATATCTAAGTACAAATGAGTCCCTTTGCCTTGTAAGTTACATTTATACCTTTTTCTATCATTGAAATGAGTTGATCATTTCTGCTTTTGAAAAATAGATCAATCAGAAGGAAAGGTTAAGGAAAAGAGAATTCCAGAGGAAAATGCGAGCGGGGAAACAGCTACCCAAGGGCAGCCACCCAAGCTTAATATTTAAGTGTGTGAGCTTTGCCATCAAGCAGTCTACTGGGATCAGAGATTTTAACTTCCCATCTACTAGCTGCTACTTGTGGTGTGACTTTTGGACATTTCATTAGCCTGTCTATACCTCAGTATCATCATCTGTAAAATGGAAATATTAATAGTTCCCATGATATAGGCCAGTTGGGACGAAAGGAGATACCGTATCCCTAAGTGTGTTAGAATGGTGCTTGGCATGTGGTCAGCACCCAAGAATATCAGCTATTATATTACAATTTCCATAGAGTTATATCAACAGCAAATGCTGCTTTTTAATAAATACAATTCAAGTGCTGCATTACAATACTTCACACAATTTAATATTGAGTTAAAATTCATTGGAGTTTAATTTTTAAAATGATGCTCTCCTTTGGGGCCGCTGGGCCCCTTGAGCATGCAGCACCCAGACCTTTCTTGGCCAGGTCTCGTGGAATCTGAAAGAGCAGAAGAGCACAGCAACTGGGGAGGCCAAGAAAGCAACGTGCCCACAGTGACATACACACCTACGGGGACCCCAGTGAGCACACCATGTATCATCCCCTCCTCTCACGGGTGCCTCCCACCCGTGACTCTATGTCACTCCCACGATAGGAGAGAGAAAGTGAGTGATAAAGAGAGCAAAAGGAGCAAGTGAGCCACTCCATCTGGGGCCAGAAAGAGACTCCCACTGTGAGCCGTGAAGAAGCAAACTCCTACACGGCACACTGCGTGGAGGGGGCCACGTGGCAGAGAACTGCCCCAGCCCCCAGCTGACAGCCAGCTAGAAGCCAGGAGCTACAAGGAAGTGAATTGTGCCAACAACATGAATGAGCTTAGAGGCAGATTCTTTCCCAGATCCTCTGAATGAGCACACGTTCCAGCCAACCCCGTGATTTCAGCCTTGTGAGACCGAGCAGGGGACCCAACTAAGCCATACCTGGCCTCCTGACCCACGGACACTATGAGACTTGCATTTTAAGCTGCTAAATTTGTGGCGATTTGTCACATAGCAATAGAAAATGAATATACCTTCAGTGATGATTCCTGTTATGGGTTGAATCATGTCCCTCCAAAAGATGTTAAAATTCCAATCCCCAGTACCTGTGAATGGGACCTTATCTGGAAATAGTGATCCTATTGCAGATGATCAAGTTAAAATAAGGTCTTTAGGGTGGGCCCTAATCCAATTTGACAGGTATCCTTATAAGAGGTGGAAATTTGAACACAGAGACACACGTATGGAGAGAAGACAGTGAGGAGATACAAGAATGCCATCTGTAAGCCAAGTAATGCCTGCAGCCACCAGAAGCTAGGAGAGAGGCGTGCAATGGATTCTCCCCACAGCACTCAGAAGGAACCAACGCTGCCAACACCTTGATTTTGGATTTCTAGCCTGCAGGACTGTAAGACAATACATTTTTGTTGGTTAAGCCATGCAGTTTATGGTGCTTCATTATTGTAGCCCGAGGCAACTAATATAATTCTTGAAGGCATGAAGCTAAAAAGAGCTGCTTTCCAATCATGGATGGGAAAAGCCTGGGAAGAACAGAACCCATCCGTCCGTCCATCCATCCATCCACCCAACAGACAAGGAGGCTTTCCCTTGCCAGGTGGGGTGCTACCAGTGCACTCCGTGCCGCCAGACACTACGCACTCTGCAGTGAGGCTACAGAGTTCAAGGCACAGTCCCTGCCCTCAGGGCGCTGGCCATCTAATGGACAGAGAGTCAGTAAGGCAAGCACAGTTCCACCGTGCTGGGCAGAGGACGCGCGGGGTGTGTGCTCCTCACAGGAGCACTTCAACTCTTCCTGAGACAGGTAAGGAAGGCTCCCAAGAGAGGACTGTGGAAGAGAGAGAGGAAGAAAGAGAAGAGAGGGGGTGGTCTGAAGACAAGGAATTACCTACAAAAAGGATGAAGACATAGAAGAGCACAGACATTCTAAGAACCACCCGCAGTTCCACGTGGCCAGAGCCCCTTGTGCTTGCGGGGATGCGGCAGAGCGTGCTAATATGTGCTGTGCGGAAGGATGGGACTGTATCCCGAAAGCTTGGGGAGCCGCTGATGACCTGGCAGGAGTCAGTAACACAATCAGATCCAGGTGGGGTTGTGGCAGAGGATCCCAAATCGTGGCCGTGGCAGAAGGGATGAGAGATGTGTTTAAGAGATATCTAGGAGGCGGAATTGACAAACCTTGATGAGCGGTTGTATTGCAGGGGTGAGGAAGAGAGAGGAGTCTACAGTGATTCCATATTTCTCCTGGTGACTAAGTAGGGGGCGGTAAGTTTCCCCAGGCAAGGGGATATGGAAAGAGCTATAGGTTGGGAGGGAGATGAAATTAGTTGCCAGCCCAGCCACCATTGCCCCTCTTCTCCCTTGCTAAAACAGCCCCAATTTTGTTCACCTCCTCTAAGGGGCCGTGACTTCAGGGGAGGCTGGATCCGTTTCCTGCACCCAGGCAGTCCATTGTGTTAGGCAGTCACTGTCCAAGAGCATAGCCACTGGCCACAGGAAGCTATTGCTCGCTTGAAATGTGGCTCATTCAAATTGAGATATGCTGTGAGTGTAAAACAAACACCAGATTTTGAAGTATGGGGGGAAAGAGAATATAAATATAACAAGAATAATGTGTTATTTAGTTATATGTTGAAATAATGTTTGGATATATTAGGGTCAACAAAATACCTTATTAGAACTAATGTCACCTGATTCTTCTTTTTTTAAAAACTATCTTTGCTAGAAAATTTTAAATTATATATCTGGTTCACATTATATTTCTACTAGACAGCACCGGTCTAAGCCAATCATTGTGGTCTCATTCCTTTATCAAGTAAAGGGTTTATGTAGGTGTGTGCACATGACAATGTTCTGACCAATGAAAATGGGAGGTTGGTAACAAGGTTTCTGGGAGGGTTTTCCTTTCTCATGAAACAGAACACAAGACAGGGGGGGACATTCCTTTTTCTGCCATGGATGTTGTCATGCCAGTGTGCTGACTGGAGCAATGGCAGCCATTTGGGGACTTGGAGGATACCTGGCTGAAGAAAATAGACCAGAAGAGAAAGATGGAGAAAAACTGTGTCCTTGATGACAAAATTATAATCCATGGGTTTTTCATGTTAAAATTATGTTTTTGTGTTAAATGAATAAATAGATTGTTAAAGACAAATTTAATTGGAGTTCCTATTACTTGCAGACAAAAGCATTGTAACTGGGCCATCAAGAGAAAACAGTGTCAGAAGGCTGTTATCAGTGTGTGTGTTATCCCTCTACTTCATTGATATTTAAGTTTTCCTCTGAAAAATAAGGGGGAAATTGTAGAAATATTTGGATAATTCTTTTGTGATCTATTCTAAAATGCTACCATCTTCTGTACTAGTGAGAAAAAAAATGCTCAGTGGTGAAATGGCCTTGGTAAGATAACACTTTTCCTGATTATTACTCTACTTTTTTTTTCAATCCATAAATAAGGATTAGGCCTGGGTCAGGCAATAGAGGCTGGATTCATTTCTGTAGTAACACATATGCAGCTCTCCTAAGCTCTGTAAACGGCGGGGAGGGAGCCATTTCTTTGGCCAGCTGCCAGTCTCTAAACCATGCCCAACTTAGTTGTCATTGTCTTTGAAGGCAGCTTTATGTGGCTTCACGGAGTAGGAGGCTTGATGCGATAATAACAGTCTACTGCGTTTTTGGAACCAGTATTAAAAATCTAAATTTCACAGCTCTTTTCTCTGGTACTTGATTATACACCAATATGAAAATTTTAGTGTACATGACCTTGACCCACCAATCAACCCCTTTGTTTATCTGTCCTCCCCAAGGCCTAAATAGGATAAGCAGCCAACTTGAGAAGTGAGAAAGAAACACTGGGAATTCTGGCCAATGTCTGAAGCATGTAAGAGAGGCAAGGGAAAGGAAGAAAACTGGCAAACAGTGTTGGCTATAGAGAAATTCATGTTGTGGAAGCAGTAGAGAGAAAACAGAGAAGGTGTAGGGGCATGGTGTGGAAGGGACCTTGGAGCTCATGTGGCCCAGCCCCTTCCCTTAAATATGAGGTCATGGGCCCGGATTCGTGCTCTTGGCTCCTTCTTCCCTTCCTTCCTTCCACACACACTGAACGCCGGCCAGGGACCACCTTCTGCCAAACAGAGAGCTACGAGGACGGGAAGATACACGTGGTCCTGCCCTCCTGGGGCCCTCAACTCCAGCTGGTCCAAAGTCAAGATCAGATCTAGGTTGGAATTTTTGTTTTCGTTCTTATTTTGTTTTTTTGTTTTTCCTGCTAAATCACTGCCTCCCTCTACCCCAGATATAAATCAGTACTGGCTCTCAGACTAGTTCTGGTTTATGTCTGTGCTCGTGGGGTTTGGTCACCATTAGATTAAGAAAATAAAGCAGTAAATTTTTGCTCAGATATTATTCTGGGAAAGGTCTCTCTCTCTCTCTCTCTCCCCCCTGCAACCCCCATCTTTCTCTCTTTCTCCCTCTCCCTTCCCCTCTCTCCCTCACTCCTTCCTTCCCTCCTTTCCTTTCTTCTTCCTTCTTTCCCACCTATTTTATTTCCTGGAGCAGATTTCTCATTCTTCCTCACCTTGACCTTGGCAATGACAAAGATATTTCTTGGCTGGCATCACAGCCCAAACCTGGGATTCAAGGGCTGAGTGCCACGCACTGTCCCTTTTCTCATAGCTCTCTGAGATGTCTACTTGAAATGTACCTGTCCTCTGGGGAAATATGAAATACAGGACAGATTCGCACCCCTTGCCCCTTCTGCAGTCTGGATTGGTACTCTGAAGTTAGAATGGCTGGAGAGGAGAAAGACCCAACACTTTTAGAATGACACCCAAAGGTAAGCCAAGAGGAAAGTCAGCTACAGGGAGGACTCTTTCTTCCCTCTCCTCCCTTGACCCCACAATCCACAGGCCCCTCTTCCCCAGCCCCAACCAGCCACAAAAAGCAGGTCTGGAGCACAGGCACTGAAAACCTGGCCTGCAGGCAAAACGAGCAGATGGGGAGGGCTGGGCAGGGCAGGCACATCTGAGATAGGGGTGACGATGAGCACAGGAGGATGACAGGAACGATGGAGGGGAGACAAAGAGAGAAAGTGAAAAGGAAAGAGTTCTCTCTACAAAGGCAGTGGGAGGCTCATGCTGGCTCCTCTGTGTGCCTCACCCACTCCCTGCATTGCATCCACCAGCAAGCCCTGTTGGCTCTCAACATCTTCCAGACCCGTTGGCCTTCTCCCTCCTCCCATGTCCAACGCGCCAGTATCGCCCACTGCGGCCCTAACCTCCTAAATGCTCTCCCGGCTTCCACACTTTCCTCCTGAAAATACATTCTCCAGCAAGCAGCCAGAATGATCTTTTAAAACTATAAATCAGACCATAAAAGCCCCCAGTGACTTTCCCCCAGCACAGACAACAGCTATGTGCTCTGGCCCCCAAGTTCCTCCCTGACCTTGTATGTTACTACTTGTTCCCTAGCTCACTGATACAGCCACGCTGGCCTTCTTCCTGTCCCCCGCACAGCCAATCACATGCTTGCCCTATGGCCTTTGAGCTTCCTGTTCCCTCTGCCTGGGCTGCTCTCCCTCCAGCTCCTGCCCTGGCTGTCTCCTTCTCATCCTTCACGTCTAGCTCGGTGCGGTGCAAACGCCTCTAAGCAGCCTTCCCTGACCACCCCGGGCCAGCCTCACTCTTCTTTATTATCTTTATACCACTCATCATTATTTGAAGTTTTCTTGCTGATTTCTTTTCTTTTAACCTATTTTTGGTCTGTTTTTTCAACAAGACGGAAAGTTCTTAGGCAGACAGGGACCATGCCTATCTTGTCTGGGACTGTATCCACAGAACCTGGCACAGAGTAAATGCTCCATAAATCTTTTGTTGAATGAATGAGTGAATGAAGAAATATGGAGTGGCCCCAAGAGTCCAGGATGAAGGCTCCAGACCAGGGTTGCCATTTTGCAAATACAAATACAGAGCACCCACTTATATTAGAATTTTAGACAAATAACGAATGCATACAATGCTAAATTAATATATGTCCCAAATATTGCATGCATTCGTTGTTTATCTAAAATTCAAAATGTAACTGGATATCCTGTATTCTATCCAGACCCATTGAGGAGCTGGTGTGATTTGCACAGAACAAAGGTGACTTCCTCAAATCTTTGCCTTGTAGACCCTTATGGGTTGGAATAGACATGAACATGCTGTTTTGTTCTTTCTTCTGGACTTCACGTATGTGTTTGGCTAATAGTAAGATGTTTTTGATAGTGGATTTACCACCTCTCCCTTCTACTGCAAAGGATGCAGAACAGACCAGAGAGCCAGGGAGCAAATGCAGCCACAGGAAAGTGTGGCTTGGTCCATAGAGACACAACCACCCAGGCAGACCCCCTGCAAAGGGAGACCTGTCCCTGCTCAAACCCTTTCTCATCACACAGAGAAAAAGAGCCCTGAAAATAAACTTGTGCAAAAATGGGATAATTAAATAAATTAAATTTTTACTTGGACTTTGTGATTAAAAGTCCAAAAACATTTCATTCCTTTTAGTCTCAAAAATACCAAATCTAGTAACTTTATAAGTAAACCAAGTAATGTACATTCCAGTACTATCTTCTTATGACGAAGTCTGTCCGGAAAATATCCAGCCATGTAATATGAAAAATAGAGACATTTATTTAAGAAGATACAAGATATAAGAAACGTTGTACATAGGACAATGCTGCCTCAGTCCCCTTCAAAGTAGGCACCTTGGGACCTCACACAGTTCTCCCAGTGTCTCTTAACCTCCCCTGTACACGATCAACATTCTCAGGTGTTCTGCTTGTTGCAGGCCTTCCAGAACATGGATCACTTTCAACAGATCCTCCACCATATTTGAAACATTTGTGCCACACTTTTATTTGTGCTGCCTCATTGCATCGTCCCTGAAAGCCTTCCGAATCATCCCGGAAGTTTCCACGGAGGAATGTTCAAGCTTAACGCAAAATCTGATGCAGATTCATTGCTCTACTGGTTTGGTCATTTTGAATGCGAGGGCCACACTGCACACACGCTCACTCAACGGCACCTAGTGCCCCACTGACTAGTACGGTGAAGTCACCATTGTTCACGTATGCGCATCCCAGTCCACTGTCCTTGGCTGCCAGGTGACATCGATGTCGCGCAAATTCTTGTTATATTAACAATGGCTGGATACTTTCCGGACAGACCTTGCATATCCATAAAATGGTTTCAGATGTATAAAGTGCATTTTTTCTTTTTCTGAGACAGAGTCTTGCTCTGTTGCCCGGGCTAGAGTGCCGTGGCATCAGCCTAGCTCACAGCAACCTCAAACTCCTGGGCTCTAGCAATCCTGCCTCAGCCTCCCGAGTAGCTGGGACTACAGGCATGTGCCACCACGCCCAGCTAATTTTTTCTATCTTTAGTTGCCTAGCTAATTTTTTTTCTATTTTTTCTATTTTTTAGACGGGGTCTCGCTCTTGCTCAGGCTTGCTCAAACTCCTGAGCTCCTTGCTCAAACTCCTCGCTCTTGCTCAAACTCCTGAGCTCAAACAATCCTCCCACCTCGGCTTCCTAGAGTGCTAGGATTACAGGCGTGAGCCACCACACACAGCCAGTAAAGCGCATTTTAAACATTGTGTATATTTCAATTTCCTCCAAAAGTTCCAGTCCAAGTAATTTTGTTTGTTTTTTTGCGATGGCTTCAAAATATGATTCTAGGAATCACACAGATCTGCTGAGAAATAGTCCAGCAGTGTGACCTCTGGGAGACTGTGGAAAGGCCTGCAGGATGAAAGGGACTTCTGCATAAGAAACAGGTTGGGTCAAGCCCCTCACCACATTGAAGGAAAGCAAAGTGTGAGCTGCTCTGTTTACACTGTGTAAAAGGCTGCACTGGGTCAAGTTCATTCCCCGACATTAGCACTTCACCTGGAGGGAGCCCAGGGTCCTTGTGCGTCTTATCAAATCTCATACAACTGAAAAATACCTTTAAATAATGCAAAATGGAATATTATTTATTATATACCTGTGGTCATTTTATTTGCTTTGCTTTGTTTTTGAGGTAACATGGCTGCTAATTAACAACAGTGATTTTTCCTTGGATTGATACAGCCATTTCCAAAGATCTTGGAACAATTTATACATTTTATCACATTTTCTGCACGATAACTGTATATTTAGGTTGGGTTTTGGTATTGCCATCCCCTCCTTGAAATTTCATAGACTGGGTAGGTGGCTGAAAAATGTAGTGATCTACAATAAGTTAGAAGCAAAAAGCCTCCTCTTACCCACAATAACCTGCTAGAAGGAAACCAATTCAATACTTCAATTCAACTGCAAATTAAGAGAAAATCAAAGGTGATAACATTCTTATCAACCATATCAGACATCTGCCCTTTTCCTATTAACAATGTTGCTATGTATTTTATATTTATTTTTATTTATGCACCTCACTCCAAAAATATCTGTGATGATTGTAGAAAACACAAAGGAAAAAATATGTCATTTTTAATACGAACACATAAAATATATAAATTCATAAAAGGCATCCAATACTTTTTAGTTCTTCAATCTAAGTACATAGAACTTTCTAGAGCACAGGCTTAGCAAAGGATCAACTTTAAAAACACCAAATTAGCACACTGATCGGTATTGAGAATAGAACCTCAAAAATTGGGCTTTCAGATATTGACTGAATAAAAGAATGATACAAGCAGAAAATAGACACATCACTAAAAATAAGGCCTACAAATATATGCAAATATGTACTATTTCTTCATTGAGTTAAAGATATTCAGAGCGTCTGCTTGGCAACCTCATGGATAACTGAGCCTAAGCTTTTGTACTGGGATTCCTGGGACAGCTCATTTTTTTACCACTAACTCATCTTCATATTCTCATAACATCTAGCATTTTCTACAGTAAGCTAAAGTCTTGCTTCTGGTGAGCTTCCCTGGATAAAAGGTATAAGTATACCACAGTGCAATAGTACATTCCTAGAAAAATTGTTGGTCAAGTAAAAATTTGTGAATTGAACCATATTTTAAATGGGTACGGTGAAATGAGGAAGAAGGAGTTTGGTAGGGAGTCTACTGAGGTTTTTTTGTTGTTTATCAGAGACAGTCTCGCTGGAGTACAGTAGCCTCTTCATAGCTCACTGTAACCTCAAGCTCCTGTGCTCAAATGATCCTCCTCCCTCAGCCTCCGGAGTAGCTGAGACTACAGGTGAGTGCCACCACACCTGGCTAATTTATTTTCTGTAGCAATGGGGTCTTGCTATGTTGCCCAGGCTGGTCTCAAACTCCTGGCCTCAAGCAATCCTTCCACCTCGGCTTCCCAAAGTGCTGGGATTATAAGCATGAGCCACTGCAGTTGGCCAGGAGTCTACTGTCTAAAAGAAGCCCCTCAATAAATTTTTTAAATCCACATGTCATATAACCATTTATATTTTATTTGATATTCTTTTTTAAATTTCATAAGTAATGAAACATTTATTGTAATAAATCAAAGAATACAGAAAGTTATAAACAAAATGCTAATACTCCTCCTACTAGCTCCCTAATATTTCTGCTCATATTTTCCCCCCATGTGATTAACACTGACAGTTGATGCAGATCTTTCCATATTTTTCTCACAAAACTATATTTAAGAATACATGTATAATTACTGAGGTTTTGGTGGAATTTCAGTCCTTGTTTTTGTTCTTTTTATTACAACAAAGTAGATTGTACACATTTAATTTTTTTTCACGTATCGATGTAGTACAGAGATCCCTCCAGATCAGTACTTATGGCTCTGTCTTACCATGTTTGATAACAGCCATACTTACCAAGTATTTCCATAGCGTGATTATGCAATGACATGCTGCTCAACTATGCCCTGGATAGACATTCCACTTTTCCCCTTTTCTTTGTGTTTCCCACCACACACTATGCTGCAAGGAGCGTGCTGGTAGAGCCTTTCCCATAGGACCAGTGACTCTTGTGCTTACTTTCCAAGCTTAGGTTTTTACATACTAGTTCTTAAAATAATTATAATGAACTTCATATAGATTAGAAATCTCTTGGAGCATAACACAATCTCTCTCTCTCTCTCTCTCTTTTCTTTTTAATGCATGTTTTTACATCGATTGAGCCGAGTGCCAATGATCTGCACGCCAGCTTTCTGTCTCTAACTGGAGCAGCAGCTGCTCCTTGCTGGAGGCAGGAAGTGTTTGTCCTACAGGCCTTTGATCATCCCGTAGCCTTTCCACACTGGGAACAATTTTTTCCCCATCTGCAGGCTCTGTAACCGGTTTGTGAACTTTCACTATCCTGTAAACTTACAGAATGCATAAAAGCATGAACATTCGGCCTCAAAACCATCTTAGGAATGGAGTCCTTTGTAAAACGACAACCTATTTATTCAACCGGGAAGGTGAAACTCCAGCAAATGTTTGTATATTTGATGCATGAAAGCATGTAGGGCGTCAAGATGTCAGAGAGAGCAACACAGCTCCAAAAAACCTTATTTTGAACCCATCTCACCAGTGAGAGTGATCATATTTCTCTAGCTGTGATAGTACAATTGTGAGATTTAAGATCTTGTAAAAACACAAGATGCCCAGTTAAATATGAATTTCAGATAAACCACAGTAATGTTTTGGTTATTTTATTATATTATGTTATATTATATAGTATTTTATTATTATAATATTACACAGGACATACTTATACTACAACATACGGTTTGTCTGAAATCAAATTTAACTAGGCATCTTGTATTTTATCTGGAATCCCTATATGATAGAAGTAATTTGTTCCCTGCCCTTCCTTCCCACCAATCCAGAACTTTCTTTGTTTTTGTCTCTGGATCAGAACCACACAGTCTAAGTATTCACCTTTCCTTCCTCATCCAAGGCTTCCATGCAAACTTTGGCAAGCTCATGACTTCATCCCAGCTCCCAGCAGTGTAAGGGGGTTGTGTAGCCCCAATACGCTTTGCCTCAGGCCTGAGCTCACTTGTGGTTATCTTACATCTACTGTGTCAGCTTTCTGGGCTGAGGGATCTCTGTATTCCAAACCTCCTCTCCCACTTTGACCATGAAAAATGGCCTACTACCTGACCTACGTCTGAACTTTCTAGACTGTATACTTTTTGTATTCTCTTGCCTCTTCTGCATTTCCGGTGCCCTCAGGGTTTTCGTCTCCTAAAACTTCTGAATCAAGCTAAGACTGTGTCATCAAAAGATCCAAGTTTTGTAACCTGAATTATATAAACAGGAAAAGTCACCACCCGAGGCTTAGTTTCCTCATCTATAAAGTGAGTATTGAATTCTATTAGGAGAGGCTCAAAGTTGTTTCTAGCTCGGATGCTCTGTGGCTCTAGGGTCTTCTCCTTCCAGATCCAGTTCTCTTGGCCACAGCTTCCATCTGAGTGCCCCTCCCAGACCTGACACTGCCTGTGTCCCAGCCCGACATTCAGCTTCGCTGTCAGAAACCACTTAACATGGCTCCAAAGGTAGGGGAGCCAGACCCTGCTCTTCTAAACACATTACTCAACTGTCTAACATCAAAAATTGCTAGCCTTTTAAATTAGCATAGTGCTTGGCCAAGTAAAACACTCACATTTTTGTCAGAAATGATCAGTGCAAAAACTCCCATGGTGTGAACTATTGTGTTGTTCCAGATAAAGCTATTTACATATTAACACAATGGAATACTGAGTGACTGTAACAACTCTAAAGTATATCAATTTTTACTCCATAGAAATCTTTGTAAGAAAACATTTGACCCTGAACATAAATACATGCTTTTTTTATAACCAGGTAAGATGTATAAATACACATGAACAACAATCGAAAGAGAATTCAAAAGAAGGTTGTGTTTCAAATTCAGAAATTTTTTACAATAAAATTGCTCACGTTCATAACTGCTTTTATGGTTTTCAATCACACCATGTATATTGAAATAGAAAACCTTTCTAGGCCAGTCTAATGAAGCACTTCAATTCCTCAAGACTTGAACCTTCCAAATCACAGGGCTATTTCTCTTTTTTATTAATGTACAGAACATTATTCAGAAACATGCAAAAATTTATACCATGCAATGAGAGTGTGGAACACATTCATTATGGGAATTAGAGAATCAAACAAATGAAAGGTCATTAGAGACATCTAATCCAGGGGCTTATAAACTTTTTTCTCCTGACCAATAGATAATCACAATATAATACTTACCTTTACTATTAATATTTGTGAGGCCATTTAATATTTTTATTCTATTTCATTTCTTTTTCCTTTTTCTTTTCTTTTCTTTCTTTCTTTATTTTTTTTTTTTAATTATTTTTGAGACAGCGTCTCACTCTGTTTCCCTGGCTAGAGTGTAGTGGCATCAGCCTAGCTCACAGCAACCTCAAACTCCTGGGCTCAAGCGATCCTTCTGCCTCAGCCTCCCGAGTAGCCAGGACTACAAGCACACACCACCATGCCCAGCTAATTTTTCTATTTTCCGTAGAGACGGTGTCTCATTATTGCCTAGGACCACCTTATTGATTTCATGACTCACTAATGGATCACAACTCACAGTTTGAAAAACACTAAAAAATCCCAGCTCTCTAATCTTAAAAATGAGATAAATCAGAGGTCCATGTGGTAAATGACTTGACCAAGGTTCGTACAAGGTAACCATATAACCATGAGAAGCAGCAAATATACTAACAATAAATGCATAAGTCTATTCAACCAAAATATAGACAATGACCAGTATTGACACAATGATGGGGTATATTGTGTATATTAAGTCAAATCCGAAAAAATCAAGGTACTTGTGCAGGGAAAAAATAAAAAAAAGGAGAGGGGGTCACCACTTACGGAGCATATGCTGTGTGTTAAGCATTGGTTTAAGCAGTAAAGAAGAATCTATCAGAAACCATCAGGATTTTTTTCATTCTTTCCCTTATGTCTACCTCTAAAAATATTTATTTTGCCCTATAAAAAACAGAAAAGTAGAAAAAAATCAATGAAATCAAAAGCTAGTTCTTTGAGAAGATCAGTAATATTGACAAACCTAAAACCATACTGATCAGGACCAAAAGAGAGACGACACAAATTATCAGTATCAGGAATGAAAGTAGTAATGTCACTAAATATTCTACAGATATTAAAAGAACAATAAGGAAATAGTTAAAGCAACTTTATGCCTATAAATTCAACAGTTTAGATGAAATAGAAAATTCCTTGAAAGACACATATTACAAAAGCTTACTTGATAATTTGATTAGCCCTGTATCTATTTTAAAAACTGAAACTGTAGTTAAAAATCTGCCCACAAAGAAAACTCCAGGCCCATGTGGTTTCATTGGTGAATTCTACCAAACATTTAAGAAACAAATAATACCAATTCTACACAAACTCTTCCAAATGAATCGATAGTATTAGTAATACTTCCCAACTCATTCTATGAGGCTAGCATTATCCTGAATTTTAATCCAACAATATATTAAAAGGATAATACATCATGACCAAGTGGGATTTATCCTGGGAATGCAGGGTTGGTTTAACATTGAAAATTAAGTCAATGTCATTTATAATATTAATAATTAAAAAAATAAAAACTATATAACCATCTCTGTAGATACATAAAAAGCATTTGACAAAATCTAATGCCCATTCCTGATAAAAACTCTCAGTAAACTAGGAACAGAAGGGAACTTCCTCAACCTGATAAAAGGCATCTATAAAAACCTACATCATACTTAATGCTGAAAGACTGAATGCATCCCTCTAATGACAAGAACAAGACTGTTACGTTCACTCTCCTCACTTCTATTCAACATCATACTGAAAGTTCTGGTCAGTGCAATTAGGCAAAGAAAAAGAGAAAAGGAAAGAAAGAAAAGAAAAAGTCATCCAGATTGAAATGGAAGAAATCAAACTGTCCCTATTCACAGACAGTATGATCATCTATGTAGAAAATCCAATATAATCTATAAAAATACTGCTAGAACCAATAAGTTTAGCAAGGTTGCAGGATGCAAGATTAATATACAAAAATCTATTGTATTTCTATATACTGTAACAGCAATAATCAGAAATTGAAATTGAAAAATATACCATTCACAATAGCATAAAAATGAGAAATATTTAAGGATATATCTGACAAAAGATATATAAGACCCATACCCTGAAAACTATAAAACATTGCTTACAGAAATTTTTAAAAACCTAAATAAATAAAGAATGGATCAGAAGAATCCATACTGTTGGGATGTCAATTTTCCTCAAATTGATCTATAGATTCAATGTAATTTCTATTCAAATTCCAGCAAGCTGTTTTTGTAAAAACTGACAAGCTGATTTTAAATTCATATAAAAATGCAAATGGCCTAGAATAGCCAAAAATAAGTCTGAAAAGAGAAAAATGTTAAAAGGATAATGCTCACTAATTACAAAAATTATTATAAACCTACAGTAATTATTATGTTTGGCATAAAAAGATACAAATCAATGGAAAAGAATAGAGTCTAGAAATAAACTTGTATGTAAATAGACAACTGATTTTTGACAGGCACAAAAATGTAATGTTATGGCGAAAGAGTAGCCTTTTCAACAAATGGTGTTTGAACAGTTGGGTACCCATATGCAAAAATAAAAGTGATCTTGGGTCTATACTATACACTATATGAAAAAATTAACCTGAAATTTATCATAGACTTAATGGAAAGCCTAAACCTATAAAAATTTTTATTAATGGAATAAAACAGGAGAAAATCTTTGTGATCTTGGGTCAGGCAAAGACTTTTTGTGACAATGAAAACATAACCAATATAAGAACAAACTGATTCATTAGATTTCATCAAAATTAATTATTTCTCTTCTGTTAAAATCATGAAAAGATAATACACAGAAGGAGAAAATATTTGCAAAGCATCTGTGAGATAAAGGACTTATATCCAGAATATACAAAGTAAAGAACACTCAAAGCTCAACAATAAGAAAAAAGATAACCCAAGAAAAAGTGAACAAAAGATTTGACCAGATCCTTTACAAAGAAGATGAGGAACACTTCGCAAGAGATCTGAGAATAAGCACATAAAACATAATTAGTCATTAGGGAAATGCAAAATAAAATAACACTGAGATACTACTATACATCCATCAGAATGGCTGAAATCGAAAAGACCATGTCAAGTGTTGGTGAGGATATGGAAGGGTCTCTCTGTGCCTCAATTCCCTCACCTGTAAAATAGCACCTACTCTATGGGGTCATTGTGAGGATTTAGATGAGTCAATTCACTGCAGTGCTAGAGGACTGTGCCTGGCACCTGGTGACCAGGAGAAGAATGGTTGTTTGTCTTAATTGTCCCATTGAGGAGGTGAGATAGCCCATATCTGTCCCTAAGGGTAAGCAGAAATTCGACAACACAAGAAGGAAGAGGAGGGGAATTCAAGCAAAGGAAAGGCCACTCAGATATCTAAGTGAGACAGGGAAAAAACTGTGAAAGGGGAAAATTCACTAGTTGCTGACAGTCCATTAGCCTCATTGTCAGCAGGGTGGGGGCGGCTGGTACTTAGAAGGTCCTTTGCTTGCTGAAGATGTGGAGGAGGTGAGATTGCCTCAGCAGAGGAAAAATGGGTGACTTCTCCCGCAAAGCTGGTGGGACAGAATGTGTGGTGCCCTGGCCATGAAGTGGGAATGACATCCAGCGTGCCGTGCCGTGAACTGTCACCTCCACCAACAGCAATATGCTCAGAAAAAAACAGTCATTTCTCTCTGGTGCCTTAAGGTTTTAACTTGGGGAATCAGAAAGGTGCCAGATTCCTTCTCCATGGAGCCCTTGAGCCCTAGGTGACACCGGGTGACTGGAATAGAGGGGACAGCCACAGTCACTCACTGCCATCCTGAGCATGGAGCACGTGCCAGGCATTGAGCTAAGAGCTGCAGACACCCGATGACTAAGGTACACTTTCTGCCCTTGAGGGCCTCACAGGCCCAGCTGGAGGACAGACCAGTAAGCAAATAATCACAATAAAACACTCTCATGTTACTATGAGAAGGGCCATATTAGACGTGAGTATAAAATGTCTTACAAATGTATTAATAGACAAACAAACAGTCCAACCACATAGCAGATTACAAGTATTAGGACTAAAGGAACAAATATCAAAGGAAAAAGAAAGAGCATTTCCCAGTTAATTTTGGAGTCTCTGAGCCACCCATGATGAAAATAGCTTCTTAATCAAATCCAGCTTTTATTTCCAGGCTAAACTATAGCCCCTTCTGTTTTCCACTTAAGCCAGTCAAACATTTCATTCCGACCTTGTTTTCTCCCATCGTCTGTCAAAGAGAGCCACTTTAGATATAACACTGGCCTCTTGAGGGAGAGCAGGGGCTGTATGAGAAGAATGTTGTCCTTATGTCCCCGCAGAACTCTCTGGGATCTTCACTACTACTATAAAAGATCAGGAGAAAAAGATGCCATAAAATTAGGTAGCTTGGCTATTACCCCCATATCTGGTTCTGAGGGCTCTTCGGACTAGGAGGGAGATCTGTTCTCTTGGTTTGATTGGAGCACTCTTGACTCCTGGCACAGAAATGTGCTATAAGCTCTGGCCATAACCCTCCTCCTAGTGTGTGTCTGTGTCACAATATTTACACGTGTGAGCTCCAGAATCATTAATGCTGTTGTGCACCATTGTCTCATCAAATGAGCTAACAAACACTCATCCGGCAATAAGACCTTGAAAGCCTGGCACCCATAAAGGTTGAAGCGACCACCCCCCGAAACCTGACCATGATCATAACTCAAGCAGCAGTGGAGATGTGGATTGTTCACGCCCCCAGATGGTAATGGTCTACCCTTCCTCCAGTCCAGGCTGAAGAATGACCACAAGTGGGCATTAAATTGCCTGTCGGATGCCTGAAGTCCCAAGGCTTAGTTATCAGCATTAAGATTACAGCCTCTGTATCAATGTGACTTTACTATTTGTTCCAAGAAATTCTGGCCCAGGAAGATAAGGCCATAAACGAATAAGATGCCTCCAATACTCATTTATCTGAACAATTGACTGCTCAACCAGCCCTCTACTCAGGACAATAGGCTGTTCCTATGGGTAAACAGCCCCCTTCTCAGGACAGTGGGTCACTCACCTGGGCAAATCTGCTTGCCTATCAAATAACTATTAATCAAGTCTCATTTTAAAACTCTCTTCTTTCTTGAGTCCATCCACCCTAAACAATTTTATCATAAACTTTGCCCAGCCTGAATTTAAAGACCCATCTTAGACCACTTGAACTCAGACCCCAAAATGCTGTGAATATTTCCCTTCTGAGATACTAAGTCTCCACTAAGGTGACACTTTCTCTTATTATAGTAAATAATAAACTCAGCTTTGTTTGCTCAATAGGTTATTTTGACAGTCTTTTAGGACTGCAGTCTCCAACCCACCAGTCCCAATCCATGGCCTGTTAAGAACCGGGCTGCAGAGTTCTGCCTCCCCTCCATCTCCTATCCCACGGAAAAATTGTCTTCCATGAAACTGGTCCCTCGTGTCAAAAAGGTTGGGGACCGCTGTTTTAGGAAACTCAGCAGCTGATACCTGAGATGGTTTAAATGAAGAAAATTTAATGAAGAGACTCCTTACAGAAGTGCGGACAGGCTCACCGGCATACACAAGAGATGATGAGGTGCCCGGGGACCAGAAAGAGTAAAAAGCCATTACCACCCCTAGGACTGAAGGGACAAGGGGAGGAAATGATGTCACCGGAACCCAGCAAGAGGGAAACTATAGTGTCATGGGCCACCCAGGAAAAGCTGTAGTCATAGAGGTCCATGCCCACTGTCCGCAACGAGGTGTGAGTAGGGAGAGAGCAGGGAGGGAACATCACCTCTCGCTTCTCTTGCCTTTCAGTTGCCTGCTGGTTCCTCCAGTTGACCAAACCCAAATGGAGCCCGAAAGCCAGGGGACCCAGACAACACCAGAGCAAAGCTGCAGGGAGCCAGAGCAGGGCAGAGACTGAAGGAGAATGCAGGAAGTAGAGTGATAAGTGGACGATAACCAGTACATAGCACATGGAATGTTTGTTGAATGAATAAATGAATCCCTACTAGTCTCCAGCAAGGTACACGTAGTAAGTAGTGTTTACTAATGAATGAATTATGCTAAATATACATTCTTTCTACTCAGTATATTGGCTTTTATGGGATAATAATCGCTAAATGTTCCTTTGCTTATAACTTAACTTAAGCCAAGATTGATAAGGAACTCAAAGAGCAAAAGAGAGAACAAAAATTAGGATTAGAGATTTCATAGATATTGTCTGTGGTATAATTTGGCTTAAAGACTAAACTTTGGCGTTGTAACACAAATGTGCTTTACCCCACTCCCTAAAATATCATTGAACCAAGACTTTGTATCACATTTTCTGGATGGAATTAAGAAGGTTAGCAAATTTGGAAATACCATCAAATAATAAGGAGTTGACAAAATAACCCTTTTTTAACAGTTGTGTTTTAAATTATATAGCCTGGGAATGTGAGCTGATGGGAGTTCATCAAAGCCAAGGAAGCAAATTATATTTGGGGGCTATCTGCCCTGTGACAATCCTCAGTATAATTAAGGGTTAAAAGCTCTAGTTCTGAAATCAGATAGACCATAGTCTCATATTACGTGACTTTGGGCAACTTATTTGGCTCCCATGCCTCAGTTTCCTCACCTATAAAATGGGAATATTATTTCATGCTTTATTGGGCTATTATTTTTTGGCAACCACATTTACCCTCTACCCCTTTCAATGCTCTTTCCTACACCCCAGGGCTGGCAGCCAGGTCACTATATGTCCCAGACTCCATTTCTTTTTTGGTTCTTGATAAGAAGTACATTCTTCTACAGATATGCCATTGCGCAAGATTTGGAAGCTTGGGCTTCAGCAGATGTGAGTTTCACAGCAACTTCCAAGTTTTCCCTTTCTGGTTATCAGCCTGTGTGCTGCAGGGACACTATGACCAGCTGTGACCATGGGTTTCTTGTTGTTTTCCTCTTCTAGGTGGTTGCAGTAATTTTACAGTAACACTGCAGTAGTGAAGCTGGAAGCTAGCAGTGCCTCCCCTGACTTTTGCTCCTTCAGCCTTTTCACCTTTTTTTTCTAATGAACATCTAATTACTTCTGTTAAATCCCTTCCTGCATGAAATACCTAAAGTGGTTTCTGCTTTCCTAATTGAATCCTGAGTGACGTGTACCAGAGTGTAAGTTTTGGACCCAAAGAGTGTCTTTTACAGAAATGATCCTTGAGTTAATCACCCTGGAAGTCCTTTGACATGTGCATAACCCTTCTCAATGGAAATGGAAATACCTTACATGGTTGCTTATTGTTCTCCCATCTAGTTTGGGAGAACTAAAATGTTCATCTTAATGTAACAGAAATTCACTAGTACTATGTATATTATTTCCATTAAAGACAGAAGACAAGTTTGACAATTTTTCATAAACACAGTTGTTTTTTGCCAATTCCGCTAAAATATAGTGAGATAAAAGATGGTTCCAGGTCTCTCTCAAATTACATCCCTACTTTCAATCCCTGCATCTTTCATAAGTACCGTATAGTACACATTTGAAAGTACAGGCATGCCTCAGAGATATAGCAGGTTCAGTTCCAGACCACCAATAAAGTGAATATCACAATAAAATGATTCAGATGAATATTTTGGGTTTCCCAGTGCATATAAAAGTTGTATTTACACTATGCTGTAGTCTATTAAGTGTGTGATACCATTAGGTCTACAAAAATAATGTGTATATCTTAATTAAAAATACCTTTTTGTTAACAAAAAAGTTAGTAAAAATACTAACAATCATTTGAGCCTTCAGTGAGACAAAATCTTTTTTGCTGATGGAAGGTTTTGCCTCAATGTTGATGGCTACTCACTGATCAGGGTGGTGGTTACTGAAAGTTGAGGTAGCTGTGGAAACTTCTTAAAATAAGACAACAATGCAGTTTGTCACATCAATTGACCCTTCCTTTCACAAAAGATTTCTCTAAAGCATGTGATGCTGTTTGATAGCATTTTACCCACAGGAAAAGGTCTTTTAAAATTAGAGTCGATCTTCTGAAACCCTGCTTTTGCTTTATCAACTAAGATTATGGAATTTTCTAAATCCTTTGTTGTCATGTCATCAGTGTTCACAGCATCTTCACCACAAGTAGATTTCTGATTTCTCAAGAAACCACTTTCTTTGCTCATCTATAAGAAGCATCTCCTCATCTGTTCAAGTTTTATCATGAGATTTCAGTAATTTAGTCATATCTTCAGGCTCCACTTCTAATTCTGGTTCTCTTACTATTTCCACCTCATCTGCAGTGACTTCTTCCACTGAAGTCTTTAACCCATCAAAGTCATCCATGAGGGTTGGAATCAATTGCTACCAAACTCCTGTTGATGTTGATAATTTGACCACCACCCCCACTTCCAGTGAATCTTCCATGTTCTTAATGGTGAAGCCCATCTAGAATGGTGAATCATTTCCAATAGGTTTTCAATTTTCTTTGCTCAGATCCATCAGAGAAATCGCTATCTGTGGCAGCTATAGCCTTATGAAATGTATTTCTTAAATGAGACTTGAAAGTCAGAATTACTCCTTGATCCATGGCTGCAAAATGGATGCTATGTTAGCAGACATGGAAATATTAATCTTCTTGTCCATCTCTATCAGAGCTCTTGGGTGACCAGATGCATTGTCAATGAGTATTATTATTTTTATTTATTTATTTATTTTTATTTTTGAGACAGAGTCTCACTCTGTTGCCCGGGCTAGAGTGCCGTGGCATCAGCCTAGCTCACAGCAACCTCAAACTCCTGGGCTCAAGCAATCCTTCTGCCTCAGCGTCCCAAGTAGCTAGGACTACAGGTATGCGCCACCATGCCCGGCTAATTATTTCTATATTTTAGTTGGCCAATTAATTTCTTTCTATTTTTAGTAGAGGTGGGGTCTCGCTTTTGCTCAGGCTGGTTTTGAACTCCTGAGCTCAAATGATCCGCCCACCTCGGCCTCCCAGAGTGCTAGGATTACAGGCGTGAGCCACCGCACCCGGCCGAGTAGTATTATTTTGAAAAGAATTTTTTTTCTGAGCAGATCTCAGCAGTGGGCTTAAAATATTGATTAAACCATGTTGCAAACAGATATTATATAGCCTTTCCTGGTCCATAGAGCACAGGTGGAGTAGATTTAGCATAATTCTCAAGGGCCTTAGGATCTTCAGAATAGTAAATGAACATTGGCTTCAACTTAAAATCACCAGCCACATTAGCCCCTAACAAGAAAGTCAGCCTCTCCTTTAAATCTTTGAAGCCAGGCATTGACTTCTCGTCTGTAGCTATGAAAATCCTAGATAGCATCTTTTTCCAATAGAAGGCTATTTTGCCTACATGGGAAATCTGTTGTTGAATGTAGCCACCTTCATCAGTGATCTTAGCTAGATCTTCTGATAACTTGATACAGCTTCTCCATCAGCACTTGCTGCTTCACCTGCACTTTTATGTTATGGAGACAGCTTATTTTCTTAAACCTCATGAACCAACCTTTACTAGCTTCACACTTTTCTTCCACAGCCTCCTCACCTCTCTCAGCTCTCATAACACTGAAGAGAATTAAGGCCTTACTCTGGATTAGGCTTTGACTGGGAATGTTGTGGCTGGTTTGATCGTCTCTCCAGACCACTAAAACTTTCTGCATATCAGCAATAAGGCTATTTAACTTTCTTATCATTCATGTGCTCACTGGAGTAGTACTTTTAATTTTCTTTGAGAACTTTTCCTTTGCATTCACAACTTGGCTAATTGGTGCAAGAGACCTAGCTTTTGGCCCATCTTGGCTTTTGACATGCTTTCCTCACTAAGCTTAATTATTTTCAGCTTTTGATATCAAGTGAGAGATGTGCGATTCTTCCTTTCGCTTGAACATTTAAATGCCATTGTAGGGTCATTAATTGGCTTCATTTCAGTATTGTTGTGTCTCAGGGAAAAGGGAGGCTCAAGGAGCAGAAAAGAAATGGGGAACAGCTCCCTGGTAGAGAGGTCAGAACATACACATCATTTATGGATTTAGTTTGACATCTTATGTGGGCACTGTTCATGGTGCCCCAAAATAATTGCAATAGTAACATCAAAGATCCCTGACCACAGATCACAATAATCCATATAATAATAATAAATGTGAAATATTGTGAGAACTACCAAAATGTGACAGAGACACAAAGTGAGCACATGCCATCAGAGAAATGGTGCAGATATTCTTGTTCAACCACGGGGTTGCCACAAATCTTCAATTTTTTGAAAAATGCCATTCTGTGGAGTGCGATTGTTGAAACCACAAGGGAGTTTCCATCTAGGTCTAATTGTTCATTGCACAAAGATCCAATTATTGAGACAATGAGAATTGTTGAGGAAGAAAGGAATTTTTAATATGACAGACATTGGGAGAAGCTGCCTCAAATCAGTTTCTCCAACTAACAGAGATCACCAGCTTTTAAAGGAGGGCCCACGTGCCTTGGGGCAGGTCGTGGTGTAACTAACAAGGGGCTACGTGCATTGGGTCAGGTTGTGGAGGATGGTGAATCTGGGTATGAGGAAGTCTGCCCTGGGGCTTTCAGGATCTCAGCTCCTTTGTCTTATGGAAAATCTACCATTTCTGGAAAACAACTCAGAAGGTCAAGTAGTTGGTTAAGGGAGAGAATCACATAGGGGTCATTGAAATTTGTTTAAAGGGGGGGCCAGTTACACAATAAAATGAAGTATGGCAAAACAAGGTATGCCTGTACCCCATTCTGTGTCAATGTAGCAGCCCCACTTCTCCTGGATGAGGTTGTAATCTTCTTGAAGGTAGGAACAAGCTTTCCATTTGGAACTTCTTGGTATGGAATTCTGCATACTAAAAATATTACTGAGGAGGTCACAGTTCACAGATTTGCAGGAAGAATCACCGTTTGAGCCTCCAGCGCTGCTTCGTTTAATGCCTGAGTTTTTCAAAGCCAATTCCAGTCCTGGCTTGCCTCAAACATCTAATTAATCTTATCTCTGGACTAATGAAACTGATTACATGGCACTTTGTAAATATCTAAGGTACTCCCCAAAAGGTAAATAGCGGCAATGGTCAAGATCAAAGCCTTGGGTAAGGAGTGCTGCTATTATGGCTTGAGGGTCATGCCTACCTGGGAAGAACAATAAACACAGGCTGGCTTTGATCATCTCACTCCCAACACAAAACCTTCAGTGGTTCTCCACTGCCTTCAAAAGGCCACATTTCTTGGCCAACTCACCCTCCTTGCCGCTACCATCTGGCCCCAACCCACCCTTGCAGCCTTATCTTCTATTGCTCTCCACTGCCATGAACAAGTTCGCCAAATGCTCCCTGCACAGCTCATGATTGCACTGACTGGCCTCTCGGTCTGGGAATACTCTCTTTGCTCTGCCTGTCATCATCCCCTACACTCTAAATCATCCAGCCCTGGTCCTCCTCTTCTCAGAATCCTCGGGTAACAACCACACCCCCCCTACTCTTGTACAATAACAGCAAGTAACAGTGGAGGCTTCCTGTATACTCATTAAACACTTTACATGTATAATCTCATTTAATCCTCAAAACAACTCTATGAGGTAGGATTATTTCCTCCATTTTATAGATGAGGAAACCGAGGCAAATGCTATAGTATTTTCAGACTGTAAGATTCAATTCTCAGATGACATTTATAGCTTATTTATGGTCCATAAGAAAATCTGGCTAATTTACTCTTAAAACAGCTGAAGGAAATCTATAAGATTTCTTAAAGTAGTACTTGCAGAGTTCAATATAATCTCAAAATTGCAACAGCATACATGGTATAAAATACTTTACAACAATGCACATTATGAATAGATGCTCAACATCACTAATCATTAGAGAAATGACAATCAAAACTACAATAAGATACCCCTTCACATCCATTAGGATGACTATTATTAAAAAAAAAAAAAGACAGAAAATAATAGGTATGGGTGAGAATGTGTTGAAGCTGAAACCCTTGGGCATTTGCTGGTGGGAATGTAAAATGGTGCAGCTACTGTGGAAAACTATATGGCAATTCCTCAAAACATTAAACATTTAATTACCATATGACCCAGCAATTCTACTTCTAGAATTGAAGGAAAAGACTCAGATAGGTATCTATAAACTCATGTTCATAGAAGCATTATTCAAAATAACCAAAAGGTAGAAACAACCCAATGTCTATCAACAGATGAATGGATGAATAAATACGGCATATGCATCTAATGGGATATTATGCAGCTTTTAAAAAGGAAAAACATTCTGACACATGCTACAACACAGATAAACCTTGAGGACATCATGCTAAGTGAAATAAATCAGTTAGAAATGGGCAAATACTGTATTATTCCACTTAATGTGAGGTAGCTAGAACAGTCAAACTCATAGAGACACAGTGGAATAGTGGTTGCCAGGGCTGGGGAGAGGGGAGTGGGAGTCAGAATATAATGGGTATAGAGTTTCAGTTTGGGAAGATGAAACGATCTGGAGATGGATAGTGGTGATGGTTGCACAACAATGTGAATGTCATTAAACTACCCACTTAAAATGTTTAAAATGGTAAATTGTGTTATGTATATTTCACTACAATAAAAAAAAAATACAAGGCTGGGCATGGTGCCTCATGTCTGTAATCCCAACACTTTGGGAGGCTGAGGCGAGAGGATAACTTGAGCCCAGGAGTTTGAGACCAGCCTGGGCTACATAGTGAAACCCCATCACTACAAAAAAATATATATTTTTTTAATTAAAAAAAAATTCTAAAATATAAAAATGCTTTCATGTCATGCATTTAGACCTCACAAACACCCTGTGGGGAAGCAGAGAGGATACTTGGTTCCCCCATTGCTAAGATATGGAAAGTAAGGCTCAGAGAGTCCAGCCTAGGTCTGCATAGAGTCCCCTGGGGATCTTGTTACAATGCAGAACGGGAATCAGTGGTCCAAGTAGGGCCGGAGGGTCTGCATTTCTAACTTGCTGGCCATGCTGGGGTCTGTGGACCACAGCCCCGGGTCAGGACCAGGAAGCAATTGGGCTGAGATTCAAGACCTGATTCCTTAGACTCCCACACTTTTAACCCTTTCAGGGAGTCCTTCAGGAGTGACTCCACCCTCACAAGGAGAAAGAAGAAAGGGCTCACAGAGGACATACATCCTCACCATCTCAATGGACTGATCAACTCAAACAAATATTTCCAGATGCCATAATGAAGCTCACCTATTTTGGTGACTGCTCTGGGCACACTAAGGATTTCTAACTTACAGCCTCCTTTGATCTTATACAGATTAATTTTAAAAAAGAAAAAAAGACTACCTGTACTTTAGCTAAAATAAAACTATAATAGAAACTAATTTGATTGTGAACTGGTTGAACTACTTAAAGCTTTCCTTAACAAGATTATTTGTCAGAAGTTCTAATCCCCGGATACACATTAAAAACATCTGTTTATAGTGAAGCCCCATCTCTTAAAAAAAAATCTGTTTTGTTTTTTTTTAATTCTCATGCCCCAGAACCTATCCCTAGAAAGACTGATTCTATTGATTTGCTGTTTTCTTTGGTCTGGTTTTTTAAGTTCTCTAGGTGACTCTAATAGTACTCAGGGATAGGGAACCATTGCCCCAAAGATGAAATAGCAGCTCAAATTCAAGATATTTAATAAATTGCATTGATTTCTATTCTTGGTTGACATTGCCAGGTATCAGAAAAGGCTGTTATATTTTATTTGTTAACTGCAAAGGCAAAGGAAATATTTCAACTATTTTATTGAGTCTCAGTTAACCCCGGCAGCAAACTTTATGCAAAATCATGTAAGATTTCTAGTAATTGTATGTCCTAGCAACACAAAGGTTTGTTTTAGCACCATTGAACTCCCAACTGGACTCACCAGTCTATTTTAAACCATGGTTGGGCTTGCCAGCTTCATTCAATCAATAGCCACTTTACTTCCCCTGCCGAAACAAAACTTGCCACAACAGCCGTATTGACGGTGCCCTTCTTGTTGATGATCATAATTTATATTCAGCCCTAATTTGGATATCACCAACCATCATTTCCAGCCAAGGACACTTCAAGATAATGTATATAAATTGTGTCTTATTGATCACAGAACATCT
Organism: Cheirogaleus medius; assembly: GCA_008086735.1. Classification (NCBI taxonomy): domain Eukaryota; kingdom Metazoa; phylum Chordata; class Mammalia; order Primates; family Cheirogaleidae; genus Cheirogaleus; species Cheirogaleus medius. Next base: position 24,938,933 of record VBSM01002217.1, on the reverse strand, counting down.
GTTAGGCACTTAAGTATGTTGACATATAAACATGAACAGAAGTTCACAAGTTTGCATTTCTGATGTTCATAAAATTATAATTTATAATAAAACGAACACTGTTAGGCTTTTTTAAACCACCTTCATAAAGATAAAGTGATATAAGCAGGAGGTTTAAATTACAAGAACCATTAAAAGAATATAAAGTCCTAAGGGGTTTTTTTCCAAATGATTTATGGAAGGAAAACGTCATTATTTTTATTTTACACTTAATGCCATGTAATTACATTTTGCCACTTACATAATAAAAATTAATTTGCTAAATCATAGTTACTGAGATCAGACATTACAGTGTAATAAAACAGTATTTTCTTAAGATGTATATGCATATATCTGTTCTCATTTTAAGATTTCAGGAGTCCACAGTAAGACTAGCACAATTGATTTCTTGGGACATGTTTCCCAAAGATAGCTTGGCAGAAGCAGAGGAGAACATTGTTATTAAATAAAACACATGGCTGAAGTCTCAACCCCTGTCACAAGGGGACTGCTGTTAATACTCTTTATTAGGAGTTAACAGCTGCAGCTTTTCCCGTAGAAAACAAGATAAACCAGGCAAACAGTGCACAGGTGCCGACCTGCCTGCCGCTGCTCAAAGTCTAGGGAAGAGCCAGGTGACTTCGTCACAGGCCCCTCCCTAGCTCGGGGAAGGGAAGAATGAGTTTCCTGGAGAAATTGATGAACATTCTGTCCGCGGGCATATGCTGAGGAGCCGCTGTGCTGTCACTCTGTCGCTTCCTTCCCTCTGTCCCCATGGTGAGAGCAGCGCTAACCCTCGCGGAAGGCACGCGGTGGTCTCGGCCTGTGCTCAGAGGTCTGGAAGAATATATGCCACTTATATTATGTAACAGGAATAATATTTGGAAACTATGGTGTGTTTTTTCATCCTACTCCCTACTCACATTCCCTGCAGACATTCCATAGGCCTGGGGAAGAGGGAGAAAATGCCATTCTGGAATGACAAGAATACAAGCCAGAGGGGTGCGTGTGTGCCGGGCAGGACAGGAAGTCAGAGCAGGCCTTCCGGACATGGGAGGAGTGGATGGAACCCACAGAGAAGGAGCCGATGGGCAGTCCCAGAGTCTTGTCCTTCGCCTTAGTTCTGGACGGGAATCCTGGCTCTGGGCGGCACTGGGCTTCGGTTAGACCGGGGGGAAAGCTAAGGCAAGGGGTCTCGCTAACTCCGCTCTTCACTGGGAATCGCAGTAGGTGCATTGCATTCCTGGGTGTCTCTGTGCCAGGGTGGGGTAGGCACAGCAGAGAAAGACAGCGGCCAGAGAAGGGTCCTGAGGCAGCATCCCTGAACCTCCATTGGCTCCTGTATGGCCACCCGAGCGATCAGTTAGAGATCAAAGTTGAAATTCACGGGTCTGCCCTGCTGGTGGGCGCCTGGGTGGAGAGTGAGGCGAACAGTGGGTCTGGCCGCATGATGGAGCTGAGACAAGTCGCGCTGGCCCTGCAGCCATGGACTGCGGCAAGGGGACCCCGCCACGAGCTCTGTCTCGTACTCTGCCTGCCAGACCCAGGCCCCTCTGCCTCGGCACTACTGACATTTGGGCCAGATATTTCTGCATAAGAGAGGCTGCCTGCACAGTGTAGGATGATTAGCAGCATCCCTGGCTCCCGCCACCACATGCCAGTAGCACCCCCAACTCCAGTAGTGATCATCAAAAAGGTCTGTGGACATTGCCAAATGTCCCCCGGGAGACAAGATCACTGCAGATTAAGAACCACTGCACTAGCCCTAGACACAGCTTGGAGAGGAGGGCTAGGCAAGAGACTGGAAAACTGAGCATCTATCCCAGACACAGCTACTTCATACCAAGACCCTAAAGCCAGAAAGATCCCACCAGTGGCAAGTTGAAGAACTCTCTACCTCCACCTACCATTCTTCAGCTACCCAGCAGAGTGGGTGCCCAGGAGCAAGAGAAAACAAAGGAAAATAGTAAATATTAATAACAACTCTGGGAGGTATGGGTTATCACTCCATTTTATAAATGAAGAAATTGAGTCTCTGAGAGGTTAAACTCTGCCCAAGGTCACACACCCAGTTACTGGCAAGAACCAGCACCCAAAGCCAGCACAGCTGCCCCCAAAGCCATGCTCATTCCGGTAAGCCAGGTGACAACTGCCTTCCACACACAGTGCAGCATTGTAACTTAGTATGTATTTCACTGTCATCTCCAGCAGATGGGAGTTCTTGTGGGGAAGAAATGATAGTCGCCTGGTCCTATACCAAGCATTTAGTTTATGCTCCATAAGTGCTTGTTGAATGAATGAATAAATGAAACCCTCTCCTCCACCTTCGGGCTAAGCAGGCCTGTTTTACAAGGCCGGGTAGCACCTGGGAAAACAAAAATGAGGACAAAGGCTCAGCAAAGGTTGATAATTGCAGGACCAATGTTCTTTCTCAGAAGGTCCTTGAAAGAGGCAAAAAAAAAAAAAGTACTGCTGGCTTCCAATCCACAGCACTAATGCATGTGTCAACAGATAAGCTCAACAAGCTTGCAGAGAAGGGAGTCGGAGAGGGAGGAAAGGGGAGGAGCCAGGCAGGAGATGATGGAGCCTGAGCAACCATTTGCGCTCTATTTGGAAGGACCAGAGAATGAGTAGGGAAGAAAATCCTAGAGTTGAGTTGGCATAAGAAGAAAGAGAAACAAGAAAAAGGCAAATAAGGGCAAAAAGGAAAAAGCAAAACAAGGAGACTCCAGGCTCAGAGAGAAATGACAGCTCTGCCACCAATGAAGAACTGACACTGGGATATAAGATGAGGGTGCAAACTAATGGAAACTTGAAGGTCATCCAGAGACATGCAAGGTTATATGGCAGATTCCCGAGTAACAACATCCTTGACATTGACGTTGATCGGGGCTAACCATGTGCAGGCATTGCTCTAAGCACTTTACAGGGATTGCCTCATTCATGGGAGGCTGATTTCCCATTGGAGGAAACCTGGAGGTGCTCAGAGTACCTGAGACCTTAGGTAAGGTGCTTAAGCCACATAACGTAAGTGACGAGGACAGGGTGGGAATCCAGGCTATATGCCCCAAGAACAGCCAGCCTTTACCCCTTCTTGGTGTGTGATGTGATGAAGGTGATATAAGCACAACACTGAAGAGGAGATGAAAGTGCCAGGGTTTGTCCTTCATGCCCTTAGTCTGAATAGTATCATTCGTTCCATCAGGATGGGGCTTAGGCGGTAGCAGGAAGAAAGATTCAGGATACATTGTAGCAAAATCTAGGTTTAAAGGCTATTCGCTAAGTGACTACCTCTGGTGCACTTAAGATGCAATTACTTCACAGTCAATTGTATATTATATTAAACCTCTTTGTTCCTTGGTTTGGTCCTTGGTTATCTGCATCCTTTTGCATGTTCAGCTTAGACTTAATACCACTAAAGGGATGGGGAACATGTTTATATTGTTCCTTTCCTTGATACAACCTCAGCTCAGCACCAGCCTCAGTGAGCATCTTGATGATGGAATCCTGTGACCACGACTATAAAATAGGGGGCCAGCAATAATTCTGGTTCTTAGGAAATGCAGTCAGTATTGTAGATCGTGGCGGCAAATGATCTGTATGTGTGGTAGTAGGAGGGGGCTTATTTGTGTGTTTGTTTCATTCATTCATTCATTCATTCATTCAACAAATAATTACTGAACACCTACTATGTGCTAGGTACTGTTCTAGGGGCTTGGGACATGTCATGAATATTAAAACAACAAAGATTCCTGCCCTCATAGAGAACACATCTCAAGGGGAGAGAGACAAAAAAATACAATAAATAATTTATATAGTACATTGAAGGATAATTAGTGTCTTGGAAAAAATAGAAAGTAAAGGAAAGTATAAGAGCAATTAGGGGCCGGGTGCGGTGGCTCACACCTATAATCCCAGCACTTTGGGAGGCCAATGCCGGAGGATTGTTTGAGGTCAGGACTTCAAGACCAGCCTGAGCAACATAGCAAGACCCCACCTCTACATAAAATATAAATTTTACAAATAAAGAGCAATCAGGAGGGGAGTAGGGAAGGAGTGGGGCAGTTTGTAGTATCAAATAGGATCATCAGAAAAGATGACGTTTGAGCAAAGACTTAAGAACGTGAGGGAACAAGCCGTGTGGACATGGAGGAAGAAGCCTGGCATGCTCCGGGCACAGCAAGGAGGCCAGTGTGGCTGGAGAGGAGGGGGCTGGGGCTGAGGACGTGGCAGGATTCCAGGTCAGGGTGCGCGGGGTCAGAGGGGGCACATTACACACGGCTGTTGGAAGGGCTTTGGCTTTTACTCTTAGTGAACTAGGGAGCCTCTGCCAGGTCAAAAGCACAGGGGTGACGCAATCTTTCTTAGTCATAAGAATAGCCCGTAACAGGCAAAGCTAAGCTATTGCGATAACCCAGGACAGCGATGGTGGGGGCTGACGCCAGGGCGCTGATGTCCTCCCACAGTGTAGTGCTCACCCAATGGCATCCCAGAGCTGAGGGATCAATGATGGGGTCAGAGTCAACCAAAGCGAATCTTCATGATGAGTCAGCACAGGGGAGAGCAACGCTGGGGAAGACGTGACACTTTGTCACGCACCGTGCAAATAGCAGAAAATAAAGACTCGGACACATAGATCCACCGGTTATGAAAAAGAGTGCCCCACCACCCAGACCACACTGCAGGCAAACAAAGCACAAACACCTGCATTATTGAAACTTTAGTCCCTTCCACCTGCTGACGCCATGTAAGCAATTAACTGTGCCTTTACACTGTCCTGGAATCTTTCCGTAGGGATGGGGGTTATGTCCACTCCTGCCCTAGAAAACTCTGGCCTGCATGTGAAATACCTTTACTCCCAAGGAAGTGTCTTTAGCCATTTATAAGTACTGGAGAAACTCACTTTGTGCTAACAGGTTGCTTTAACTAAATTTCTAAGGTATAGTTTCACTAAACCACATGGGAAGTATTTTGCATTTGTATTGCATTTCTCTGCCAGAGAAGTCACTGCAGATTCTTCTCTGCATTTTCTTGTTTCCTGAGGCAATTTCCTCTGCTAGTGATCTAGTTACAAAATATTTTATTAATTTTAAAACTGGATTCTTTTGTGAAATTTTGATTAACATACTGACCGATCCCGAGGGCTTCGCCTGCTAAAGGAAACAAACATTTCTGAAAGTTTTAAAAGAAAGGTCCACTTGGTTCTTGTTTCCACGGATCACCTATAACCTGCAAAGCTGAGACTGCAGAGTGTGCCTGGAAACACACTTTCTATTTCCCACTGTTTTTGTGCACATTCTCATTCTTAGATTATTCAGAATGCATTCGATGCAGCCTCTCCTCTGAGGTTATGGGAGCCCATCGTTCTCTTCCTCTGGGCTTCAGAGAAAAGGGAGGGAAAATCCTGAGATTTCAGGACCTTCATCCTCTCTGCTCCAGTTCTTCACCCAGCTTCCTGTGGAGGTGAAGTCAGCTGCTGGTGAACGTGTGGCTTTAACAGTCCAGCGTGGGGACTCGCCGCTCTCCCTCTGCCAGCCTGGCTCTTGCACGGCCTTCTTCTAGTACTATAGCTTAGCAGCGAAAAGTTCCAGAGAGGATCCTATGATTCCCCCAGAAGATCAGTGATGGCCCCCATTTCCAGGGGTGGAATTTTAGGGACTGGTGAGGTCTCATGTGATGGAAAAGCAGTCCTGTCACTTGACAAGTCTTTATTAAGCATCTGCTACCTGCCTAACTCCTGCCTTCAAGCATCCACTCTCCAGTGGCCCTAAAATACTGCAGCAGCTCAGCCTTTCCTTCTGGGAAGAACATCAAGAGGTGCTTTCAGGAAGTCTAGCTGTGGAGTCACCCTGGACGTGTGGAGCCATGCCTTCAGTGCCGCCTGCATTCTGGAAATACTCAGCCTGGGCTAGAGTGGGAACATTACCTTACATTCTGCGAGTGATGCAACGAACAGAAAACTCACGCTCACACCGTTGGTTCAGAACGCAAGGCCTGGAGTCAGTCGGGTTGGAGTCAAGTTGCAGCTCTGCCACTGGCTGCATGACCTTGGGCAGATCACCTCCCCTCCCCCATCCTTGGTGAGGAAACTTGCTCATCAGTAAGGCTGGGTTAGTAAGTGTGCCAACTTCACAAGCGTGTTGGGAAGATTTGATGAATCCTCACGCATAGCACGGGGCCTGGCATGTAATACACGCGCAGGTAGCGCTCATTGTTGGATTGGTTGTCAATTCTATCTTACCACGTGGTGGTGAGCAGCATCTGGGGCTGGTTGATCACGGGTGTGGGCAGAACATGGGGCTAATGACAGTTTAAGATGTAAAATATGTGGGAATCTTCCAGTGACCAGATTTGCTCTGTCTACCTCCAACGGTACCTGAATTCATCTGAATTCACGGTGAGAGCCACATAGAGAACAGTTGGAACAATGTCATTGCTGCTGCTGCTGCTGTTTGGTTTGAATTGAATTTGAATGCATGTGGCAGGACCTACCTGTGTTCTCCGAGCCCCATCCATGCCCCCTATTGCTTCACCCCAGCAGCCTACCTCTCCTGCCTTGCTCTGAAGACTTTGGAAGTCCAGCGACTCCTGGCTTCGCTGAACACCCAGACGTGCCCCTTCAGTGGTACGTAACCACCCAGCATCAGATCGTAACGTAATCAGGATTCTTTAAAAGTTTCACCACTCTGGTCAAAAATGAGGACCTGCTTGTCTATGTTCATCCTGGCTCTTAGCCAAGGCTTTGGTTTGTTTCTAAAGTGTGGGTGACATTTGGGCTGTGGAAGTCACGCTACAAGAAGGGCAGAGGAGGCTCTCTCACCCTCACTGATGAGGCGTTCTCCCGGTGGTGTGCAGCAGACCTCAAATCCTGTGCGTGATTTTTCTCCAGACATGGATAAGAGGCCATTCTTTTTGTTCATTCTCCTGTAGACTCCGGTTGATGTCTTGCCAATGGAGCAGGATGCTTCCCCACTCCAAATGGGCAGGAATCCAAGAAATGCAGTTTTCTGTTTGTCCAGGCACGGAGAGTTGAGGAAAAGCCCTGAAGCAAATGTACAGTTTATATTTCTCCAGTGCCTGTTGCAGATAGAGAGTCTTTTATTTCTTAGCAACAGGACAAGCCCGAGGCAAAATTCAGTTCAACACAAGAGCCAAGCTTTTCGAAATCGTTAGAGTCCTACTGTGTCGCAGGCTCTTCGTCCTCACCGTGCAGGTGTTGTTTTCTCTCATTGCCCCGTAAGTCCAGTCTCCTGCTTGTGACCTGGGCAACTCTGGGAAGGCAAAATGATTTTTAACATCAGATTATATCAAAATTAATCTGGAGGGCGAATCTGCTGCTAACAACACAACGAAAAGGTCACTTGATGACTTCCAAAGTCAAAGTGGAACAAATGTTTGCATTATCAGGCTCTGGTCCGCGAGCACCCACACACAAGGGTGCATCTTGCTGTTCATAAAATCAGGCTTTGGTGAGTCAACCCCGGAGTCCAGGGCTTCACTTGTGAATTCAGATCGTAGTTAGCAGTCGGTTTTTCTTCAAGCCACTGAGTTTGAATTGGAGGAAGAGTGTGACTCATGAAATAGGTTTTATTTAAGGGATTTAGGGTCTTGATTTTAAATATATGTTTATGGGTATGGGAACGATGTGAAAAAAAACCATATAATCATGGGTAAATATTCAGATGAGAAATCCAGAATGCATTCCAGCTGTAGGATTCTTGTTGCTGTTGGCTGGTTTTTGTTCTGGGGGTGGGAGGGAAGTGGTGCAGTCTATCCAAACTAGCCCCATGTAACTACACTTCCCACAGGATTTGTTTTTTTAACATAACGACGGGTGCTTATACATTTAAGAGTGAGAGCTAAACACTGTGTCTTTATCTTGTTTAGCAAGGCAGTAGTTCAACCCTGACATTTTTTCAGCTCTGGTCCTCTAACCTTACCAGCGGAGAGAGTTGAAGAGAAACCCTTAGTTTCCACTGGGAACCTCTAAACTTATATCCGGTTCAGGAACGTTCAAGGGTTTCTTCTGACAAATGCATCGACATTTTCCATTCCCCTTCCTGCCCTCTAGTATGCACAGGTTCGGTTTTGTTATATCGGTTAGTCTGCTCTAGAAACAGAAAAATCAGGAATCAACTTGGGGTGTCAGGGTCAGATGAAGACAGAAGGCAGGGACCACGTTCGATTCTGCCCTAGTCCTTAGTGTCTGAGTAGACACCAGAGCTGTCAGCCTCTGCAGACGTCCTGGATCTGATGGCACTCCCCATGCTGCCTCTCTGACTGCCTCAACCCAGGAGAAGCCAAAGCAAGAGAGGCCTCGGGTGACAGCAGGAGGTATTCTGGAAATGTCACCTCCCATTCCCTAATTGGGGATCTTGGCTCTGAGCCCTCATTTGAATGCAGGTAAATTAGACCATCTCTCAAGTTCTTTCCAGCTCTAAAATTTCATTCAAGCTTGATTCCCCCTGATGGACTCAGGAGGTCTCAGATGCCATGCTAGATAAATAATAATAACTGTGCCCCAGGATTCAGAGGTCAGGCATCCTAGGAAGGAAGTCTGGAGAATGAAGGATGCAATTGCCAAGAAGAGCACAGAAATATGATTATTTTCATCTCTAAAATTACAAATTAAGAAGATGATTATCTACTCTAGAGAGGTGCAGTGATACTTTAATGTATAAAGTATAGAGCACAGCACTCGATGTGTAGCAGGTTCTCAAGGAAAGGTGGTTGAATGGCCGAGTGCATGAAACCATCAAGCAAGCAACTCACCCCAAGGCCCCCCAGTTAGCAAGAGGCAGAGCCAGGCTGTGAATGGAGCTCCTCTGAGTTCAAGTCTAGTGCTCATTCTACTGTATCATACCTACTGATTTGTCCCCAGAGTTGGTTGCCTGGTAGTTAATCGTGGTCATTCTGAAGCAGAAGTTCTGCTTAGACATTCGGTAAGGAATTTAGCCTCAGTGTTGATTTACTCAGGTGGTTGGCAAGAATTTATGTCCAAATTATACACAAGCCACTTGTGCCTTCCTCCTATATTAGACCCAGCATTCATGCCTTCACTTGTTCCCATTTAAGCATTTATTGAGATCTTCCTATGAGTATGTGCTCTAAGTATACTAAATCTTGCATCAGGATCCATTAAAGAAATGTAAGGCAGGGTCCTTAGGCAGCTGGGGAGATGAGACAGGTAGGCACACCCAAGAGTTAAGGATGATCACAAATGTTATGTAAGAGGTCAAAGAGAATTCTACAAATGAGTTCTATTCTGTGGAACACCAAGAAGAGGTGGCTTGGTGGAGACTGGGAGATGAATTACACCTGTCTCTTGGCGGACTTTACTGGAGGGAAGAGGAGGAAAGAACATTATAGTGCAGGGAGCCATCTACATCAAAAACAAAATTCTCTGCTCACCAAAATGGTGCCGATTCTTGGAGTTTTCATGTATTATCAATATCCTCTTATACAGTTGATCCCGATGTATGGCCGTGTGCATCAGCATCACCTGGGGGTTGTGGTATAGTAAAAGTATATATCTGGTCTTTGCCCCCAGTTCCTGGCACAAATCTCCTAACACTTGAATTTCCTAAGTGATAGGAGTATATTTTGTTATACATAAGGAGCTCCTTTCAAAATGTACCTAGGTTTATTCTAATAAGGTAACTCTTGGTGGATGCTATCATTTGAATGTGTCTCCCCAAACTTCATATGTTGAAACCTGAAACTCAATGCGATAGTATTAAGAGGTGGGGCCTTTAGGAGGTGATTAAGTCATGAGGGCTCCACCCTTATGAATGGGATGGGTACCCTTATAAAAAAGCTCAAGGGAACTAGCCAGGCCCTTTTCCCTTTTGCCTTCTGCCATGTGAGGACACAGCATTAGTCCCCTCTGGAGGATGCAGCAACAATGCACCATCTTGGAAGCAGAGAACAGCCCCCACCAGACTGTTGGCGCTTTGATCTTGGACTTACCAGCCTACAGAATTGTAAAAAATAAATTTCTATTATTTTAAATTATACTTCCTAAGGCATTTTGTTATGGCAGCACAAATAGACTGAGACAGTGGCCCTTCGTTCTAAGGGAAGGGCTGGCCACAACAGAAAGACCAAGCATGAGATTAGAGGATTAGAACTTTCAACCCCAATTTTCAACTTGCAGGAACGGGAGAGACGCTGGAAATTAAGTTCAACTACCATGGGCCAATGATTCAATCGATCGTGCCTGCATAGTGAAAGCTCAGTAAAAACTCTTGAATGACAAAGTTCAGGGAACTTCCGGGTTGTTGAACACATTGATGTTCCAGGAGGGGGCTGCACCATGAGAGGGCTTGGAAGCTCTGTGCCCCCCACCCCTTACCCTGCCCTATGGAGCTCTTCCATGTGGCTGTTCCTGAATTATACCTTTCATGTTATAATAATAAGGCAGTAATTGTAACTCTAGGGCTTTCTTTTTTTTTTTTTTTTTTTTGAGACAGAGTCTCACTCTGTTGCCCGGGCTAGAGTGAGTGCCGTGGCGTCAGCCTTGCTCACAGCAACCTCAAACTCCTGGGCTCGAGCAATCCTCCTGCCTCAGCCTCCCGAGTAGCTGGGACTACAGGCATGCACCACCATGCCCGGCTAATTTTTTCTATATATTTTTAGTTGGCCAATTAATTGCTTTCTATTTATAGTAGAGACGGGGTCTCGCTCTTGCTCAGGCTAGTTTCGAACTCCTGAACTCGAGCGATCCGCCCGCCTCGGCCTCCCAGAGAGCTAGGATTACAGGCGTGAGCCACCGCGCCCGGCCACTAGGGCTTTCTTGAATTCTTTGAGTCATTTTAGTAAATCATTGAATGTGAGTGTATTGAGGCCACAGGAACCTTGCATTTGTAGCCAAGTTAGAAGTTCAGGTGTCTGGGGAGCTGGGACTTGTGACTGGCATCTGAAGTGAGGGCAGTCTTCTGGGCCTGGGCCCTTAAACCTGTGGGGTATGATGCTAACTCCAGACAGTTAGTACCAGAATAGCACTGGTGTCTGAGAACTGGTGTTGGAAAACAGCACAGGGGTATTTATTAAAATTCAGATTCCCAGGCTTATGGTGTGAACTGTTGAATTAGACTGTAGGTGGGGCCGGGGAAGATGCAGTCTCCATATCAAACCAGAGTTCATCCTGCCAAAGGCACTAATGAGGCTTGAGACCCTGACAACTAAGCGGCTTGTCAACTATACTGCCCATGTGGAATTAGAGAGACTGAACAACAGACACTTCTGGTGTCTGGGTCCTGCTATTTCAAGGATCACTTCAGCCAGTTCTTCGCACCTGACTTCCTTCTCCATGACTCCTGGGGAGGAATTCTATGAAGCCAATGGGCACACGGGTGGTGGGGAGACTCTGCAGTTTAGCTCCTTCCTAAGTCCTTTCTGTGTTAAGAAGACTTTCATCAGTCCTGAGATTGCAGGACTTCCCTACCTCTAACTGCTGTGAGGCTTGTGTCTGCAACCTTAAACATGACAGCTTGTCCCGGGGAATGCCCAAATGGCAAGCTCCTAAATACAGACCTCAATCTCCACTCAGCCAAGAGAGGGTTTTCCCCAAGCCCAGGAGCCTCTCCAGGCCTGGAGAGTGGGGACACAGAGCAAAGACATTCCTGTCCTTGGTCAACAACATGCTTTTAATGTAGTAAAGAATAAAAATAAAAGCAAAATACACAACAAAATCATCCGCAATCCCACCATACGATGATAAATTGGTCCTACATTTGTATTTTCTTCCAGGATTTCTCTACACATTTTAAAAACAAGCCTGAGATCTGCATTTGGATTAAGGATTAGTTTCCAGAACAGCAAGTAAAAAAGCACAGAGTTTCTTCTTCAGGTTTCTGACAACAGAGCATGCTGCTCTCGGTATCCAATAGCTTTCGTTCCTTGTGCCATGGAAAACTCACTCTCTCAAGGAAGACTTTTTTAGTTTGTATTTGCCTCTTAATCTTTGATTACCAAAGGATTGCCTGTTCATTAAAAAAATCCAAACTATATAAAAATATATAATGCTTTTCTCCATGCCATTGTTGATTTATAAATGGTTCCATACTCTTGCCTTTTCATATAAAAACATATGATATATATCTACATTGTTTTTTAATCCACAAAAATGGAATAATAATGTAGATTCTGTTTAGTGACTTGTTTTTTCAACCTCCCAACATATTGTGGATACCATAGATGTTTTTAGGGAGAAAAAAAGAAAGCTGAAATAAAAACTGGGCTAGAAAGTGAAAACAGCTTCTTTAATCTGGATGCCAGGAAGAAAGTATGTATGAGGTTTGCTATGCTAATTGAAACCACATCCCAAGACTATTATATACTTTGTCCTAACTATGGGATTGAAAAATGTAACTACGTGGGTTGCCATTTCTTAAAGCACCCAGAACAAATAATAAATGTATGGAAATGTGGCCTAAGAAAAGGTTTACATAAGTCTTAATCATATGCCATATGTGATTAAGCCTGACATTTTACTTGCTTTTTTAAATAGACAATACTGCTAGAAAATAGTGAACTGTCAAAAATACAGATTTACCTTTTCCTTTGAAAAAATAAAAAAAGCGATCAATTAATTCTACAAAATATTGAGTGTCTATGTGTTGGGCAGTATGGTATGAGAAGGATATATCTGTTAATGACAGCCAAAGATTCACTCCATTCCTCAAGATCAGGAGTTAACTATAGCCATAATAAACAGGCAACTTATATAGTATGTTAGAAGATAATACGTGCTTTAAAAAAGGAAAAAAAGAAGCAGCTTAAGAGGGATTGGAAGTAGGTGGGGAGAAATGGGGGAGATTAGTGTAGACTCCACCCAGGACACAACCATTCGAGAAGATTCATTTCTGCAAAGTCCTGAAGAAGGTGACAGAGCAGGCCACGTGGATGCCCGGGGGAAAAGGAAGCTGCCTAGGTGTTTGTTATAGGTTGGATTGTGTCTCTCTTCGCCACCCCCGGCCCCTGCAAAAAAAAGATATGTTGAGTACCTAACCCCCAGCACCTGTGAACGTGCCCTTATTTAGAAATAGGGTCTTCGCAGACATAATCAAGTTAAGATGAGGTCATTAGAGTGGACCCTAATCCAATGACTGGTGTCCTTGTAAGAAGAGGGAATGGAACCTTGGACACGGACACCCAGGAAGAATGCTGTGTGAAGACACAGGGACACACAGCCCCAGAGGGACACGGCCATGTGGAGATGGAGGCAGAGACGGGAACGATGCTGCCTCAGCTAAGGAATGACTGGGCCAACAGGAGCTGGCAGAAGCAGGGAAGAATTTCTGACTTCCGGCCTCCAGAGCTGTGAGAGAATCCGTTTCTGTTGTTTCCAGCCACTGAGTTTGGGGTACTTCAGCACCTCAGCCTTAGGAGGGTGACCTGGTGTTCGGGACACAGAAGGCCCAGTGTGGCCTGCAGGAGAGCAAGGCCTTTCTCTCCTGCAGAAAGGAGGAGCAGGGGAGGGTGAGGTCAGGTGGGGAGGGGTACGGAGGGCGTGGAGAGGTCCGGAGGGGCCCGGGGCCAAGATAAAGACTCAGATTTTATTCTAGTGACATGGGACTGTGAGCAAGGGAGTGTCCAGACCTGACAGGTGTTTTAAAAGGTCTCAGTGTTGCTGCTGTGGGGGGAGGAACAGGGGAGTTGCCAGGAGACCAGCTAGGAGGCCTTCACAGTAATCCCCGCACGACGTGGCCATGGCCACGGTGGAAGGGACATGTATTTCCAAGGTGGGATTCCCTGACGGGTTGGATGTCGGTGTGAGGGGGAAAGAAGAGTGGAGGATGACTGGCATGCACTAAGGCAGTGTCACAGCTCAGCTTTGGGGACTCTGATCACTCAGGCAGAGCAAAACAAACCAACAAAAAACAGTTACAGACACTGAAAAGTAAATTACCATTCCTCACATTGCCCAAACGAAGCGCTGAGCAACTTCAGACCTAACCCTAGGACCTCTGACTGGGCATCAGGAGGCTATTTTTTAAATAATTCTGATTTATTGAGAAATCACGAAAAGTCCTCTTTTATTTTTTTGTACTTCTTTTCTCTGAAAAACAAAGATGTAAATACAGGGTTGTCCCTGTATCTTTTTATACCTTAATGAGGAAAAATCATCTCAGATATGCAAGGTGACATCTCCAAATTCAATAGAGAATAGTACAATCTTTTCTGTTATTTTAATGACAATGCGAATTGGGAGGAAGGCAAATCCAGACACTGACAATTCAAAGAGCAATAGGGCCCCTGAATTCAAGAAACACTTAGGAGCACCTGCCCCCAGTGCTGGGGAAGTGTGGAGGGTACAACGATGAGCAGGACACGCTCCCAACTGGGGGGAGGAAAGCAGAGAAATAAACACACACAGACACACAAAAACAGGGCGTATAAAGTCTAAATACAAGTTGTGGTAGCCCCAAGGGAAGAAATCATTAATTCTGAATTGAGATATCAGGGGACGTTACAAATTGGAGATGATATGTTAACTATATATGAAAGTATGAAAGCACTTGGTGGGCAAAAAATAGAGGAAGAAGATGCCAGGCTATGAGAACACCTTGAGCAGATGTAAACAGGCATGAGAGTGTGTGGGGATGACCAAGTGTGCAAACATAAAATAAGTAAAAGCAGGTGGCTGGGAAGAGACATGAGAAGTACCAGACACGTTGAACAATTGTCTACCTGCCCTCGGCCCTGCTCAGAAGCTCTGCTGGGTCCCATTGTCCCTGCCAGGGACAGAACAGGCCACGTGAAGGGTGGGTGCCTGCCTCAGGGTCAGCCTCCTCATTGGCTGATCATCAGCCAATCAGGCACTTCGTCTCATGATCTCCGTGTAGTGATACAGAGACTGCATACAGCCTAGAGATGCTGCTGGCTGGGCCCCCTGAATTGCAACGTAGTGTGGAGTCAGAGTTGCAGCAGCCATGCACAATCCAAGACGCATGAAGAGAGAGATCACGAAAGAAATAAAAACAGAAGCAAACATGAGAAAGGCCAGGGTGACCCACATAGGGAAAGACTGAGAGACAGAGAGAGCAGTTGTCTAACAATTTTTCAGCCTCTGAGAGGCCCAGGTGTACTTCCTACAACTAGGTTTTCTGTAAATGTCCTATATTTTATAATGAATCCTCTTTTTACCTGAGATGGTTTGAATGGGCTTCCTGACAGCGTAAGACAAGGATCACAGAGGCGGGGGGGGTGAAGACAGGGGCCTTGAATGCTGCATTTCAGAGTAAAGATTTCATTTCTGTATTGCTCTCTTGTATCTCTTCATAGTGGATATCAAGGTGCCACCTCTTACCCAACCTCTTCCCCAAGTCCTCTCCATGTCTGTTCCTTGCTGTGTCTCTCACAAGAAATGCTATGGTTTCAGAAACTATATCTGTAAGTTGGGCAGCTCCTCTACTGGGCTTTGGAACCAATCGGACACACTTTCTCTTGTTTTTCTTTCCCATGAAAGTAGCATGCTTAGCCCTATTTTTGGTCTTTATGGGCAGTGACAACTGTCATGTATTCATGTTGGCCACCATCCTACACATCACTTCACCCCTATAGTAATGTGCACCCTCACTCCCCATGCCCCAGTCATATCCCTGGGCAGCTGATTCTCCTCCTCTATAAATTACAGCCTTCTAACTTTGTATGGTTTGTCCTATCACCCGAAGTGTTCACTTCAGATTTATACTTGCAAATTTGACATCCGCAAGCTATTAGAATAAAATTCAGTTGCAAGTAATAATTTACAAGCAAGGAGAAGATGAATGCTGCATTTCTCTCTCAACCTGTATATTCATACTTATATTCTAATTTTAACTTAAGCTTTTCTGTGATTATTTTTTGCTACAACATGTCCATTGAAACAAATCAATCAATACAAAAGTGGTTTGTAGAAAAATAAATAGACTCTTGTTCCCAGCTCGATTCCGACCACAACCACAAGAGAAAACCAAGTTAATGGCCCGGTATGTATCCTTTCATCCTTTCCCTAGGTTCACACAAACATATTAATATATCCACATATGTGCAGTTTGTCTCTTTAAAAACAATAGAATTATAGCATACAAAGTACTTTGCAAAAAAAAATTCTTGGAACAATATGTCATGAATATCTTTCTAGTCAGTACGTATAGATTGAACTTACTTTCTTAAAGGTTGCATAATATTCCATTGCATGGATGAATCATAATTTATTCACATGTCCTATATCAATAAACATTGATATTCTGTTTTCAAATTTTTGCTATTTTTCATACATCTATCCTTATTTGCTGGGATAATTTATTTCTGTAGAATAGACTATAATAATATGCTTTTTAAATAAAGACATGTTGACATTAAAGCTTTATGGCTATAAAATAAGTTACCATGTTTCCCCGAAAATAAGACCTACCCATAAAATAAGCCCTAGCAGAATTTCTAAGCATTTGCGCAATATAAGCCCTACCCCGAAAATAAGACCTAGTGATGGGCGTGGCTACACAGCATATCTGCACAACCCATGCATTTCGTCATGGAGCGGTAAAGAAGACGAGCAGCCCTTCTCATCTGCCCCGTGAGAGCTCTATCGCTCAACATGAGAGATTGGGGCCAATGGTTCTAAAGGAAATAGAGTCGCAAGAAATTCAGGATGGAATTCGGGGTTTGGAGAGTTATGATGGATGATGTTCCAGAAGAAGAAGACTTAACTATATTTGAATGAATGTAGATTGTTGTGCCGTACTTAAAAAAAAGCACATCCCCTGAAAATAAGCCCTAGAGTGTCTTCTTGAGGAAAAATAAATATAAGACCCTGTCTTATTTTGGGGGAAACACGGTACTTTTGCTTCTCATCTAAAAATAACTTCATTATATCTCTAAGTCTTATTCTATACTGTAAAAATGAATAGCTTGAAAAAAACCCACTCTTGAAAAGAGAAAATGACTCTCTCATGCTTTTGCCTTTCCCACCAAATATTTGTCACTGCTCTGTGCTGTGCAGGGGCAGAAGCAACATCCCAGTTACAGGCATTGTAATAGCAGTAGGTGTCCTTCCTTCAGAAAATGTCTCTCCTGGGGAACAAAGCTGGTCTCCTTTGTAGCACCACTGAATTTACTTAAGAGAAGCAAAGAAGGAGCAGGCAGGAATTTCCCTAGAATTTTCCCCACACCCCTCAACCTAATAAGCCTTTTCTCCCAAACATAGGCCAAGTGCAAAAGAGGATTCTTTAAAAATGTTACCATTTCTGCCAAGGCTAATCAGGAGGTAGTTTCTTTTAAAGGTCAGCATAACTCCTGGCATGTTGCTAAGGTCAAGTTTCAACCTTTACCCACGGGGAATGGGCCACTTTAGGAGAGAAAAAAATTCAGCTTCATTGGATGAAGCCCAGCCTAGTGTCAGATTATTCTGAGGTCCAATATAGGATTAGGCTCCCAACTGGTTAGATTTATCTACGCATACTGAAGGGGTCAGGCTGAGACTAAATGGAAGCTGCAGGGTTTTGCAAACTCCATTGCACTTTTTTAAAAATTTAAACTCCTAATCCCAAACCTAGCTAGGTAACAAGCGAAGTTGGTTTTAGGATGTTAACTGCGGTTTTCTGTGTACACAGACACATCTACTGGAGCTACATGGTCATCTTTTTCTAGATGGATCTAAAAAAAGACCAGGACATTTTATCATTACTAAATTTTTGGTGAAATATGTATTAAGATGATGAGAAATGAAGATGATAAAGTGGTTGTGATGAAAACTTCCTTCCTTCCCATCTCCCAGCAATTCCCTTTCCAGGAACAAGGGTAGTGTCTTTGACATTTGGTTCACTGAACCTGCTTCAGAGTGAAATTGCCAGTATTGCACATCGATTGCTATCGATAATGCAGAGGTATGCACACCTCTGCAGGGCGTGTCTCCCACAGATCTTTCATTGATGGTGGGAACTAGACTGTGATTTTTCCCCCACATATACTTAGAATGATCATCTGTTTCCCTCCAGGTGCAGGAGGCAGTAGTACACAAAGCACCATGGAGAAAAACTCAAGTAGAGAGGAGTGCAAGGCTGAAAAGAAGAGGTGAGACAATCATAAAGATACAATCAAAAAGATATGGAAGATACAACCCCTCCCCTAACTTCTACTCTACCGTCTGCTGGAGATACTTTCTCTAGAAAGCCATTCCTCTTACTCCTAAACTAGGTGGGGCCCTCCAGGGTGTACTCACTGCATCTGCCACATTGTATCAAAACTGTCTTCTCACTTGGCTGCTCACATGAGGAAAAGGGTCATGCCCTTTCTGGTTGACTATGGTGTCCACGGCACCAGGAAACAGGGTCTGGCATAAAGGAGGTACATAGTGAGCCTATGTGCAGAGAGGCGAAGGGAGGGCTAGAGGAGGAGACATCAATGGGCAGGAGAGGATGCAAGCCAAGTTCCCAAATCTAGGAATGTAGCACTGAGGACACACTTGTTTGCAAACCTTAGTTTTATGTACATATCAGTAGTCAAAGCAACGCAATAAGGTAAGATATACTTCTTAGGATAGGGTTTCAGGAAACATCTAAAAGAGAGTTCTCGGGTTGGTTGGTTTGTTTTCACTATCATCCCGAGAAAGTCAGAAATTTGACCCCATGTATTCAATCATGGGACCTCAGTGCAAGCCTGCTTGCTCCCCTTCTTTGCTTGTATCCTTTCTTCTTTGCCTCCTTCTTTCATTCTTCCTTCCAAACATTTCTTGCAATCCTACTATGCGCTAAGCACAATAAAGAAGTACTAAGGATACAGTGATGGAAAATCCAGCCCTGAGCTAAGGAAGTCTAGTTTGTCATAGTGAGGATATGCTATCTCATGCCGAAGGAACAAATCCACCCTGGGATCTCAGTCACTTAGCACAGCAGAAATTTCTTTCTCACTCATGCAAAGTTCCATGTAGGCCAATAGGCTCTCTTCCACCCAGTGACACAGAGTTTCAGGCTACCTCCACATTGGAATACCACTGTCTGCATGTGTGGCATGGCTTGTTCCAGGGAAGAATAAGCGTGGAGGTGGCACGCTGGTTTCTCAATGCCTCAGCCCAGAAGTGACGCATTACTCCCACTCACAGTTCATTGGCCTGAAGTGGTCACATGACCCCAACCACCTGCAAAGCACCCTGGGAAATGCAGGGAGCACTTGATATTTACTGAGTATTGAATGTCGATGCCACACTAGTGAAGGACACAGACAAGGAAACAGTAATTTCTACATGATGTGCTGGGGACTATGATTAAGGGATGCACAGGGTGCTAAGGAAGCACAAAGGTACCTCATAACCACCTGGGAAGGAGCAAGAGAAGCCTTTTCTGAGGTATGACATTTTCCTTCTCAGTGAGTTCAGATCCACAGTGTCAGCCATTTAAAGCATAGCTGTGCACTATATGAATACCTAAAATTCAAATTATGTTCTATTTCTTTTTAGAGATACATGCTGAAATAGTTATAAATGATATGATGTCTGGAATTTGCTTCAGAATTACTGGGGGATTATGTAGGTGGGGGTAGAACTGAAACAAAATAGGCTATTTATTAAAATTGGTGAAACTGAGTGATAAATGTGTATGTTTCTTTATACTATTCTTTCTACTTTTATGTTTGAAAATTTTCTGTAATAATCTTTTTAAATTACACAATTGGATAGGTTACAAAGATACACTGTCTTGTTCAAACCACACTGATGCCACCTAAATTTTTAACTTAAACAAGCCTATTGCTCTAGCTCCACCTGACCCTCACCTCATCCCTCAGTGCCTCCCTTTCTGTGCTGACCTGCTTTCATCCACGTCTGCTTCGTTCTCTGCAGCTATTTCCACTGACATGGCCGGAGAGGCTTTCCCGCTGAGGGAAGAGACTCGCTAAGGTGCCCCGACTCCTCCCATCACGCTTCCTTCTTACAAGCAAAAAGGCCCCTTTGATTCGTTTCTGACAGCTTCTGCCTAGATTCACTCACAATTAATCACATTGGTGCAACCTACTCAGACAAAAGCAGCTCTAAGATTTCGGTACCAGCCCTAGATTTCAAGAGTAGGCAACTTCCTGTTTAGGAAAGTAAAGAGATGGCCCCAGACTCAACGAATTCCACATCTTCTTCGATTTACACAAAAACCTGATTCATCTCTGTGCCCCCTGACACCCAACCCAGCACAGAGCCTTCCACACACTGGGAGCTCAAGAAGTTCCTGTGGAGGGCACATGTTTGGTCCCCTCAATACTCCACGCTCTCAAAGACCCTCCGGAACAGAAAGGAACTAACAAGGGCTTGCTTCTCACTGTAACCACACTCATCAGCTCACACTCATCTAGAATGTTCAGCAGCTGCCAGGCACAGAGTCCTACAGAAGTCCACACCCCTGTGCACAAGAAGTCACCCAAGCTCTGTATCCTCCACATGGCCAAACTGTCACTCAGAGACACTCCCAGGTTGGTGCCACATTGTCTCTGGCTTTTAACTCCATGAAAGGGCTTCTCCCCTTTTGCAGGTCATTATTTTAACACCTTACTATTTTAGAAGGCTTCCATGTTAAAAAAAAAAAAAATAGCAACTATTGCCAGCCTCCTTCTCCTACCGAAGCTCTGCTGTCTGCTGCTACTATGTGTTCACACTCCAGCGAGGTGCTGGAAGGGGAGGAGGCTCGGGTTTCCTGCACCTCTGACAAGGTTCTCTTCTCTGCATTTGGGTGGCACTCCTATATCTAGAAATACATCTGGAATCAGTCCATGCACGGAAGAAACAGATTTAGTCTTTATTTGTAACTTTGCTTTTTCCTCTAAATATCCCATAAAAACTTGGGCCAACTTGCTTCAATCCAATTGAACTTTATAAATGAACAGAAACTAATATTTTGCTTCTAAGTTTTACTGAGAATGGGAAAGGATTCAATTTATTCTCAATGTCTTCTAAAAAATTTTTTTTAATTTAGCAGAAAATGTGCTTTTCTAGGAATTCAAGAGGTTTACATTTTTCTTTTTAGGTTATGTATATTTTCAATTTTTTCCATAAGGATCGTATATGATTTTGTAATTTTAAAGTGAAGTTGTCTTTTTTCTTTCTTTTACACTAAGGTTTCTCAAATTCAGCTCTATTGACATTTTGGACTTGATAATTCTTTGTGGGGGCTGGGCAGGGGGCGCTGCCTGGTGCATCCCGGGATGTTTAGCAGCATCTCTGGCTTCTGCCCACACCTAGTGCCCAGGAGTGTTCCCGCAGACCTCTGAAAATGTGGTGGAACTGGATTCCTGTGCTCACCAGTTGGACACTGTTGCTCCCCGGACAAAGGGTGAGCAGGGGAGAGAGGATGGGAGATGGTTTTGCACGAGGGGAACAATTGAAGCAGCAACATCACAAAACTGTCGTTATCAGAATGCGCAGGGAAGGGGTGCTGTGCTCTTGACCCAAGGCGAACTGGAAACCGCTGCTCGTTTCCACATCACCCTTTCTTGAATTCATCAGTCTGTTCTCCAGTCTCCAAGGGTAGCACAGCTGTTGACTCAGACTATTCCAACGGCCAAAGCCCATCTCACAATCTCCACTGTGCAGGTACGGTAAATACACGGAGCAAGGATGAGTCAGAAAGAGAAGCTCATCCTTCCACTCTCCCCTCAGAGGAGAAAGACTAAGAGTCTCTACAGGTGCCTTGAGAGATTTGCTGAGAAAGGTACTGGAGTGTGTAAAAGGTAGGACAGGCAGTGGATGCCCCCAAGGCTCAGAAGGGAGTGGAATTTGGCCGTTTTGGGAAGAGCAGACACTAGCTTTACCAGTGCAGCCCCCTGGGCTGGGGCACAACCTCAGAAACTGTGCCTGGTTACCTGGCAGCACCTGGATTTAGTACTGGGGCTCTGAGCCTCAGCCAAGGCCTCTATAACCCAACTAGCCCAGAGCAGTAAAGCTTCTTGCCTTTAAGCAAGCGTATCAGTGGAGACCAGCGTGGACTAAAGATCCCCAAATTTGCTGGGCATGGTGACTCACACCTGCAGTCCTAACTACTCAGGAAGCTGGGAAAGTGAGAGGATCCCTTGAACCCAGGAGTTTGAGGCTGCAGTGAGCTGTGATCACGCCAATGCACTCCAGCCTGGGAAACAGAGCAAGATGCTATCTCTTAAAAAAAAAATCCCCAAATTTTTGGGCAACCCTAAGAAGAGTGTCAGGAAAAATTGCGAAAGACTGAAATGGGCAAAAAGTGATATCTTATGTAACACATTTTTCATTGCCTTTGAGCTGTTTTGCAACTCTATAGTTGCAAAAAGTGGGTAATGTTATGGGTTGAATTGTGTGCCCCCAAAAGATGTGTTGAGGTCCTAACCTGCAGTACCTCAGGAAGTGACCTTATTGGGAACCAGGGCCATTGCAGATGCAATTAGTTAAGAAGGGGGAGTACAGTGGGCCCTTAATCCAATATAGCCAGTGTCCTTATAAGAAGAGGAGAAGAGACACAGCGATACAGACACAACAGGGGAGGACACCACGTGATGGTGGAGGCAGAGATTGAAGTGCTACAGCTGCAAGCCAAGGAATGCCAAGGATTGCCAGCAACCACAGATGCCAGAAGAGACAAGGAAAGATTCTCCCCTACAGGTTATAGAGCTTGGCCCTTATTTCAGAGGGAGCTTGGCCCTTATGACACCTCGATTTTGAACTTCTAGCCTATAGAACCATGATACAATATAGTTTTGCATTTTAAACCACTCAGATTGTGGTACTTTATTACAGAGAGCCTAGGAAACTAATATTAGGTTGCTTCAAAAACAATTGCGGTTTTAGCATTGTTGAAATCTGCCGTTTGATATTGGAATATATTCTTAAGTAAATGTGGTTATGTTATACATCATTTTAATGCGCATTTCTCACTCTATTTTTTTTTGCTAATGACTTATTACTTGTTGTTTATTCGATATTTATTTTAGACTATGGAAATGATGTAAGACAAAAAGCAAATTCGAGCGATTTTCTTATTTGAGTTCAAAATGGGTCATAAAGCAGCGGAGACAACTCACAACAACAACACATTTGCCCCAGGACCTGCTAACGTACAGTGCAGTGATGGTTCAAGAAGTTTTGCAAAGGAGACAAGAGCCTTGAAGATGAGGAGCACAGCAGCCGGCCATCGGAAGTTGACAACGACCGATTGAGAGCAGTCATGGAAGCTGATCCTCTTACAACTACACGAGAAGTTGCTGAAGGACTCAACATCGACCATTCATTCTACAGTCGTTCAGCATTTGAAGCAAATTGGAAAGGTGAAAAAGCTCGTTAAGAGGGTGCCTCATGAGCTGACCAAAAAAAAAAAAAAATCTTCCTTTTTAAGTGTTGTCTTCTCTTCTTATAAACAACAATAATGAACCATTTCTTGATTGGATTATGACGTGGGAAGAAAAGTGGATTTTATGCAACGACCAGCAACGACCAGGCAGTGCTTAGACCGAGAAGAAGCTCCAAAGCATTTCCCAAAGCCAAACTTGCACCAAAAAAAGGTCATGGTCACTGTTTGGTGGTCTGCTGCCAGTCTGATCCACTACAGCTTCCTGAATCCCGGCGATACCATTACATCTGAGAAGTGTGCTCAGCAAATCAGTGAGATGCACCGAAGACTGGAACGCCTGCAGCCAGCATTGGTCAACAGAAAGAGCCCAATTCTTCTCCACGACAGCACTTGACTGCACACAACCAACACTTCAAAAGTTGAACAAATTGAGCTACGGAGTTTTGCCTCATCTGCCGTATTCACCTGACCTCTTGCCAACCGACTACCACTTCTTCAAGCATCTTGACAATTTTTTGCAAGGAAAACACTTCCACAACCAGCATGATGCAGAAAATGCTTTCCAAGAGTTCTTAGAATCCCGAAGCTCGGACTTTTATGCTACAGGAATAAACAAACGTATTTCTCATTGGAAACAATGTGTTGATTGTAATGGTTCCTATTTTAATTAATAAAAGATGTGTTTGAGCCTAGTTATAATGATTTAAAATTCACGGTCCAAAACCACAGTTACTTTTGCACCAACCTAATACTAACACTAGTAATGCAAATGATTCTTGTCCACTGAAATACAAACGAGTTTTGTCTGGTGAAACACAGTTGACTATTGCCCTGTGGATATTGAACAGTTTGGGGTTTCTTTGTAAATTCATTTCAGCATTCCTGATGGCCTATATAGTGTATAATTTTGAATTCACCTTTGAATCAGTACTAACATCTTATTGTTTCCTCATTTATTAATGAGTTATGTAAAATCTTTCACATTGTTCATTTTATATTTATTTGAGAGCCATGATTTTACCTTTATCTAAAAGCTATTCTTGAACCAGGGGAAGAGCTCCTTAAAACATCACCAAGATTAAACTTCTCTTACCATGGTCACAGGGACACAGAGTCAAATTTCATTCTACTTAGAAAATCAAAGCAATGTAACAATGATTGCACCCAGTGTAGAGGAGGGAGATTCACACCTACCATGTAGAGAAATCAGGTCCAATGGTTAGAGAGTTACCCAAAAGCCGAATATGGAAGCCTTTGGTTTCTTTTATTTAGTTTTGATTCAAAGAACAAAACTGCAAAGAACAGTTTCACTAGTTGTTATTGGCCTTGCTTTAAATCTGTTTTTTTCATCCAAAACTTCATTGAGTCTCCACCCAGCCAGCCCTGGAGAGACTTTGAGATAAAGCCCAGTTGCTGTCCCCAAGGAACTCAGAACTGAGTGCTAAATACAACACCTGTCACAGAGTGAGTATTTAGTGCTTATCAAAGATCATTTCCTCAAAAATGGAATGGAGACATACACCACTAGTTCACAGAGGACTAGTTAGTCAGGTTTTAATTGTATTATTAAACAAAACCATTCCCAGGTAAGCCAAGCATTTTATGAATCTCTCTGTGGGTAGAAATTCTATACATTATAAAAACATCATAATAAAGCTATGCAATAGAACACCTTACCAGAATAAAGAAACAACTGGACACGTTACGTAAAATTAGCCATTTGTTTTTGGTTTTTTTAGTTTTTGTTTTTTTAAAAAAGGCAGGCAGCAATTATACATTTGAAAAAGACTGTACTTCATCTGGAAATGAAGAAATGACAGTAGCCCCAGGCAAAGTTACCTTTGCTGCAGCATTTTCCTGCCTTCTCTTTAGCATCCTTCCCCTCCTTCCCGAGGAGATTCACAAGGCTCAGTTCATGCTCTCGAAGGAGTCCAGCACTGCTAAAGTCTCTCTACGATCCCTTTTTAAACATGAGCTTCCAAACCATTGTCATAAAACAAACATGTAAGTTCATACTAAGTGAGAATGACTACTGACACATAATGAGTTACCACTTTGGGGGCATAATGACATTTTCACGAGAACAATGCAATCCATTAAGCACTTAGGAAGTGCCTTCCATGTCCAAGCACGTGTTCCTGCCGTGGGCTCTATATGATAGAGCCTACTCCTGGCACAAGGACATAAAGTTAGGTACCCACAGAGTTTCTCCCCTGAGCTCCAGACCCTCAGAGCCTCATGCCTGCTTGACACAGCCAGCCTAACCCAAACACATACAACCAGTTCCTCCTCCCGTGTTCCCGTCTCACCATCCTTTCAGCCACTCAAACCAAAAACCTAGGTGGCGTTCATGATCTTCTCTTGACTTACCCTCCATGTCTAATTCATCAGTAAGTCTGTCTGCTCTGCCTCCAAAATATAGCCCAAACCCATACACCTCTTTCCCTCTCCTTGTCTAAGCCACCCTCATCTCCTATCAGGACTAAAAATATCCTCCCAACTTGTCTCTGATTTCCTGCTTGCTCTTCAATATTCTATTCAGCAGCCAGAGCACCCTCTCGAAAAACATGATTTAGGTCATGGCACTCTCCTCTAATGACTGCATTGCACAGTGGACAGATAATTTCTCATCTTGACCTCAAGGTAGCTACAAAATCTGGCCCCGCTCTGATTTCATCTCCTGTCTTTCTTGCCCTTGCTAACTCTGCCAGCCACACTGTTTTCCTTTCAGTTCTCTGAATAAATCAAACTCGTCCTGCCTCAGGGCCTTTGCACTTGCTGGTTTCTTTGTCTGGGAAGATCTAACCTGGGCTTGTCAAAGGTTCTGGCTTCTTTGTATTATTTAAGTGTCAGGGCAAATATTACCTCCTCATAGAGGCCTCTCCTGATGTAAAGTTCCCCTCCTCATCACGTTCTGCCACAGCCCCCTTTTTTGGTGCCTTCATCACACTTGACACCATCCAGACCCCTTTGCTTGCTTATGTGTCTCCCCACATCTCACTCCCCCACAGTAAACATCCTCTAGAAGGCAAGCTCTATGCAAACCAGGATCCTGCCTGTCTTGTTCATTGCTCTATCTCAGTTTATACTGAGCACATAGAATACGATTAGTAAATATTTACTGAATGAATGAAGATGCAAGACAGAGGTTTGGAGGGGAAATCCTTCCCAGCACCTTTCAAATCACGGCTGTCACTGAAGCCAGGTTACTCAACGGGCAAACTCAGCTGGTCTTATGTGGACGAGAGATTTAAATGATAGCTTCCAGGTACAGGTAGTTTTAGAAACTACAAGGAAAGGAAATACATTAGATATAGTTCCAAGTAATAAACAGGAAAGCATACAGGAAGTACAGTATGAAAGGAAGATTAGAGTCACCATTCTGGAAACAGAAAGGAAGAAAAAAAATCACCAGGCCCTTACTCTATTTGAGAGAAACGTCAAGAATATCCAGGTCCAGGGCCAGGTGTGGTGGCTCACGCCTATAATCCTAGCACTCTGGGAGCCCGAGATGGGAGGATTGCTTGAGGTCAGGAGTTCAAGACCAGCCTGAGCAAGAGTGAGACCCTGTCTGTCTTTTATATATATATATATATATAATTAAATTTAAAATAAAAAAATAAGAATATCCAGGTACTTCTTTGGATACTCCAAAAGGAAGAGTTTATAAAAGAATCCCCAGGAAGTTTTGATCTCATTTTAACATTACTTATTAAAAGACCTGAAAAGAGAGTTGTGTAGATCGACAGACCCCAACTCCACAATGCGAAGACCAGTTACTGCCCATTTGACTAGAGAGTTATAGCAGAATGCTCAGGCCAAGGGGCAGTCAGCTTAAAAACTGAAATGCACCCAAAGGAAGCAAGGGAAAGTGTCTCCCTCCAAGAGTAAATGAGAACTGAAGTAGAAGAGAGACAATTAACTTTTAAATGCATCAGAAGCATCTAAGAGCTTACAGAGACATCGATGCCATCTGATTGTTGTGATGTAAAACAGCTGCTCAAGGTGACTTACAGGCGCAGAGGGACTCCGAATGCTCTGCTTTGGTCTAAATAGGAAAGTGGAACAGTCCTATTTCCCAATAGTCCAGTGGAAGTACACAACCAACAGTGCCCACTGGGCGGAAGGACAAAGGTCATCTGTCCAGAGAGGACTCTGGCAACCACACAACCACTTCTGTACATGAAAAGAATTGGGGTCGCTGAACACTTACAGAAAGGCCCACTGAACCTATCACTCTAAGGCTTCTGTGACCCTCTGGAAGGTGAGTGAATAAACAGACTCATTAACAACCCCAAACCATCCATGAAGACTATTTCAACTTTAAAAGACATGAAACAAGATTTCCCACCAAAGACTATTAACAAATTATAGACAGAGAAGTGGGTCTGAATCGGGAGTGTGGACGTGGCTAAACGCATCTCTGGGCTCAGAGCCGGTGAGGAGCTGGTGGGGTGCCGGTGGGGTACATGACTGAGCAGGACAAATTCCAATTCTGCCACTTATGAATGTCTTGGCCTTCGCAAGTTCCTTAAGATCACCGTACTTCCAATTACTCACCTGTAAAATGGTGACAGTCACACTGACATTATGAGCTAGAGCGAGAATTAAAAGTAGTCATGTATATATATATTTTTTTTTAATGTGATAAAGTCTAGCACATGGCAGGAGGTCAGTAAATAGTAGCTTGCTTTTCTCTTCTTTCATGGGGCTCAGAGCTGGCCTTGCCTTTAAACAGTCTGAAAGAGGCCAATGATAGAAGCTCTTCTGGCTCCCCATGTGCCAAACTCACAGGTAAACTATAAAATGATTTCACAGGGCCATGGACAGGGAAGAAAAGATTCAGATTATGTCTAAAGAAGGCAGGAGTAGACCACAAGAGCTCATGCTGGGAGAACTCCCCAGGGTCCCTGGCCACCGGCCAGTCCAGCCTGTGCCAGGGTTACTACAGTTCTAGGCCTAAAATAATATCCTAACGGCAACATCTCTCAGTACACAGTGCTTTCTCTGTACAGAGAAATCTTGTTAAGGCAGAATTCTCAGCACTTAACATGTATTATCCCATTTAATCCTCACAACAATCCTACCAGATTGGAACTATCCTTACCTCTTACTTCACAGATGAGGAAACTGAGGCACAGAGAGGTTAAGTGTCTTGTGCCTGCCCTTGATCTGTTCCCAGTCTGTTTCCAGTCTCACTCTCCAACCTCCACTCACTGCTTGTTACACCCAGTGTAATAACAAACATTTCTGGGAGAGCCCCACGTGTTTAAAACACTTGTCCAAGTTAGCAAAATGCATCAAAATTTAAACACTCATATCTTTGACCCAGCAATTTCTTTCCTAGAAATATACAGAAATAATCACTCAAGTATGTGAAAATATTTTCTGTTGCAGCATTGTTTCTAACAGTAAAAAATTGGAGACAAGCTCAAATAGTCACCACTATGAAATTGGTTAAATAATTTCGGGGCACTCATGCAATTAGTGTCTCATGGAGGCATGAAAACAAATGTGATAGTTCTTTATGTGCTGACCTGGAAAGATGTCACAATGTATGAAATGAAAGAAGCAAGAGAAAATACAGGATGTAGAATCATTTCATTTTTGTAAAAATGAATAAATTATCATTGTAGTAAAGAGAAAAAAATGTAAAAGAGTATAACCAGACTAGCTCCAGTCATTATTTCTAGAAATTTTGCTTTTCATTGCATATTTCTTTTATACTTTTTTTACAATAAGCACAAGAAAAAATAGAGATATGTATCTTATGCTGGTCTCTACTTTGCCTCATTTGATCCTGTAACTGCCTGGGGAGGTATGCAAAACAGGAGAAGAAACTGAGGCTCAGAGAAGATCAAATGACTTATCCAATGTCACCCAGCTGTCAGAGAGCCACCTCAGTAATCCATTCCAGTATATCTGACCATAGTCAGTGCTACAGTATACTATGTCCCTGAACTAAACTTTTAGCAATAGCATTAGCCCACCCTTATATAAAGTCATGATACATCTTTACCTGGAAAACCATGTAACAGTTATGTGGTTAGACTCCAGAAAGATGTCAAAGACTTGGAAAAGGTTCAGCGAAAAGAAACTAGAACAGTCAAGGGATGGTGTGATTTCTACCCATCAGATAGATAAGGCTTGGATTTTAAAGCTGAGAGTGTTTAAGACTAAAGTTTAAACACCATGGAAGAAATATATGCATAGGTGATAAATCCAGTCTCTAAGTTCCAGGACTCCAAAATGTGAAGACATGATTTAAAGCTTGAAAATAATAGTTTGAGTTCCATGCAAGGTATTATCTGTAGAAAGCATTACATCAAAGCTGACAAAGGTGAAAATAAAAATAATTGACATTTATGTTAATTCATAAGTGATATCTCAATGACTGCATAATCTGAGAGTCCACAGCCAGGCTTGACCTGCCACGAAACACCCCTCAAAGTGACTGCCGAGACAGAATTTGGGGCCATGGGCCACTGGCATGACTCAATGGCACATTTATGATTATCTTTTTATTCCTTTTCCCTTCCCTGAGAGCAATAAGACTTCTTTTCTAATATTTTAAATCATGTGCTTTGAGTTTAGACTTCTTTCTTCAAAATAGATCATTTAAAGCTATTTGAATTTGCTTGCATGCTGTTGCTGAAGACAATATCCTATTTTATCCGTCATATTGCCGGCCCCTCTCCTATTTGGCATTCAGCAAATCTTGTGACCTTCAGTTATTCTTCTCTTGGACATTACTATTTTTATTATGTTTATTGCATTTTCAAAAATTACTCTTAACATTGAACATAGTAGAGTTAACAATATCATCATCCCAAAGATTCAAGCTACACTTTATTTTACATTCAGCTTTTGTTCATTTAAACATAATCTAGTCTTAGTTAAATCCAAGTATCCCAACATCTGTCTGGAATTTTCATCTACTAAATGACTATATCCTGGATTTACTAATGTATAAATTATATATAGACTATATTCGTTTTTTTGTTTTGTCTTTTTTTTTTTTTTTTGAGACAAGGTCTCACTTTGTCACCTGGCCTAGTATGAAGTGGTGTCATCATAGCTCACTGTAACTGCAAACTCCTGGGCTCAAGTGATCCTCCTGCCTCAGCCTCCCAAGTAGCTGGGACTAAGGGGCACATGCCACCATGTCCCACTAATTTTTCTATTTTTTGTAGAGGTGGGATTTTGCTCTTGCTCTTGCTCAGGCTGGTCTTAAACTCCTGGCCTCCAGCAATCCTCCTGCCTTGGCCTTCCAAAGTGCTAGGATTACAGGTGTGAGCCACTGTGACTGGCCTAGACCATATTAGTATAGTATATAAGAAGTTATATATTAGACTATATTATTATAGTATACTATATAATTGTATTAGCACAACATAATAGATTATATTAGTAAACTACCTTGAGATATATAGATATAATTGGTGAAGTCATGAAAAGGGCACAAGCCCGTCACTGATCCCTCTCTCCACAGCCCCTTAAAGTGTTACTTCTGTCTTTTTCAACATATAGAAAAAAAGCAAAATACTATGCATCTCAAGGCTTTTTTTCCTGGATATGGTGGTGCATGTCTGTAGTCCCAGCTACTCAGGAGGCTGAGGTAGAAGGATCACTTGAGCCTAGGAGTTCAGGACCAACTTGGGCAACATAGCAAGCAAGACTCTGTTAATGAAAAAAAAAAAAAGACTTTGATTCTGTCCTGTCCAAATTCTCCATATACAATTTTGAGAAATGTACAATGACATGCATTCACTATTACAGTATCGTGCAGAATGTTTTCGCTGCCCTAAACATCCCCTGTACTCTACCTATTCACCCCTCCCTCTTCCCATCCCCTGGCAACCGCTGATCTTTTTACCATCTCCATAGTTTTGCCTTTTCCAGAACGACATATAGTAGGACTTATACAGCATGTAGCCTTTTCAGATTGGATTCTCCTACTTAGTCATATCCGTTCAAGTCTTCTCTGTCTTTCTGTGGCTTGATAGCTCTTTTTTTTTCTTTCTATTATTATGTGTGCTTGCATTTTGTTGTTGTTTGATCAATTCTCTTTTTTTCCTTTCATATTTAGTTGGCATGTAATAGCTGTACATATTTATGGGATACAGAGTGATATGTCAATCCATGTATATAACATATAATGATCAAATCAGGGTAACTAGCACATGTCCATCACCTTAAACATTTATCATTTCTTTGTGTTGGGAACATTCAAAATCTTCTCTTCCAGTTTTTTAAAAATATACAATAACCAAATATTGTTAACTATATTTATTCTGTAGTGTTATACAACACTACAACTTACTCCTCCTATCTAGCTATAATTTTGTATTAGTCAACCAACCTCCTTCCATCCTCTTTCCCCTCTTGCCCTTCACAGCTTCTAATAACCACAATTCTGCTCACTGCTTCTGTGAACTTAAAATTTTTAGCTCCCACATATGAATGAGAACATGCTGTATTTATCTTTCTGTGCCTGACTTATTTCGCTTAACATGAGCCTCCAAGCTTATCCATGTTGCTGCCAATGATAGGATTTCATTCTTTTTTATGGCTGAATAGAAGCCCATTGTGTATATATACACCACATTTTCTTTACCCATTCATCTCCTGATGGACATTTAGGTTGATTCCATATCCCGGCTATTGTGAATAGTGCTATAATAAACATGGGAGTCCAGCTATCACTTCAACATACTGATTTTGGTTTTGTTTTTTTGGTTTTTTGGGGGGTTATTTTTGGATAAATACCCAGTAGTGGGATTGCTGAATCACATGGTAGTTCAAAAAGTTTTTTGAGAAATCTCCATAATGTTTTCCGTAACAGTTGTACTAATTTACATTCCCACCAACAGTGTATAAGAGTTCCCTTTTCTCTCCATCCTGAATAATACTTCATTGTCTGACTATACCAGCTTATTTATCCATTCACCTACTGAAGGACATCTTGGTTGCTTCTGAGTTTGGGCAATTATGAATAAAGCTGTTGTAAACATCCATGCACAGGTTTTTGTGGGGACATAAGTTTTCAGCTCCTTTGGATAAATGCCAAGGAGCACAAATGCTGAATTGTATGATAAAAATATGTTTAGTTTTGTAAGAAATTGTAAGAAACCATCTTCCAAATACTATTGTAAGAAACTATCTTCCAAAATAGCTGTACCATTTTGCATTCTCACTAGTAATGAATGAGAGTTCCTGTTGCTCCACATCCTCACCAGCATTTGGTGTTGTCAGTGTTGTCAGTGTTCTAGATTTCAGCCACTCTAATAAATGTGCAGTGGTATCTCATTGTTATTTTAGTTTGCAATTCCCTAATGATATATGATGTTGAGCATCTTTTCATGTGCTGATTTACCATCTGTATATCTTGTTTGGTGAGGTGTCTGTTCATATCTTTTGTCCATTTTTAAATCAGGTTGTTTTCTTATTGTTGAGTTTTAAGAGTTCTTTGTATATTGTGGATAACAGTCCTTTATCAGATATGTCTTTTCAAATATTTTCTCCCAGTTTGTGACCTGTCTTTTCATTTTTTTGAAAGTATCTTTCACAGAGCAGGAGTTTTTAATTTTAATTAAGTTTAGTTTATCATCATTTCTTTCATGGATCATGCCTTTGGTGCTGTATCTAAAAAGTCATTGCCATGCCCAAGGTTAACTAGATTTTCTCCTATTTTATCTTCTAAGAGTTTTATAGTTTTGTGCTTACATTTAGGTCTATGATCCCTTTTGAGTTAATTTTTAGTGCCAGAGGTTCAGGAGGGACAGGAGGAGAGATGAATAAGTGAAGCACAGAGGATTTTTAAGGTGTGAAAATATTCTATATGATACTGTAATAACGGATACAAGAATTTTGCTTTTGTCAAAACCTATAGAATTGTACAACACAAAGAGTAAAATGTTATGTAAATCATGGACTTTAGTTAGTAATAATGTATCAATATTGGTTCATTAATTTTAACAAATGTACAGCACTAATGCAAGATGTTAATAATGGGAAAACTGGGGGAAGGGCTCTCTCTGTACTAATATCTTCTCAATTTTTTCTTGAATCTCAAACTGTCCTAAAAAGTAAAGGGCCCTCTGAGGGCCCTCTGCCAGTTTTTGTATGACTCACGAGTTAGTGGTTTTACATTTTCAAATGGTCAGGAAAAAAAACCTAAAGAAGAATAATATTTCTTAACATGTGAAATTCATATGTAATATACATTGATGTCCATAAATAAAGTTTTATTACAACATAGCCACACTCAATCTTTACCTATTGTCTATGGCTGCTTTTATGCTACAATGGTAGAGTTGAGTACCTGTGACAGAAACCATATGGCCTGCAAAGCCTAAAATTGGTACTCACGGGTCCTTTTCAGGAAAAGTTTGCCAGCCCTGGCTTGAGAAATGGAAAGTTACCATTACCTTTGAGGCTTTGGGTTGGTTGCTCACCCCAAAATGCCTCTCCCTCCTTCCTTTCTTTCCCACAGAGTTCATCTTTATCATGTCTTATTACCTTGTTTTTCTTTTTAGGTTTAATATCTGCATTCTAAACAAACTATTTCTTGGTTTTGCCTGCTTTTGACCTTCAGACAAAAGGACTCATGCTTGCCTTTTCTCCCTCATGCTATGATTTTCCTTTTTTCACTCAACAGTGTGTTTTTGAGATTCATCCATATTGACCGTGTACCTACAGTTCATTCATTTCATTTCACTGCTGAATAGTATTATATTGTACAAGTACACCTCAATTTAATTCTTCTCTATTCTCATGTTGATGGTCATTTGAATTGTTTCCAAATCTTTGCTGTGAACATTCCTCTGCAGGTCTCCTGGTGCTTAGGTACAAGAGTTTCTCAGGACCTGTGAGTAGAAGTACTGGGTATGCACATACTCAACTCTGCTTAGGCAATACCAACTTGTTTTCTGAACTGGTTGTGCTAATCTGTGCGACCATCCCAAATATGACAGTCCTTGATTGTGCCCAACACTAGACATTGTCAGATTTTTTTTAAATTTTTTAATTTTTGCCAATTTAATGGATGTAAATAGTATCTCAGTGTGGTTTTAATATCCAACTCACTGATTAATAAGGTTAAACATTTTTTGTATATTTCTTGGCCATTCATGTTTCTTCTGTATAATTCCTGTTTTTCCTATATCTATTTTTTTTCTTTTTTTTCTCTGGGAGACAGCCTCACTCAGTCACCTCAACCCAGCTAGAGTGCAGTGGTGTCATCTAGTTCACTGTAGCCTCAAACTCCTGGGCTCAAGTGATCCTCCTGCCTCAGCCTCCCGAATAGCTGGGACTTTAGGCTTGTGCCACTGACGCCTGGCTAATTTTTCTATTTTTAGTCGAGATGGGGTCTCACTCTTGCTCAGGCTGGTCTCAAACTCCTGAGCTTAAGTGATCCTTCTGCCTCACCTCCCCAGAGTGCTAGGATTACAGGTGTGAGCCCGGCCACCTATGTCAATTTTTATATTAAGTAGTTTGTTTTTCTGCTCTATTCTTAGGCATATTCTGTGATTCTGGATACTAACCTTTTGTCAGTTATACGTGTGCAAATGTCTTTTCCCAGTTTGTGGCCTGTCTTTTCAATCTCTTTATGGAATCTTTTGATGATATAAGTTCTTAAAGTCAGTGGAGTAAAATATATTCATCTTTTCCTTTATGGCATAATTTTTAATGGAGACAATATTTTTTAATTAACTCTTGATGAATCTCTCTTAATTGATAAGTGATTTCTTTTCCTGCAGCATAATATTCTCAAGGTTAAGCCATGAGGTTTAGTGTCCCAGGGAAGAAAAGGGAAAGTCCCATCTAGGACAGAGAAAGAAAGCAGAAGGAAATGACACTAAGAGAGAGTTCCCACCAGGGAGAATGAGGAATCTGAAGCCTTTCTAGGAGAGGTGATGGTAAGAGAGAGAGATTTGGAGATGACTCCACCTGAATCTCTCCCAGACTCAGCACTGCCTCTTCCCTAGGCTTTACGCTGGCCATAAGAGCACAATGCAGAATGGGAGAAAAGCTGAAAGTAGATGGGGCTTGTGCCACTTCTTCTCTGGAACTGTGGAGGAAGGCCAGATTCCCTTGCCAAGATGTACTGCAAAGAGTTCAAAGTCTCTCCTAGCTCCCCTGTAGCATGAAAGCGATTGAGATGACCCAGTGGCTCTCTCAGTGGCTGACAGAAGCCAACTGACCACCAAGGGCCAAGAAGACTGCCATAGAGCTGGCAGGGCTAGTGCCAAAGTGACCCATAGCAGAGACCACAGAATGGACAGAGTATCTGCAGATCCGGCCACGGTCAATGTGGAGCTCAGTCAGCAAAAAGAAGCCTACCAGCTCCTGGTCAGGCCAGGAGACAGGCCGTGGGTTGTGCCAGCTGCAGCCTTTAGCAGCAGGTGTCAGCAGGATGCGTGGAGACAAGGAGAATAATTCGCAGTTCCGAGAAGCCTACACAAACACAGACCGCACCACAAGAACCATCACCTGAACCAGCCATTCTCCCCCATCGCCATAAGGATCGGTGAACCCTCCCTGCGCCTGACAAAATATGGGAGAAGGATGGGAGGAAAGTTTTAAAAGGAGAGAAATAGCTCTGCTAAGGGAATCTGGTTCTTGAATTTGACTAACTAAAGACCAAGCCAACCAGACACAGTTTGAAGAGTTATGTTCATTGTCAAGTTTAAGTAACTCCTCTTCCTCCCACCCCCCACCACGCAGCCATCATCACAGTGGGGCCTTGAGACTAAGATGAGAACAGTTAGAGAAAATACAAGAAAGCTATTTTTTTCTTTTTTGCATGTTTGAGAGATTCGATGCACATTTCTACTCTGCTTCAGTGATTATTATTATGGTCCTCATTGTATATGGGGAAGCCAGAGATGCAAAAATAAAGATTACAGTACAATCTAGATACATTAATAGAGCTTTGTACAATATACACAGAGCCCATAGCAGAGGGAGAAATTAGCTACATATATCAGCTTTTTATTGGTTTGTAACAATAGTACCACAAATTTAACAGCTAAAATCAATACACTAGTCCCCTCTTATTCATGTTTTCAGATACCTATGTCCGAAAATATTACATGACAACCATATTACATATATACATGACATATTACATGACAAATATTACATGACAACCATAGTCCGAAAATATTACATGACAAATTCCAAAAATAAACAATTCATAAGTTTTAAATTGTGCGCCATTCTGAGAAGCGTAATAAAATCTTGCACCATCCCATTCTAACCTGCCCAGGAGGTGAATCATCCAGTGTACCCACACCATATACACTACCCACCCACTAGCCACTTAGTAGCCGTCTTGGTTATCAGATTGAAAAAGCATAGTATATATAGAGTTCAATACTATCCACAGTTTCAGGCATCCACTAGGGGTCTTGGAACATATCCCCCACAGACAACAGGGGACTTCTGCACACATTTTATAGCACAGTGTTTATGGGCCAGGAGCCCTAGCATAACTGAGCTGGGTCCTCTGTAAGGCTACAAGTGAAGGTATTCACCAGGGCTGGGTCCTCATGTGAAGGCTCAACTGTGGAAGGATGCACTTCTAAGCTTATGTGGCTGCTGGTGGCATTCAGTTCCATGTTGAGTGTTGGACTGAGAGCCCCAGTTTCCTGCTGGCATCAGCTAGAGGCCACATGGCCTTCCCCAACATGGCTGCTCACTTCATCAAAGCCAGCAAGGGAGTGAGTTTCTCAGCAAGACAGGCATTAGAGTCTTATGTAATGTGACCATGGAAGTGATATCCCATCCCCTCTGCCACATTTTATTTTTGTTGTTGTTGTTGAGACAGAGTGTCACTCGGTGTCCCTGGGTAGAGTGCAGTGATTGTAGTCACCACAAGCTCCAGGTCCTGGGCTGTGAGTGATCCTCCTGCCTCAACCTCCTGGGTAGCTGGGACTATAGGCATGTACCAGAACGCCCTGCTGGGTTTTGTGTTTTGTTTTGTTTTGTTTTTGTCTTTTTTTGTTTGTTTGTTTCTTGTCTCTAGAGAGACGGGGTCTCACTGTGCTCAGGCTGGTGTCGAACCCCTGAGCTGCAGCTATCCTCCCAGCTTGGGCTCCCAGAAAGCTAGGATTACAGGCATGAGCCACCACGCCCAGCCTGCCACATTTTATTGATGAGAAGAAAGTCACAGGTCCAGCCCATACTCAAGGAGAGGGGATTACAGAAGGCCTTAGAGTCTGTCTGCCATACTCTGCAAGGTGGGTGGGAGAGATCATGCCACATGTAACTTTTCAGAGGAGACACAATCTAAGCTAAGTTTTGCAGAAGGTTAAGAGCTCAGGAATTGCTGGGCAGCCCCAGAACCTAGTCCGTGTCTAGCACCTTAGGAGGTAACAATAAATGTTCATGAATGACAATATTGACATCAGAAGAAAAGTCTGATCATCCCAACAAGAAAGAAGACAGTGTTTTACATAAGGCAGAAACCAAAAATAATTGTTAAATCTCATCTCAATAGCAATAAATAACATTAAAGACCTTCTAACATATTAAAACAGGAGAGGCCACTGCATTAATGTCTCAGCAAGCCTCACCAGGAAAGTGTAATGAACATCAAGGGCACTAAAAGGACAGGAGATGACCTAATGCAGGAAGCTCCCCAAATACGGTATTTGTATGAGTGATAAATAGGTTTCCAGAAAGGAGAAACCAACTAATGTTGATGACTAGGGAAATAAATAATATTAGAACTTTACACTGCAGTAGCATCTTTCATCTGGGATCCTAAAAAGGTTTAAGAGTAATTAAATTTAAGTGTTGCATAAAAGTAGGCCCATTTTTTTTCAAACAAAAATATGGATTTTTATGTCCTTTAGCAGAAGTTGCACATAATGTTCTCCCAGATAATGAAATGAAGACTGGATGTTAGTTTCTTTTGAAGAATGTTTTGTAATTGTTTCCGAGGTTCTAAATCCATAACTAGCTGACTTTGAGGAAATGCAGGGTGGAGCCACATTTTTTTCTGCATATGAAAAGAGGCAGCAGTTTTAGCTCAGCTGGAGTGTGGAGGAATTAGGGGTTAGAAACAATCCCCAGTGGAAAATCCGCATGGAGACAGGAAACAAACTTCTGGTGAAGAAGAGAATTGAAGGAGGCGGAGAAGGGATTTCAGCAAGGGTAGGTAGAAACGGTAGTTACGGATTTACCAAGAGAAAAGCCCAGGTAGGTCTGTGACTCTACATCTAGAAAGAGATTTTGGAAGAATTCAGGTGGAATAATGACCTATTGCATCACCACTGATGGACAGTGAAAGCAAGTGGGTGCTCTCATAAATGCAGGAACGACGATAAAAGATGTGCAGTAATCAGGTGTTTGGTGCTGGCTAAAGTCTACTGGCACTCAGCAAAGTCGGTGGTTCCTGTTTTCCATCAGATAGTTTAACAGAATTCTGCAGGGATTCCAAATGCATAAAATGGGTGCAAAACCATATGGTTTGGGAAACAAAGGATTTAGCATTATGTTGAAGTGAGGTAACACCTTGATTTATTTGAAAATACGGATCATCGCAGGGCATCAGTCCTAGGGGGACAGGAGCAGGAAGCTCTCTGTAAAGTTGCCCTTGACACATGAAGATGGCACTGATGACATTCGTAAAGCACCCAGTCCATGTCAAGCCCTTTTCTGGTTTTGAAATATTTTTGTTAGAGTCCTTATGCATCTCAAAATCTCTCTGCTTATCATGCTATTTCCATGTCGGAGAAAAGTATGTCCATTTTTAGCTATGTGGGAGCAAGCATCTATTCCTGGAGGGTGGTCTCACCGTGCTCCCAGATTGGGCCATCTTACCATTTTATGTAAAACGAGGCTCCTTGTGGCAATGTCCAATCCACTCACAGCCTGGGTGTGTCTGTGGGAAGCCTGAGTCTCACAGGGACATTAACACCTCTGCTGGGAGGCTTAGTGGTTCAGACAGGAAGTTCCATCCCCCAAACCCAAGTATCCTTCGCTGCCTTCCATTTTCTACTTCTCCCTCGAGTCATGTGAATCAGTTTGCTGTTTCAGCAGCCAGAGAGGGAGACAGCTTCCAGCACCCAGTTTTCTACATGACAGCATAAGGACCATCATGTGAGCCAGTGATGCAAAAGCATAAAGCTCCCAGGCCATCAACTCTGTTCAGAGCACAGCAGTGCCACATCTGTAAAAAGGCCCATGACCTTGTGAGTTTGGGTGACAGCTGTCATTGTATATGAGGAGGATACAAGAGAGTCTGGGGAATTAGATACCATTTATTCACTAGCTCCTACTAGAAGAAATGACTTTTGAGTTAGTGAACTAAAATAACCTGAAGAAATAATACTGACATTTAGACAGGCAGAGGAGCATGAATGGGGGAAGATGCTTGGCTGATGCTTGGAGGGTCAGCTGACGTCCTGAATTGGATTTACCAATATGGAGTTCTAGCTGAGCATTTGATACACAAACACAGGGAACCAGAGCTTCAGAACCTGTTACTGCTTTGGACTCAGCCCCTGCCCATGCCCGTCTCCAAAGGGTTCAAGTCCTATTTGTCCTATAAGATCTGCCTGCCATCGACAGCTTTCCCAGGCTGAGTGATCCACCTTCCTCTGAATTCTCCCACTTCATAATACCTCCCTCAAGACATGCATCCCTGCATCTGTTCTATTTAGCAATTTATGTACATGGCATATCTTCTTTTCAATCATAAGTAACTTGAAGTCCCTAGCTCTGCACTTTACATGTAGTAGGTGCTCAGTAAACACCTTGGAAAGTGAATGAACTGCCATTTAATAAATACTATAAATACACGGACCTACCCTCTTACCTGTCCAGATCTCACTTACGGAGCACTGCCTTTGTGCTCAAGCAGGCTGCCATGTTGCTAAATACTTTGGGCTATACAGTACTGTGGTGTGCTTTCTGGAGACTGAATATATACCCAAACTCGGCACACTTTCAGTTTTAAAAAATAGGGTTGAGACCCACACTTTCCTGAAATAGGTGAGTCTGGGTCACTATCATTAGTATCATGCTTTATTATGATCTTAAAGCTCTTTCAAGTGTGCAATACACCAATACACTCCATGCACAGTTTTATAAGCTCTCTGAGGGCAGGAATTGTGCCTATTTTGTTAATGTAATTGTTGCCCACATATTACCTGGTAAGGATCTCTGCCCATGCTGGGCAAACATTGACTAAGCATATCATTTTATTTTAACACAGTTAGATATGAAGCTCTCCCTTCCAAGGAATCCCTTCAACCACAGCTGCTGAGTTAGTCACCAGATTCAACATATACCTTTCTTTACCTCCCTCCTAAGTCCATATGAGCCATAGGGTTCATTTTCCCCTGCCTAGAGTTAGCAATTTTGGTTACTTCCTTTCCAGGAAGAAACCAAAATATCTGTGCTGAAATAGATTTACAGTTTGGAAACTAAGATTGCAATGACGGATTCTGTTTGTTAAAAACACCCCGATAGGCAGCCTTCTACATAGAGGTAAACTGTCCATTCCCACGAGTTCTCGTTTGCTCCTTCCTCTACAAGAGTCCATTTACTCTGGTTCATTTACAGACGGTTACTGTGGTTTTTCCAGGAAACTGCTGCCTGATGAGGGAGG
Source organism: Cheirogaleus medius (assembly GCA_008086735.1). Lineage (NCBI taxonomy): Eukaryota > Metazoa > Chordata > Mammalia > Primates > Cheirogaleidae > Cheirogaleus > Cheirogaleus medius. The sequence goes on along the minus strand of VBSM01002217.1, from coordinate 24,898,013 downwards.
CAAATTTTCTTGTGTACAAAATTAAGGACCATTTGTACAGAAACAGACATGAGTAACAGACTATAAGCCATATTAATGTCCTTATGACTATACCTGGGCCTTCCCAACAACGGCGCAGTGTTGCCAAACTCGCTTTACTTTGTGTTGGCAGAGCCAGAGCCGTAATATATAGTTCTTTTTTGTCTTGGCATCGAGGCTGGCACTCCTGCCAGAATCTACTCTAAAGGAAATGGGTGAGACACAATAAGTCTATTCAAATGCACTAGCAATTTCTTCCAGTGGGGATTTTTCAATTTCTAAATTGATACAAACTTTAAAACCACCTATTTTAGGGATGGGGCATTTATTTTCCAAAAGAAATATCAATGGATTTCTGACATCTGTTCCCAACAAGATATATTATATTGCCAGGTTGTTGAGGAGAAGGTGTTCAGAAAGGAAAAAAAAAAAAAAATCTAGAGAGAGGTGTCTCCCTTTCAAAAGGATCTAAACACACAATATAATTGATTGGCTTCATATCAGTCAGCTGTTTAATCTGTGGGGCTTAAGTACTTATGTAAATTTACATTACTGCTGTGCTACTGTCCCGCTGGTTCTATACATTTTTATTTATGACCATGTGTCTTTGTGAGTGAATAAAAAGGTATAGTTTCTAGCAGCAAACCTTACACCTTCCAAAAAGCCAAACCGAAAAATTCTTGAAGGACCACCTATAAAAAGCAAAACTTGTTTGTTAACACAAAGTTCAATATTTGCCTGGGTTGGCACCATCCTACTTGGAGGGGAAGAGGGAGGAGGTGGATATTTCTGGTTTTATGAGGCAGAATTTCAGGTAAACCACAATGAAGGTACTTGTATGCTCTTCTGAATTCTAGAGCGTAGAGCCCCCTGCTGGCTGAAGGAGCCACAGCTCTGAATGGACACAATGGCCGTCATTTTGAGACTCCCTGCTTTCCCCAGTTCATTCATTGATGCAGCGGATATTTGTTGAGGCTTACTATGTGCCAGGCACTGTTCTAGGCTCTGGGGATAATCTGTTAAAGAAGACAGACAGGTCTTTGCCTTATTGGAGTTTACATTGTAAAAGGAGAAACAGAAAATAAAGAAATAACTATAAAATACAACATCAAGTAGAGATTGCTACTATCAGAAGAGCTATGAATCACCACAGAGCAGGGGAAGGAAGTGGCGAATGATGTAGGAGGATGCCATTTTAGACAGAAGAGGAACACTGAATGAAATGAAGAGAAGGAGAAAGGAAAGGTGGGAAGAGGGGAGGGAAATCAGTGGGAGGAGCTGCCAGGCAAGGGGCGGAGCAAGTGTGAGGGCAGGGGCGTGGTCGGGTGGGGCGGGGCGGGGATGTTGGGGGGAAGGCATGGGCATGTTAGCTGAACAGAAGGCCAGGGAGGCTGAGTGACGAGGCTGAGAGTTACAAAGAAGCCTGATGATGCAGAGCCTTATACATGGTGACAATTTTTGATTTTACAGGAATCCACTGGAGAGGTTTGAACAGGGAATTAATTAAATCTGCTTTCCATTTTAAATAGGTCATTCTGTGTGCCACGTGGAGAATTAACTGCAAGTGTGAAATCTGAGAGGCCCATTAGGAGGCTATTGATGTGGTATTTCAAACAACTCAATCGATGAATTGCACCAAATTCCTGTTATTTACGAGGTTCAGAGAAGAATAAGACATGATCTCTGCCCTCAGAAAGCTTTCAATCAACTTGGGGAAATAAGATATACACACACCTCAAATTAATCTTACAGGAAATAGGAGGCAGTGAGTGATTGCTCAGCCTCTTATGCAGGTGTGATAATGACAAAGATGATGAAGATAATGTGACCAGCAGCCAAGCACCAGCTTGAGGCAGTTTAGCTTAATGGTTAAGAGCACAAGCTCTAGGGCCAGGCTGCTGGGGTTCATAATTTTGGTGCTACCACTTACTAGCTGTGTGACCTCTGACATGTTATTAACCTCTCTGTGCCTCGATTTTCTCATCTGTAGAATGGTTCTGATAATAGTAACTGCCTCATAGGGTTATGAGAAATAAATGTGTTAATGTTATACATATTGTGCTTAGATCGGTTCCAGGCACTTTATATAATAAATACTAAAGAAATGGAAGAAATGTCTCCAAAGTCGTTATTACTGCAGTAGTTCAGATGTGATGTGACGAGAACTGGAACAAATATCAGTTGTGGAAATACAACAAAAAGGGCAGATATTTCTGACAGATGAACTTAGAAGGTTTGGTGACCATAAGAATGTAACTGAGGCATATGAAGGGGTTCCTAATGAACAGGAGATCTCAAGCATAACGATTAGGAAGACAGGAAAGTGGGGAGAAAAAGGGAAGCGGGGCAGGGTGGGGGATTGGTTTGAGAACCAGGACAAGTTGGATTTGAGGCATGCTGAGTTTGAAGTGGACAGGTGATTTGAAACGCCAGACTAGAGCTCAGAAGAGAGATCAAGGGTATCCCTACAGATTGGAACCCTCCCTATGGGCACTATCTTTGAAGGCACGGAGATGACCGAGATAACCAAGAGAGAAATGGCTGAAAGAAGAGCTCTAAGAATGAAATTCAGGAGATGTGGCCATAGTTCTGGATTAGGAAAGAGATCAAAGAGAGGGAAGCATCAGAGTGTCAGGAAGAGATGCATATTATTATATTTTAGCAAGAATATTGAGAAAGATGGAGAAGTTACTGTCAAATGCTAGTAAAAGATGAAAGATGGTTAAGGATGCCTCTGGATGAGATCATTATGAAGTCATTGATGGAGTCGAGGAAGGGTTTCCAAAGTGCAGTTTATCCTGAGGAGCCCTGCTAAATATCCGTCATGGACGCTGAGCTGTGCCACCTAGATTTCCCCATCAGGACCCAAGGCGTTCTTCCCCCGGGTTAGGCTGTAGGCTGACAGCTCCCAGCTGCCTGGCTGAGGACAGCCAGCTTGCCCACAGTCAGGGCCCTGTCCTGGTATCCCTGAGCAGCTCGCATCAATGACTTGGGGGTATAAAAACCTTGTCCTTTCCCCTAAATAGGGACAACTCAGGGGGCCATTCCAGCTTCAGAGCTCACTGTGGATTTGGCTGAGGCTGAGTTGTGACACACTGAGACTGCATTGCTGCCACCTTCCCTTGCCCAATCCTGCTACTGTCCCTTCCCCAGGCAACGTTGACACCAATGAGAAGAAAGGAATCCCAGGACACTGCGAGCAGAGTGTGCTATCTCTGAGTCAGAGCTGCTTCCCCAGGCACCCAGCGGCCGCAGTGTGTTATAAAAGTCAATAAAAATGAAAATGATAACATCAGGGAAGAGTCTGACACAAAGAGATCAATATGGAAACAGTATTTAACAGATGAATGAAAATAGTCTTTTAGAAACAGAAATTCTGCAATTTAAAGGAGTCAGATCTGACGAAAGTGAGTAGGAAGGGGCTTTTCTCCAGGACCCAAAACCCATCAGACTTGCAAAAATGAGCTGGTGCCACTTACCTTTGGTGCAAATAGAGTGCTGGGTTTCCTAACCCGATTGATGGTGCTGTCACCCGTATGACCTCACAATCTCTTTTAATCTCCGCACTCTTGTCACTTTGCTGCCATCTGGAGAGAGGATTAATTTCATTTGTACCCCAAGGAGATTAATGTATCCAATTGGATTCCAGCACACAGAGGGATACCATTCCCTGACCCATATGAACCATTCTTGCATGGGCTGCAAAAGCCCCTTCCACTGCTCCCAAGAAACTCTGAGGATCCGAGACACTGGAGAGACGATGTCTGGAAAGTTCCCTTTCATAGTGGGCCGGCTCTCTAGTCTCCCCAGCGTTGAGAGATCTCACCATAAAACCAGGCGGTGGGCAGGATTACAGTTAAGTAAAAGAATGTTCCTTCATATAACCAGACACACTCTCCCATCCCTCCAGTGCTGGGAAAGGCAGGGATCACACCTGTTTGCTCCCCACTGCACCCCCGAGGAACCAGTGAAGTGCCAAAACACATAGTAAGTGCTTGACTGTTGGGAATGACTTAAAAACTGGTGCAAAGCAGATTACTAATGAAGTAAATAAAATGATCAGTAAATCTGGATTATAAAGATGGCTAGAGACACTTTGGCTCCTTGTAAATTCTGGCTATGCTGGACTCTTCTTTCCATCACCTGTAAACGTCTAACACCATAGCTCCCTCGGTGACCAAGCTGCCCATGGTAGATACTTAATAAAAGCTCTTTGGATTGAGGTAAATTACAATGAAACCTCATTGGTGGAGGCCCAATGCCTAGACTCTTATAAAAAGGCACATTCATTGGTGCAAATACCTCAAGAGAAGGGGAATTATTGGGCACAGAAGATATGTGAGTTACAAGGAAGAGAAAGACAGGGACAATTTCTAATGATGAGAAGAAAAGAAAGCAAAGGGTAAGCGTCTAAGGAAAATGATCAATGTTCCCCATTAATGGAACTATTTTGTTTAAAGCTGCAAGAGTTGGCCTGTGTGACCTCCATGAAATTTGCTATCTCAGTGAATCCCCACAAAGGGAAAATAATACACGTTAGCTGTTCTCCTCGCCATTCTAAGGACTTTACATGTATTCTCATGTGACCTTCTCAATAACTCCCTGTGTTGGGTTTACTAGTGCTGCCATCTCCATTTTACGGATAAGAAAACTGAGGCTGGAGAAGTTAAGTAATTTGCCCAAGGTGGTACAGCTGGTAATTGGAGCCGTAGATACTTGAACCTGGATAGTTTGACACCGGGGGTCATGCTCTTAGCCTCTTCACTGTACCACCTTCAACAAGGACAAATATTCCACCTTCTTTCCCCCTCAACCTATAGTCAAGTCCAGTATTATCTGGTTTTTATACTCTTTAGAAAGAATGCTCTTGGAGAACCACCACATGACACTTTATTTAAAGTGCACTTAAGGCTGGGCGCGGTGGCTCCCACCTGTAATCCTAGCACTCTGGGAGGTTGAGGCAGGAGGATCACTTAAGCTCAGGAGGTTAAGACCAGAGTGAGCAAGAGTGAGACCTCTTCTCTACTAAAAATAGAAAAAATTAGCTGGGCATGGTGGCGCGTGCCTGTAGTCCCAGCTATTCGGGAGGCTGAGGCAGGAGGATTGCTTGAGCCCAGGAGTTTGAGGTTGCCATGAGCTAGGCTGATGCCACAGCACTCTAGCCTGGGCAACAGAGCAAGACTCTGTCTCAAAAATAAATAAATCGTAGTTAATATCTAAGACTTTACCTTAACACTGTGGCTCCTAAGGAACAGTATTTTTAACAATATGGATGTTTAAAACAAAACAAAATAGTGGGCCATATTTGAGAGTAATGTGGGGGTTTTTTTGTCTGTTTTGTTCACAGCTAAATCTCAAGGGCTTAGAATAGTGCCTAGCACATGGCGGGCATTCAAAAATATTTGTTGAACTTGTGGTTGAACCAAAATGAAATAAACAACATCCCCTACATGGGTCCCATATAGACTTTATGGCACAATTGAGATCCCACCTCCAGGGCATGGTTTCTTGGGAAAACCCACATGACTAAGTCTCACCTCCCATTTGCCTTGATATTTATACAGGAATCATCCTTTGAACAGTTTTGTGAAGGTTAAAGAAAATCACATGACTTGCCAAAGGAAGAAATAAATAGGACTAGAACAGAGATCTTCTCAATTGGCCAAGCAAAGATGAAGATGTAGTGGAAGATTTCTTAGCCCCATGAGGCCAAGTTCAAGAGTTGCTTCCTTAATCATTTGATGACTTTGTATTTGCATAGTGGGGCAAAATTGCCTCATGGTTAAGAGGCATGGGCTGAATGACCAGGCTTGGGTATGTTTCTTAATCCCTCTGAGGCTTAGTTTCCTCATGTGTAGAATTTGGGTAATATAGTAACTATCTGTATCATCAGGTTCCAGCCAGGACAGAAGAAACCTCTCCAGGCATTTCAAAGAGAGGGTATTTAACATGTGGAATTGGTTACCTAGGGGATGGAAGAGCTGAAAAGCCAAATGGATGGAAGACAACCTGGAGATTAGCTGCATCAGGAAGCTACTACCACACACAGGGCTGGAGAGACAACCAGAGCAGGAGGTGATACTGGAGTTCAGAAGCCAGGGCTAGTAGGAGCTAAAGCTGTAGAGGAGACACAGCTGTCACCAGAGCCAGCTCAAGGAAGGGACAAATACCCTCACTTCATCCCTCTTCCTGCTCTCCAGCCTGTACCATCACCTCTTAGTGGCGGAACCTAGTGAGAAGCCAGGGAGCCTTTGAAATGTTGAGCCCTGTGACACAGAGTAGAACAGAAAAGGGGCAGTGAATGGCACTGAGAGCAGATAGGCAAATCACCAGCTCACAACTTTGTCTCTGGCATGCAATAGTGCTTAATAAAAGTTATTGCTATTATCTGCAACAGGCCCTGGGCTGGGGTAATAAAAAAGACATAGATTCTGCCACCAAAGAGAAGCCAGTCTAATCATAGTAGACCATTTTTTAGCTAAGACACATTACACAAGCCTCTAAAGTGAATCTTCTAGCAAGCTTTCTCCCACCATATTGGTTCAGGTAACCAACCTCAGAACATGAATATTATCCCATCAGGCATCAGTGATTCTGGAAAAAAACAGGCCAATATTGGCCTATAAATGTTTTCTCTCCTAGAATAAAAGGGGTCATTGAAAATGCAAACTATTTTTGTGTGAGATACAGAATGGTCTCAATAAAACAGACATTGGCTCACTCATCTTAACTGATAAGGGGTTGATTTAGTGAGTGTATCACTTATACAGCTGACTGAATGTCTGATTTTAAAGTATTTGATGCTTTCCTAAAAAGGCAATGGCTTTACCATTGGAAGCTCATTTTAAGAATTCTTTTAAGAAAGAATTTTCTCAAATAAAATAGGCTCCTTGTGCTGAGGACATGAAACCTTGGATGAAGGAGTTCACGACTCTGGTCATTAGCAGAGTCCATGGATGCTGCCAATTACAGGCCAAGAAATCTTGTCTCTCCTTCTCTTGCTCTTTATCTCTGGCCTTGGAGTTGCAGAATATTAGAGCTGGAACTCTGAAAACAGAGTAACATGCTTAGCTAAGATGTAGAAACTACTCTGAAAATGCCAACGCCAAGTTCTGCTGACATTCATAGTTTATAGAAGGATAAAGTGGAAATTGAGACAGAAACTTGACCATGGCAATGGGGCCCAACTGCACCAGGAAAGCATCCAACATTCCTGCCTTCTCGTCCTGTCTTCATCTACCTGGGGACATGTAGAAAATTGGCTGTGGGGGAGATTTATATTCTTTGCTTTTGAAGTAATGATGCCATCTTAAATATAAGACATTCTGGAGCATTTTAATTGGGAAAGACACCAGAAGCTATAATCTGTATCTTCTCTAGGATGACTAAATAAAATAGCTGAGAGCTTTAATCTCATCTTTAAAGAACACGAATGAAAATAATATTTTATACAAAGAAATAAAGGAGAAAGATGGAATGAGTCTCCAAAATTACAGGTAAAATCGAGCTAGATTAATGGCCTCTTTCCTAGACAAAGTGAATCAGTTTGACAGCTCAATGAGTCAGAAGTTGCCAAAGACAATGGAATGACTTTGCCATTCTCAATGCTGATCAAAAACCTTCCAAAAAGGAGAGTTCCTGGACACAACAAATTTCATTCTGATATTGTTTCCTGGTTCTGTCTTTCTGGTCCTGGGTATAAATGATGTTGCAAGTCCCATTAGTTAGGCATGAGGTACTGCCAGCCCATAATTACAAATGCCTCCCCTCCCAGCATTCTGTTACATCGAGCTGTCAGTGAGTTTCATCTCCAAATTGTAATGGCACTATTTGCTTTATTTGGTCTTAGGTGATACAGGATGGATGCCCTTCTAGAAAAGCATGTGCATTTAAGATGGCAGAGCAAGAATGATTTATATGGGGAATAACTCCTTAGTCTGTCAAAAACCTGGCAGAATCTTTCTGGGAAACTAATTGCAGCCAGTTCCTTCCACAGCTCAGAAATGAACTATCGGCATCTCTGCCAGCCATCATAAGATGCAATCTACCAGCCATAAGAAGACAGGTAACCGGATTCCTCATTCTCAACACTTGGACATGCCCGATAATGCTAAGTCGCTCATAAGCCAATTATTGAGATTGGAACATCCCCTTTACAAACATTCACTAATTTCCTTTAATCATTACAAAAATCACATTACCTTTCTGAACATTTATTGTGCACACAAAAATCATTTTTATCCTACAGCCACCCCGGCACAGCGGCTATGAATGTCAGGTCTGTGATGTCCTTGTGTTTTCATAACGGACATGGAACAGGTTGCTGGTTCAATGGGAAGTGGGCGAGGAAATGATCTGTCTTAAACATCAGAGACATTTTGAGTTCAGAGTTACCCTGTTCACTGAATGTTCTCACTGTTTTCTTCATCATGGTTCTTTCTCCCCTGTCTCCTCCCACTGACCACCCTTCGATTAGTATGAGAAACACACTGAACTCCCTGCTTGTCCGCGAAAGCTAGTGGCACCAGAGCTAAGGGAAGGGGCACAGTGCAGAGCACGTCTCCCGGCAAGATCCGGAGCTTTCAGAATATCTCTGGGAGAGGCCCAATTTCAATCCTATCTGATTATCTAGACCAGTAGTTACCAAGGGAGGGTGATTTTTTCCCCCGGAGACATTTGTAATGTCTGGAGACATTTTTGGTTGTTACAACTGGGGATAGGGAGTGTTACTAGCATCTAGTGGGTAGAAAACAGGGATTCTGCTAAACATCCTACTATGCACAGCACAGGCCCAGTAACAGTGAATGATCTGACCCAAAATGTCAATAGTGCCAAGGCTGAGAAACCCTGATCGAGATTTTAATCAAGGTTTGCAAGTAAGAGGATTTAGGCAAGTGGCTCTCTCTTCCAACTGGCACAAATCCCACATGGAAGCTACACCCTAAGCAGAAGCTCTGTTTAGGCCCTACATTTGCCTGATTCAGCAGATCACACTTTAATCATGTAATTCAATTTTTCCTCATTTTTTTAATGTTATTTGGGCCCTTTAATATAATTTGGCAAGCTATTATAGTTGTTACAGCTGCTAGTTTTGCCCTCAATACTGATTTCACTTATGACCTCAGCCGGAATAAGATTTAAAGTTTGAGATGATGTAAGTGAATAAGGATTATTAGATTTATTCGTATGGCAATTTAAATAAGAAACTGCCTGGCTTAGAATAAGTGGTAAATGAAAAATGCTAGTGATTTATAGACCTGTCCATTTTAAAGATTTATATGATGTGTGGGATGATTAAGTAAGAGACAGGCCTGATTATATGAAATATGTAATTTTTGTAAATGCAATATTGGAAGCAAGCCGCTAAACAGCGCTGCATAGCAACTCTCGGCTAAGCAATTTTTATTACACGATTATTGTAAACTGGTGTGCAGAGTCATGTGTGAATCACACACGGAGTCCTTGCTCTAATTCTGTTTAGCCGGATGGGAGTGTGTTCATAGGAAATACATCTAACTTCAGCCTTGAAACATCAGTCATATCAGTACCCCAAAAGGCAGGGCAGGCTGGGGATTTCAGACTGTCAGGCCTGAGCAATCCTCTCTTTCATAAAGGACGTGGCCACCCTGCTCAGGTCTCAGCACCCCAACTTATGAAACAGAGATGATCCATTTGTCATATTTTAGTGACATATTTTAGGGGAAATACTCAGGACTCCAAAGTACTGCAATCAGAAAAAGAAATGCAAGACATTGTGATATAGTTTCCTTTCCCCAGTATGAATCCTCCTCTTATCAGGGTAGCTAGCACACAAAACCTGAAAACCCAGCAGGCTGGGGTGATTCGCCCATTTCTGAGGTTGCCTTCTCCTTTCCAGAGCCTCAGAATCCTATGGGGAGAGTCGAGGCCAGGTGCCTCCCTGAGGTTTATGTATAGCTCCAAAGTCAGACCAAGGATCACGTGGAGGAATGAGCAAAGGTTCAAGTCTTATCCTCAGGAGTGGGGAATATGTAAGAAATATTGTTAGTCTTTAAATTATTTTGACAGCTGCTTGGTTCAAGCAAAAAAAAAAAAAAAAAAAAAAAAAAAAAACACCTGTCTTAGGAGAGCAGTGAGACCTGGATAGTAGTTGTATGTCGTCCATAAACTGAGTGTAGGAACTTGGGTAAGTTGTCCGCCTCTGTAAATTCAGGATCATAACTCCTTTAGCCACATCTCAGGGTTGGCATGCGGTGCTAAAGGGATAATTGAAAGGAAAGCCCTTTACAAAGCACAGGGCACAGCTCTAGAAGACAGAACAGAGAGGCCAAAGCAGGAAACACCTTCATTCACAGACATTTATGGAAGCCCTGAAACCCTGCTGAGCCTTAGGCTTGTCAAGAGGAGCAAGCCACCCAGTCCTTGGGAAGCTCACGGCTGAGTTTGGGGATGATCTAACATCTAAACACGGCAGTGTTTATACAAGATTAAGTGCAGAAGGTGAGCTTAATTCAGCTGTGGGCAAGGCGGGGTGGGGCGGGCAACTAGTAGCACAGTAGAAAACTTCAGGAAAGAAATAACATTGAAATCTGCTCTTGCAGAATGTAGAATTAGACAGACAGAAGGCGATTCCCAGTCAATCCAGATGTATGACCAAGCTGGAACTGAGACCACCATGAGGAGGCGGAGAAAAATACCAACATGCATTTGGTTCAATATCAGGAACCAGAGACGCACACATAGTCAAACTTCCTGGAGGAAAGAGACATAATGTTCGCAGATCTAGAAACTTTTGAGGTGGCAGGGATCAGAAACTCTTACTTGAATTCCAAGCTCATATTGAAATTTAGTATCCTTCATAAAATATATGGAATCTTTAATGAATTATAACCATTACACCATTCTTTCTCTGATATAATGTTTGTATCATTTACTGATCAAATATAATACTTTTTAACTTTTAATGTAGCCATGGATTTTAATAAATAATCAGAATTTCCCAATACAGTGATTTTTAATAAGATAAGTATTTTCTTTCATTTAAACAGTAAATGTTTTGGTCCAGAGTCCTGATGAACTGATTATTATTTCTGAAAGACTCGTGTTGCCCATCTTGATTAAATGTGATAGCATAAAGAAAGAAGGAATTTTATTTAGGCCAAACGAATTGAATTTTCAAAATCCAAAAACTATCTAATCGGTTAGCTTAGGATTTATTTAATAACCTAAAAATCTTATGTCCAACTTCTCCGAGACGAAGACAATAATAACAAAAGGAAACCCAGGCTGTCAGATTATGGTTATCTGTACTCAGAAAGGAGAAATATTTTTAGCTGCTAACTGGAGACATAGTATAGAGCAAAATTATAGGTCAAGATGGAGAAGAGCAAATTAAATAATAAGATACATTTGTTTGTTTGAACTTTATCCCCATTCCTTTTTAAAAACCTATTTGTCCAGCAAAGGTAGGTTTTAGATTTATTTTCTGACTACTACATTAACAGATGCCCTAACACCTTCCTGATCAGTTTTATGAATTGATTAACAAGGCAATCATGGTTTGGGAAAGCTTTTATATGCCACCTGATATTGATGCCATCTATAAAAAGTCGACCAACTGAGCACCTGATATCCAGTAAAGGCAGGTTCAAAAATTGCAGTCTTAGAAAGATAATGGAATGACCATGACCTCAAGTACTTTGAGCTAAATAGCAACTGTCAACTCCTGATAGCAGTATTTGACCTCAGAGGCAGGTGACAGAAACCAACCTGAAACAGCCATTTTCTCAAATTCTGTTAAGGATAATAAACCGTGATGGGGAAATCACCCACCGTCTTGTAATCAATGACCTAGAAATGGGCACCGAAATTTGAGCAGAAAGCAGCAGGTGGAGGAATTCTGGGAGTTTGTGGATTTATACTGAGGATCCACTAGATTTTGGCTGGGTTTTTTGTTGTTGTTGTGATTTTGCTTTTTTTTTT
>VBSM01002217.1:24848405-24885934 GCA_008086735.1 Cheirogaleus medius | reverse complement strand
TTTAGTAGAGATGGGGTCTCCCTTTTGCTCAGGCTGGTTTCGAACTCCTGACCTCGAGCAATCCGCCCGCCTCGGCATTCCAGAGTGCTAGGATTATAGGTGTGAGCCACCACGCCTGGCCCATACATTTTAAATAAATATTTAAGTGCATATTTCTAAAATATCTAAGTATATATTTCCAAAAATAAAGATTTTCTTAAAACACCAATCCAAAACCATTATCACTACTAAATATTAACAATAACTCTTTAATTTTATCAAACGTCCAGTCAATGTTCACTTTTCCCAATTGTCTTCTAAACACTTCCTACAAATAAGATCTGCATAAGGTCCACATGTAACAATTGGCTGCTATGTCCCCTGAGTCTTTTTCTAGTCTCAGTTCCCTCCCACACGCATTTATTTTCCTGGTTATTCGTTTATTGAAGACATGAAGTCGTTTGGCCTAGGGTTTCCCACATTTTGGGCTTTGCCTCCTGTGGCCTATTATTTTCTGGGAAGTGGTAGTTAGATGGAGGCTCAATTAGATTCAGGCGTGATGTTTTGACAAGACTACTTTATTGGAGGGATCATGGCCTTCCAGGAGAAGTGTCGTGGTGTCTGCTTGTCTCTTTTTATGATGTTAGTGGCCATTGATGATCCATGGCTCTGGTAATATAGGCTGTTAGGGGAAACCATTGACCAAAACGTAAAAAAGATTTTGTTTTTGTTTTTAAAAAAATTAATAAAAGGCCGGGTGCGGTGGCTCACGCCTGTAATCCTAGCACTCTGGGAGGGCGAGGCGGGAGGATCGCTTGAGGTCAGGAGTTCGAAACCAGCCTGAGCAAAAGCGAGACCCCGTCTCTACTAAAAATAGAAAGAAATTAATTGGCCAACTAAAAATATATAGAAAATATTAGCCGGGCATGGTGGCGCATGCCTGTAGTCCCAGCTACTCGGGAGGCTGAGGCAGGAGGATCGCTTGAGCCCAGGAGTTTGAGGTTGCTGTGAGCTAAGCTGATGCCACGGCATACTAGCCCGGGTAACAGAGCCAGACTCTGTCTCAAAATAATATTAATAATAATACTTTCCCTCTGTGCTAGGCACTGTTTGGCAGCATGCAGTGTCTCATTTGATCATTATAACGCTCCCATGAGGCGGTGATGGGAGCGGGTTTGAAGCCAGCAGGTGAGCTTCCCAAGCCCATCCTCTTAGCTACACAGAAACAAATCACCTTGAGAGGCATATGGGCTACGGAGGCAAGGCCCTTTTGACTTAGATAGTATGAATAATTGAAAGAGGCAGAGGTGAAGCCCTAGCCAAAAAATGGTTGAATCTGAAAACACAAAGTATACATTCTTATAGGACTGATCAAAGCACCAAATAATTGTTAATTAACTGGCAAACACAATCATTGGAAGTGCCTATCATTTGATAGAGGATGTGAGTTGGACTGTAACAGAAGCTACGGCAGTACAGGACAGCCTGCATCATATAGGGCTGAAATTGTACTATGAATGTCACCAAAGGGACTAGAAGCTATGATGCTCTCTTCAAAGTCTACTCTGCCCTTTGCACAAATCAACTTAGAGTTACGTTCCCTGCTCTCAGCATACAAGGGTTGCCAAAATTAGAGTCATTTCATTAATCTCCCATGCCAAGAAGAGGTGGCTATATATCACTCCAGGTTACATTGACAGCAAGACAATAACATTACATTTCCACGGTGCATCAAATAGCATTTCTCTCAATTCATTTGCTATCAGAGTCTCTATAAAAATGCTTTATAACTAAAATATGTCTCTCTGCCTTTTAGACTTTAACAAGATTTGTGTCAAAGTAAAAAAAAAATTTTTTTTAGTATAAAGGAAGAAAAGTATGAAAGCATCACTTTAAATGGCACCTCTGAACAAATTTTAAAAATTAATACTAAAAATAAAATGCTTGTCTCATTCCCATCAGGGAAAGGTGCTTTGTGATTAGAAAGAGAAAGAAGAGGGGAGAGAGGGAGAAGGGAAGGAAGCACAGAGAGAAGGAAAAATGGAAGGAAATAAGGAAGGAAGGAAGGGAGGGAGGAGAGAGGGAGGAAATGACTTAAATTTACACTATTTAGGATGCTTTTATTTACTTAGGAAATTTAAATGTGTCAAATGAAGTAAAACCGAGGGAAATGAAAACTAACTACCTAGATGGAAAGCGATGTTTTGTCATTAAATGTATTTTTGAAAATAAAATGACCAAACAAACTCAAAATTCCTTCTTCTTCCTATATCTTCATCTCCCACAGTTCACTTTAAATCACTGCATTTGTTTATGATTCTAACTAGAGACCGTGGGTAATTTATAAGTTCTCACAAAGCCTCCTGATTTCTCCTGCAGTGTTTACCAACAGGAAACTGTCATGATAGAGATTTCTGTAAGCTGTCTTCTGAAACAGTATTATTTCCCAATTATTTTTTAAAGTAATGTAAAATTAATCACGTTTGATAGTAAAAGAATCATTTAAAAAAAATAGGATGCCGCATTTTTTTTTTTAAAGAAAAATAGCAACAAAAAGTCGGATGTATTGTAAAAATAAAAATCAGAGACTGGATGAAGTCAAGGGACCTCTGCTGTCATCATTTTACAGCTTTTGCTACAGCGAAGAATGTCTTTACATTGCTCAGATCCACACATTTGGTTCTTTCATCTCACATAACTCATTGTTTTTTACGAGGTGTTTCTGTAGCAATTCACTAAATGTTCGTCCTTGCAAACAGTTGTGCTGCTCTGTTACCCAAGATCCGGAACATAAATTTCGATAAAACGATATGTCCCTTAACTGCACTGAAGACACCATGCAGGGAGAAGAGGTCTCGCCGACAATACAGCAGACAGGAACACAAAGCCGGGCGGTTCAGACAGGGCGCGCGGACCGCCCGCTGCAAACAAAAGAAGGACGACGACGCGCCCACCTCGCCCGCGCATGCCCACGGCGGCGGGAGCAGATGTCGCAGCCGCAGGGCTGGAGGCAGCCAGGCCTGGGTGAAAATGTTGCTCTGCTGCTCGCCAGCTGTGTGATTTGGGGCAAGTGGAGTAATCCCTCTCAGCCTCAGTATTCTCATCTGCCACGCGAAGAAAATGCCACCTTGCAGAGTTATTGTGAAGACTAAGGAGAGAACACAGGCATAGCTGCTTAGCATGTGGCAGATGCCCAGTGAACCGTGTTTGCTGCTCTATATACCATCATAGCTCTAGTCATCCTCCAGAATACCTAAGGGGTATCGCCATAACAACATCTCTGTCCTTACACCGACGCTGTAGAAAATTAAATTCAATCACAAATTTAAACAATACTCATCCCTCTTTTAGACACTCTTCTAGCATTTGGGC
The DNA here is from genome assembly GCA_008086735.1 of Cheirogaleus medius. NCBI lineage: Eukaryota > Metazoa > Chordata > Mammalia > Primates > Cheirogaleidae > Cheirogaleus > Cheirogaleus medius. The sequence continues at coordinate 24,882,583 of VBSM01002217.1, read as the reverse complement.
TGTCTGAAAGTACGATGCTATAAGCGGGTTACCTACTCATGTACCTGGGTATTCAAGGCTCCTTTCCTCTGTTCAGACAGGAGCAGAAATGTGAACCTGTGGGTGTAGTTAATGAGCACAGGTCTTTAAAAAGCAGCACAGAGTAAATGGAGCCACCGAAATGTTCGGCAGCGGAAAGTATATATAGAGCTCCAAACTCAGAACCATCCAAAATTTCATTATTAAGCTTAACATTATGTATTAATCAATTCCATCCTAAATCCCCACCTCTGAGGCAGATACAGAAGCCAATTATAATGCTTCCTACCCACCATCCAATTTGGGATGCTGTTCAAATATTGATGAGTTTCAAAGTCTGTGTGCCAATATAAAGATATTATAAGCCACCTCTGAAAACAAAACTTGACCCTGGAGGGAGAAAGGGGTCAAAGACACATATTTATGATATACATTTCCTTTCTGAAGCTATAGGGGAATGTCAAATAATATCACTTAAATATTCATTTTATCTTTTTTTCCTTCCAACAAAAGGAAAAGGAAATTTCTGAGATTATAAATAGTCTATCTATATATTGATATAATGTGAGAATAGAAAAAAAAAAAAACCTAAGAAAGTAAAAATACAACAGGGCATTCCATGTTTCTCCAGGTTTGAAAATACAAGTATACACACTTAGCTAGCAAAAAATAGTAATAATAATAGGCTTTTGAAAAAGAAAGGTATTTCCCTGGGAAAATTCTACCTTAAATATGGGCCTGCCAAATATTCTTCTTCCCCCAGCCTCTGTTACCATGAGAATACCACAGAAGCAGCTCTGGACAGCTGGATCTATAACAAAAGGAGTCAGGTGTCCTCCCACCTTCCCAGAAAGACGTAACTTGGGCTGAAAGTGAACACATCTACATGAGAATGCATCTGATAGGCCAGAAACATCTATAATAATTAACACGAGATTAAGTGTCCCTAATGTATATTTGGGGAGGAGGGCAGATGGAGAACAACCACAAGACACAGGAAGGCTCAGGGGACACAGACAGCTCAGGAAGCTGCACCCTGTGAGAAGACTGGCTTTCTGCTCCTCCGCTGGGTCCAGGGGCTCAAACAGTGTCTCAGTTGAACCACCCGATGGGACTGAAAAGACCTCAGAGCGGATGCAAGGTCTTCCTGTGGGATATATTCTACACAGGGGAGCACCTGGCAGGGTTGTTACCTCCAGGGAACTGTGAGCGGGCCAAGGAAGGAAGTCACCTCCTGCATCCAACCCTCAACTCATCGGTCACAGCTGTAGGTGAAGAGCCCCTGGGGGGTTCTCACAGGACGTCCACAGCCATCCCTACTCATATTCAAGCCTAGTCCAGGGGCCTTGGGAAGCCCTGGGGCTCTCTGGTCAGGTCAGCTTCCCCTATGGCTCTGTTCAGGTGTAGCTGTAGGGTAATAGGAATCTCTCTAGTGCAAAAATTCCTTCTCCCACCCCCTCAAATGCACCACATCCATCATCCCAGGCTAAATGCTTTAAAGTCCTATCTTTGAATTGCCCTGTCCAGAAACCTCCTTTAAAATACAAATACATGGGCCGGGCGTGGTGGCTCACGCCTGTAATCCTAGCACTCTGGGAGGCCAAGGCGGGAGCATAGCTCAAGGTCAGGAGTTCGAAACCAGCCTGAGCAAGAGCAAGACCCCATCTCTACTAAAAATACAAAGAAATTAATTGGCCAACTAAAAATATATAGAAAAAATTAGCTAGGCATAGTGGCGCATGCCAGTAGTCCCAGCTACTTGAGAGGCTGAGGCAGAAGGATTGCTTGAGCCCGCAAGTTTGAGGTTACTGTGAGCTAGGCTGACGCCACGGCACTCTAGCCCAGGCTACAGAGTGAGACTCTGTCTCAAAAAAACAATAAAAATAAAAAATAAAATACAAATACATTACGGCAAATTTTGAGAAAGCACTTTAGCTTGTGCCATTCTCTGAGGAGATAGGAAGCTGAGGGAGAGGAAGGAAGGAAAACCACCTAGGGAGGGGTGGTCTAAGTGGGGGCCCAGGAGAGGCTCAGAGGGCTGAAGAGTAGATTCCAATGAAATGTGACAAAAAGGAACTTGAAGTGTGAGAAGGAGGCTCTGGCTAAAGTGCATCCAGAAGGATCTAGAATAGGTTGGGCAGGCCTGTTATAGGGCGTATTCCATCCTCCCATAATTAGTTGTATTTTCAATGATCTAGATCAGGGCTTGGCAAACTATGGCCCACAAGCCAAGTCTGGTTTTGTACCTATGAGCTAAGGATGGTTTTTACATTTTAAAATGAAAGGGAAAAAAAGAAGAATATTATTTCATGACACATGAAAATTATATGAAATTCAAATCTCACTGCCCATAAATAAAGTTTTGGTGGCACATGGCCACACCCATTCTTTTACATATTGTCCCTAGTTGCTTTCCACTTTAAGACATTTCCACAAAGCCTAAAATATTTACTGTCGGGCCCTTTATAGAAAAAGCATCTGACTCTCTGATCTAGATAATGGTCAAGAATAGGTGCTTTGTGGCCAGGGCTCTGGCTGGGAGCTCTGGCACTTCACTTCCCAGGTAAGCCACTTCATTTTTCATCTGTAAAATGGGGACAAGTCCTTGTAGAATTAGGGTGAGAACTAAACTACATGTTTCACACAGGGGCTGGTGCATAGTAAGTGTTCAATACATGTTAGCTATTATTATGTTTTTATGTGATTAGACACTGACACAATATTATTCTTCCATGCCTCCCTGTCTCCCATTCCAAGTTAGAATATATCTTGTTCTCGAATAAGATTCTGGAAGGTAATCCGCTTTAGTATGGCCACAACTACCAAAAGCTTTCAGACAAATATTGAACAACAGGAGCTGACAATCACTTTGCATCAAGCTCTAAGCTCTAGAAATTCAACTTTCTATTTATTTCCCATGATTTAAGCAAAAGCAAGTAAATTATCTTATAACCACCTTAACAGAAAAAGTTAATTGGGGCAGAGAATTGATATGACTCACAATAATTCTGAGAAGTTACACAGGAGCGAAAATAAATCACTGTTTACAGAGCTCCCTCACAGGGCCGAAAACAACCAGGTACCTTGGGGTAGAATCTCTTGTGCATTCATTCAAGAATTTCCAGTTTTTTAAGAGGCTCATTAGTGTCATTTGAGACACATATAAGGGATTAAGTTAGAGAACAAACATTGGGAGGAACAAAGTTTAGAGTACTTAGAGGGCAAGAAGGAAAAGGGAGGATTACTGAGGGGGTGAAATGAAGAGGAAGCCAGCCCCTAGCACAGGAGGCTCGGTTACACTGCCCTCAACCAGACGCTGACCTTCGGCCCTGTCACCAAACACTGCAACAGGTCAGGAACGCAGGCTGATGATGGTCATTACTTTCCATGCTTCTAGCCTTTGGATTAAAATAAGAGAGCAAGGGACAGAATTCTAAGTATCTGGGTAGGGTAACAGAATAATAGCTACCGTGTCATGAACTCATACAGTAAATGAGCCGGGCCGTCTGCTAAGTACTTTGTATGCATTATCTCATTTAACCCAGCTAATCCAGTCAAGTAGGCTTTCTTAGCTCCATTTTAAAAAGGAGGAAACTGAGGATTAGGAAAATCAAACTTTCTAAAATTCATACAGCTAGTGAGTACCAAAGCTGGGATTTTTAAATTTAAACTTTCTAACTAGGCAATACATGCACATGGAACTAAATTCAAAAGATGTCTAGTGAAAAAGAAGCAAATAAATCTTCCTTCTCTCCCTCCGTGGAGGAAGTTGCTGCTACTAGTTTCTTTTGGATTCATCCAAAGAAATTCCATGCATTAACAAACAAGCGTGTACATGCTCTTTCACTCACAAGTGGCGGCAGAATAAACACACTATGCTACAGCTTGTTTCTCCCCCCAACGCCTTAATAAGATTTGTTTAGAGAAGTTTCTGCACCAGCGTATGGAAAGCTGGGAACTGAACCAGACCACCGAGCACCCACATGTGTGCCGATGACCATTTTGCTACATCACCACTGGGGAGGTAGACAGAAGATACTGGGGCTAACCTCAGAGTCTGGGCTTGAAGGGGGGGTATTCTCACTGAGCACCTGCTGTTTCTAGGGCCTGGAGGTAAATCTATAGAGAGGCAGGATTTAGACCTTCTCCTCCACGCATTTGGAGTTAAGATACATACACCTAACATCAATCATGCAAGCAGAGAGTTACCCAGTACAGACAGTGTTGGTGAGGCTCAGGGAGGGAAATCTCAGAAGGTGAGAACCTCTGGGAAAGGAAGGGGCAGGCCAGGTGGGAAGGGAATGACATGAGGAGAGGGGAAGCCAGTGGCTGGGAGATGTGTTTGGAGGCCCACGAGGAAGGTGCAGCCAGGCCAAGCGGAACCAGCTGTGGTGTGACCACACACTGTTGGTTGTGGGTTGCATTGCAAGTACTTTGCTGTTAATAACAGAAAGATTCTCAACTTTTTGTCCACTTTAACAATACTACGGGTGGTTCGATGCTGCTGTCAATGAAGTGGCTCCCAAGTACAGAGATTTTCAGAAGGTTTGTGCACCACCCTGCCCCCTGGACAGGTGAGGAAGGTGAAAAATCCATTTGAAAGGCTACTCTTCCAGGGGCTGAGAACCCCCACCTTGCCCAGATATTCTGAAAGTACGTGAGATGGAAGCAATATATTTTGAAAATAATTCCACATCTACTTCTGAAAAGCCCTCCTAGTCGCCCTCCTTTGCCAGCAGGGTGGTGTGCTTTCTTGAGCGGGCAAGTAAGAAGTGCATCTTCTGGGCTCTATAGATGGTTTAGGGAGATGGACTCTGATATCATTGGAAAACGTTGAAGGGTAGAACTGCAGCTTCTATCAGATTCTTGAAAGAGACTCTTGACCTGGATTTTGCACCTAAAGACTGCATTTTTGATGAAATAGAACAGAAAATGTCAAAGAACAAAAATATGATGGATATATTTGTTTGTTCACTGGGCATATTTGTGGGGGTTGTATATGTATTTGTCTGTAGCCTGTGTCTCAGTATAAGATGGAGATCTTACACTGAGTCATGATCCAAAAAGTTTTAAATGTACTAATGTTCTAAAATATGCTACTCCTCAGAATATAGCAACCTAGTCCCGAGAAAGCCAAGCAACTGGACCACACCCAGGTGTGCAAATCTCATGGCTAAAGAGAGTTCAACCTCATTCAGGAAGCTGCACATGATGAAGGCTGAGAACAGAAGGGAACACCATTGGTGGCTGGGGCCATGCAGGGAGTATGTGGGAACACCATGCTGCAGGACTGAGCGACAGGGAGTTGGCGCCTAACAAGTCAGCATTGGTAACTCAGGCCAGACAAGCCAGAACTGAGTAGCATCTGCTGCCTCTTTCTGTGAAGCTGAAATTCTGAACCAACAGTGAACCAACAGGGAGTGGGCATCTGTAGTCGAGTTGGGTCCAACACAAGTGGGCTGGCCTCTGTGGGCCCCCAGCTTCAGCATGCAGAGGAATCCTCTGGATACTTGTCACACATCCGGGTTCCTGAGTCCTGGCTCCAGAAATTCTGACTCTATTGGACAGGAGGGAGAGGGAGATGTTCACAACCTACACATACTTGGAAACCTCTGAAAAAACAAAGCATTCCATTTCCATGATGGCAGCTCTGGCAGTTTCCATCTGTCAGCAAGAATATATTAAGAAAGTATACAGGACTAGGAGTAAGCTAGACACTGACAGGAGTGTTTGGGGTTTTTTGAATATATCTTAGGGCCTTGTGTTAAGGAACATATACGTGAGCTATGTGTGTGCGTGTGTGTACACATGCACATGTGTAATTTAATTAAGGAAGGGCAGGAAAATAGGGAAGTAAAAGAGGGAGGTGACAAATAGATAAAGGTACACATGTCCCTCTCCTTTAACATTTAGGGAGCAAGATCATGCTCTCCTCTACTCATCTAAAATAACAGGACAGGTAGTGAAGTGAATGAGGTCAGAAAGCTCCTCAGAGGCCCTTCCTTATGCCTTTAAGAGTAGAAGGTGAGTAACTAACAGTCACAGCACAAGCAGGAGGAATGTCAGATCGGGACAAGGAGAACGCATATCCAGGCCCGCTGGGGACGAGCATGGAGAGAGGGCCCATCTCTGCCTGGCTAATACGTGACTTGAGCCGTCATTGGTTTTTCTGATGGATAACAAGATAGAGAAATGGCCTTTAGAGCTCGTTATACAGCAGAGGAACTAAAGCCCAGATGTGGTCAATTATTCGCTCAAGGCTTTTTGGATGGAGCCAAGACTTGAACTCAAAGCCCCTTTGATGACCATATTTGACCTATAATGTTTTTTTGGGATGTGACTGGCTGGCTGGCCACATATATAAAAGTAAACAAAGCTAAGACCTGTACCTACAGTACAGTATGTACCTGGAACATGGTAGGCACTCGATAAATATTTGTCAAATGAATTAATGTCCTGTTTAAAAGATACACAGTGTTGGCCCAGATGTCTGTGAAGGGCTCCAGTCCAGCGCCTAATGGCTTCTCTATGGAACACACCTGCTAATCAGACAAGCCGTATTGATCCCTTTTTTATGTGCCCAGAACAATAAAAATAACTAACACGTGCTTGCTCCACATATGCTGACTGACTTAGTCTTCACAACAATGCCATGAAGCAGGAACTTTCCTTATCACCATTTTCAGAGAGGGAAACTGAAGCCCAGAGAGGCAAAGTTACAAAGGCCCTTACTTTACAGAACATATAAGAAAACTTCTAGAACAATGAAATTCTAACTAACGAATGCTATATGGGATTTATTATCCGAATAGAAATGTCGACTTGTAGGAAAAATCATGACAGGCTATTGGAGAAAGCTCATGGTGGAGGTGGGGTTTGAGCTGCATCTTAAAATACAAGCCAGACTGAGGGGTGAAGAGGGAGGCGTAAAGGATGAGAGAGACGGCATAAACCAAAGCACAGGGCCAGAGAAAGAGGGTATGCTCAGCGACCTCCTGCCTGGAATGGAGACTGTGCCTTAAAGAGTAGTGAGAAGTCAGTTGGATATGATGGGGTGGAATCAGGTTAGAGTGGCTTAGACCCAGGCTAGGGAGTTGGGTTGTTAAGAAGCCCATATAGTTTCTAGACCAGGAAATAGCCCAAGAGCTGAACTTAAAGGACATTAGCCTGGCAACACTCTGTAAGAACAGTGGGAGAAGGTGGCAGCTTGAAGGCCCAGAAACCACTATGACGGTGGCCGCATTAACCCAGGTCTGGTGACAATAGAACTGGAGAGAAGAAGACACACCTGTGAGAGAGACTGTACTGCTAAACATTTAGGAACCATGCTGAGTCGCTCCTCTGGCCAGGCCCTGTGCTAAGAGCTTATAAGCTCACCTTGTTGCATCTTCACAGCGGCCCTGGGAGGGGGTGTTATTGACCCCATTCTAAAGAAAAGAAAACCAAGGCCCTGACTTCAGAGCCTGTCCTTGTAGTGACATAAACAGGCTCTGGCTACAAATCGGATGCCTTGACCGCTTATCAGAACAGCTCCTTTTTGTTTCTTCAAAGCAGGGAGGCCATGAATTCTGTTGGAGGTTTGCCGTGTCTGAGCTAACAGTGGGACACGTTTGTGCATGGAGTTGAAAATACTAGATGGAGAACAGAGCATTTCTGAGCTTGGAGGCTCCTGCCCAACCGAAAGATGGTGAGTGTGGCCAGGAGGGCCCTGGGAGAAAGGAAGAAACAATCCTTTATCAACCATCCTCCACCTTTGCATACCCAAGTCTCATTCAATTCTTATAACATCCTAGAAGTGGGTATTGCTTTGTCCCTTTGAAAAGTCACACCCTGAGTGTTAAGTAGCTAGCCTGTAGAGAAGCTGGGCTAGACTCCAGCCAGACTCTTTCCACCCCAGAAGCCATCTACACACATCAGGATGCCTGCTGGCTGGTGGAGGAACGAGGACTCCTTCTCACAGAACTGCTCCCAGTGGGCCTTTGGCTGCAGCCTGTGAATTGCAAGGAGTATGCAAAACTTCACCTTCTTTGAAAGAATCCTGGTTCTCCAATCCAGGTGTAGTCCAGGACAGAAAGTCATCAGTAAATTCCATGTGTAAGTTTTCTTCTCTTTTATTGAACATTCTTATACCATAATTAGAGAACAGCTCTTTTTAAAAGGAGACAGCATAAATTGTGACAGATTTGTCTCTGTCTTGCAAATATCACCCTTCAGGGGCCTTTGGAACTTCTGGAAAAGTAAGTCTGCCAATCCACCAGCAGATGTCTCTGTTTTGCCTAAATGAATAGGGCTCCCTCTGTTCTCACCCACTGCACTTCAGATCCAATTAAAGAAAACCCTTTCTCAACTTGTCCCCAGAGGTCCCAACGTGCCTTTGCCTATAAGGAAAGAATTTCCTTCCTTCTTAATCTTTTAAATGGAGAAGTATAATGAAATAATTTCTCTATCCAGTAAAGTTCAGCATTCAATTCTCCATTTCTTATAAATCTTATAAAACCAAGGTTATATTAGTGGTTGCTAGGGGGTGGGGGGAAGGAGGAATGACATTATTATTTAATGAGTATAGAGTTTCAGTTTTATAAGATGAAAAGAGCTACAGAGATGGATATTTGCACACATTATGAATGTATTTAATACCACTAACTGTAAACTAAAAATAGTTAAGATGGTAAATTTGTGTTTGTGTATTTTATTACAACAAAAGAAAATCGGGGGGTGGGGGGGAATTCCAACATTATACTAAAGAATATACCTCCCTCAACTTTAGTCATTTCTGTAAATCCCACTCATGAATTGGCAAAATTAGCTTAAGGAAAATAGATTCATCCCAACAGAGAATTTTAAATTCTAGATGCTCAGAGTAAAAATTTCTGAGTGGACCACCCTTTGTGAACAATTAAATAAGCTCATCTTGAGTGGAGATGGAACACCTCCTCTTGGAAGTCCTTGTGATGTAAGAGATTCTGGAAAAGAATTTAACCTTATGATGGAAGTAATTTTTCATTTAAAATATTCTTACCATCTGTGATCCATAGGTTCTGTTGCTTTCTTCCTTTTATGACTTTTCCCTTCAAGAACTCTGGATTTATTATTAAAATTAAGTAAAAATAATAACTAATATTGGCTGAGTTTTTTTCTCCCTAAGCAAATTGGGACCCCATTTTCAGTAGATCCAGGTGGGCCTTGAGAAATGGCTCCCCGCCCCCCATATTAAAGCAAGCCCAGTCCCGCTGGAACTCTTTCAGTAAGCGGGACCCTCTTGAGACGGGAAAAATTTCTCATCCAGAACCTCTGAACTCAAAGTGCCAAAAACTAAAAACCTGCCCCAGGCAAAGTGTGCCTGTCAAGATTCAGGTTTCTATGGTAACAACTTTTTACATCCTGACCCCTAAGCCAAACTCATCGATTCCTATTTCATCACTTAAAAATACTCATACACATGAAAGGAGCACTTTAGGAATAGGCTGACCTTAAGGGAAATAAAGCTTCAAGAACTTCCAGTAATTATTCAGAAGATCTCAAAATTTCACTTAAAATTCTAATTCAGTTCAACACATCAACTTATATTGAAAAATACATTTTAAAATGGAAGGGACGTTAGGAGTCTCAGCCCAAGCATAGCTCTGGTCTTTTTCCAGCTAAATGTTGGCCTGAGACTCTCATCACTTACCTCTCCTGTGTGTGGGAGAGAGTGTTGTTCTTTGATGCAGCATTGATCCAATTATCCTATGCTAAGCGTGTCTAGATTTCACTTATTCACTATCATTTTCCTTTGTATTCAAGGAAGACGCTGCTGATCAGTGTTATTTTCTTGCACAACCCCCTGTTCTGGCTCAAACTGTACTAATGATGGGTCAGAATTTACTGCCTTGTTGGATGACAGAGCCTGCTATGCTTTGGATATTTCCCTTCACTGGAAATAACAATGAGAATGTGTCAATCAGCTGGTATTCTCCCACCAATGGCATCTCACTATAACCTCTCCTTTATTTTTAGCTATAATGTGACAGGTGAATACCATCCATCTATTCCAATGTTGCTCCCCTTATTGAAGCCTTTAGGGGAATTTAGAGCTGGTAAAAGTTGCTAGTGACAGAGAGGGCCACAGCTAACATGGCAGAGCTGCTCACAGTGTTAGAACAGGCCTAAAAAGTCCTGGCTGGCAGCTCTCCCCCACCCCCCTCCTGCACTTGAGGCAAGAGGAAGGCCTTCGAGCTCTGTAGCTGTGCTGTCCAAAGAACACGTCTTTCCATAGAAAACTCTGCTGTGGCCAAAGGGAAAAGGGGGTGGAGACCTGGCAGGGAGCAGGGGAAAGGTGTGATGTCATGGTCCTGGTGGCCAGACAGGCCTGCTTAGAGTCTGTCACCTGTAGCCGTGTAGTCTTCAACAGATCCCTTAAACCCTCAGACCTCAGTTTCTTCATTTGTGAAATGGAAATAACAGAATCCATCTTGCAGGCACAACAGGGACACTTTTCCGCAAATAGCAAATGCATACATCTTTTGGTAAACATTTTAATGAAGTCTAACATATATAGAGAAAAGCACACAAATTATAAACTCCGTGAATTTGCACAAAGCAAATACACCCAGATCGAGAAACAATGTAACCAGCACCCCACATCCTCCCGAGAGCAAGCACATCCTGACATCTAACACCATAGACTGGTTTCACCTGATTTGGAACTTGGTATAAATGGAATCATAGAACGTGTACTCCTGTGTCTGCCTCTTTCCATTCAGCATGATACTTCTCTGAGAAATATCCATGGGGTTGTGAGAGGCAATAGATTGTTCCTATTGATTATTGTATGATATTCCATTGTATGAGTATACTACAGGGGTTTCTTCAATCCATTTAAATAATATTCCCTGTAGTCTACTTCCTCCAAGGCCAAGTCATGTGGCTTTTTGTAAATAACAGCTTCACGAAGGTATAATTCACATGACATACAATTCATCCATCCACTTAAAGTAAACAATTCAATGGCTTTTAGTATCTTCACAGAATTGTGGGACAATTACCACAATTTTAGAACATTTTCACCACCCCAAAAAGACACCTATATCCTTTAGCACTCACTCCCCAGCCCCCAGCCACCCACTTCCAGCCCTGGGTAACCACCAGTCTACTTCCTGTGTCTAGATATGGGCCTATTCTAGACATCGCACCCTGTGGCTTTACACTGCAGAGAAGATGGCAGGTGTTAATGTATTAATGTGAGTGCATTTGCAGCCCTGATATAAAAGATGTTTTAGGAATTAAAGTGTTAAAAACACCTGACACATAGGTACTCAATAAAAGGTAGGAGTTACTATGAGTGTAATTATTTCACCATCCTTATCATTGTTATGCCTACAATAACTCACACAACCCAAAGCAATTCTGTTCTCTTGGGCACATTAGAAGAGCACCTGGCGACATAGACTTCAAAGGGCCTGTGCGTGCTCCCTGTATAGGAGCAATTAATGACAACTGTACCCACAGCTCACCCCTAGGCCCCACCTTCCCCATCCCCCCTTCTGCCTCTGCCTTTCTTCATCCATTCCAACTAACTCCTCAGCCCAAAGCATCGTGGCTGTTTTCTTCTGGAAAACGTGGTAGTCTACAGCTAGACCTCTCAGTTGAAGAAATCAGAGAGTCTCAAGAAAGAGTAGCCAGATGGAAATGTTCTTTCCAAAAGTGTGTATGTGTGTGTGTGTGTGTGTGTGTGTTCATGAATATGATCACAAAAGCTTCCAGAATATCTGCAAGTGAAGAAAAAATGATGGTTAACTTACTTTTGAGCATTGATGTTAGGCAAAACCCAGAAAATCTTGAATCACCCACAGCTAAAATGAGCGTACTACACACCCTTGCTTAAGTAAGTCATCACACATGCCGTGATTGTCACTACCTCCTCCTCACTTCGCCACCGAGCGTGATGGATTTGCATTCCAACTCCTTTTCTTTTGCCTGGACTTTGAAGGTCACCATGTTTCTATTCCCCAACCCACATCACCACCAACTTTTGCTGGGATGCAATATTGTTCACACTGGTAGATCTAAAATCTTATCTACTGTGTATAACCCTTGTTAAGCCACTTACACTCCTGTGCCTACAGTTGATGGATGTTCAGGACTTACCACTACAATCCCAATTTTGAATCTCTCTTCCATTTTTCCTGTAAATTCACTTATAATTTTTCACACTGTGTGTCCCAATTATAGGTTCTGAAAAATGGTCTATTTCCATTCCAAAAGAGGCTAGAGAAATTTCCCAATATCTTACATACAAAGAGATGGGGAATATTTATGGAAGGATTTCCAAGACCTCATAACAGTTTCCTACTGTTCCCTAGGGTGGGTGTTTAAAAGCCCACTTTGTGAACCCAGGTGATCAGAAAAATCAAACCAAGAAGCAAGAGTATCTAATATATTGAGCTGTTACACTGGAATAGATTGAGTTACTTGGTACTTTTTGGTTAGCCACAAACAGAGCTAGCTCAACAGGCCATAGGCCCCATTGTTCCTTGGTGGCCCCTCTGTAAGCAGTGGACTCTTGCTCCACCTCACTCTTCTCCATCAAATGAAACTAACAAGGGTGTTACGAGACATAATTGCTGTTTATAGAGAGCCTTGGCATCTTGGATGAAAGGCATTAATGCTAGGTAAAGCTTGTCCAAGGCAAGTTAAAGCTTTGATTGGTGGAGCTGAAGGAAGAAAAATATACCCCATTTCATCTGAGAATGATCCTACTTGGTGGGAGAAGCAAGGTTTGACTTTACATGGTACTGGTGGAGATTTTTTGTTCTCTTTAGAAAGGTGTTCACAATCCTTGAATTTCACTCTAGGCCGGAGGTTAGAGGAAGTTCTCAAACACAAAGGGAAATCTAACTCATTAGAACCATGGGGCATATAAATCATTCTTCCCACATAGCCGAGCACATAGTAAGTGCTCAGTAAAGATTTACTACATGGCCAAATAAATTACTTTATTTGCTCAAATCTGCCCTAACATCCACGAAAATAGGTTCCAAGAATTAGATTGTCATAACAGTTTCAAATCACAGAAAGATGAAGAATACAATGAAATATACTGCATAATCATTTTGAGTTATAGCTAATACTCCATTAAGAGCAATTTAGAGCCTCAATCCTAGTACTTTGGGAGGCCCAGGTGGGAGGACCACTTGAGCCCAGGAGGTGGAGACCAGCCTGAGCAAGAACAAGACCCTATCTCTACCAAAAATAGAAAAATTAGCCAGGCGTGCCTGTAGTCCGAGCTACTTAGGAGACTGAGCCCAGGAGTTTCAGGTTGCAGTGAGCTATGATGATGTCACTGCACTCTAGCCCTGGTGACAAAGCAAGACCCTGTCTCAAAAGAAAAGAGTAACTTAGAGGGCCACTCACATATTCCTATAGGCTGAAGGCTATGCATGCAAACAACAGCAAACTTGAAATACATGGTTCAAGTTAGTTGTATTATGTGAGTCTACACAGAGAGAAGCTGTAAAGTTATGTGACAGATTTTTAAACAAATCCATCAGAACTTACACATCCTCGTGAGTACAAAGCTCAGGAGCCTGCGTCTTTATTCCAACAGTGATATCATCGCTCAAAGCATTTTGAAACTCCTTTTTAGAAAGTCTACACAAAGCCTGAGTCCTACTCTTTTTAATGTCTGTTATAGTGGCAAATCTTCATATTTGGGGGGTAAATTTGATTCTTTTAGATAGCTCAAGGTTATTAATAACAGGTCAGTGCAATGATCAAGTATTCTAGGTTATTAACCAGTAGAGAAATATGATACAATGTGATGAGAATTAACTTTCTTACATGGTTTTTACACTGGCTCTAAAAGCAAATCCAAAGAAGCAGTTTCAGCAATGCTTCTTTGAGCGATGATTTAGTAAATCTATCCACTCCCACAGAGTGGCCAAAACAAGCAAGAAGAACACAACATAAGCATCGTGATACCTGACACCTGTGTACTAGGATTTAGCATTTACAATGTGCTTTAGCAAATAGAACCTCATTTACCTTCAGATCTGCCCCATCTCAGATCTGATTACAGACTCATGGTTCATATAGCCTCAAAAGGCATCTATAACATATGATATGAGACAGTTTTTCTGTAGAACTCTACAATTAATAAAATCTATTTTAAATACTTAATAATGAAAACGTATCAATAGTCCTCCATTTTTATAAGTCTATCAGTTAAATGAGTCTCCCCAAGTTCACAAGGGCCTCAAGATAAAGATTGCTATTTGGAGGTCAAGGTGCCAAGTCCACATCACAAACAAAGACGTGATCTTCCTAGGGGGAAGTGGTGACATTGTGGTGGGTGAAACTAGGGGACATTGTGGTGGGTGAAAACTCCTTATCATATTCAAAGACTAAACTAACAGAGCAAAAGGGCAAAATAGGAAGTTAAAGGACCACAAGAAATGTGAGACCATAATTCCAAATTAAATATCTTTGTTATTACCCTGGAGTCGTCATTTCTTAACATTTCTTACTACCAATCCCTTTCACCCAGACATAATCCTGGCATCAGAATATCTACAAGCTACGAGACACCTGTAAGCAACCAGAAGAATATCTAGGCCGCCAATACTCCCCTAAGCCAATTCTGAAAAGTATTGGAAGTGAGTATTTAAGTAGTGTTTTCTGGAAGGAGTCTACGTCACTGGGTTAGTATTGTCTTGCAGAGACAATTCATTCCCCAGCGATTGTCAAAAATACATACCAAATACCACACTCATAGCTCTTTGTGCCTGTGCCTGTTTGCACATGGAGTTCAAATGCTGTCCATTCATTTACTGTGGGTAGTAGAGAATAAATGTCTTTTAATGGTCTCAGTTTGCCTAGAACTGTCCTGGTTTTAGCACTGGAGGCTCCACATCCCAGGAAACTTCTCAGTTCTAGGCAAATCAGAACAAACCACTGGTCAGAGGATAAGGGTGCCCACCTGAGGCCACAGGATATATTACAGCTGCCCATCGGGGATGGCCGCCAGCTCTCCTGACATCATCCATTAGGTCATCTTGTCTATTTGGCTGGTGCTTGCCTCCAAGAACTAACTTTCCCAAGCTCATGACCCAACATGGTAAGAGAAGAAAATAAAGGCAAGCTCAAGGCCCCAACCTCAGCGTGATGCCTGGGCCATGCCACACCACCCTCCTGGCCTCAGAGTTTTTGTGTGCAAGTGAGGGGCTGGACCACGTCAGTGTTTTCAAACTCCAGACAACAGTTTGATTTTCATGGGTCAGGAATTCGATTTAGTGGATCGCAAACCGCATTTTAAATTAATAGAATAAAACAAGTAGAAAATGTTACAGTACGTTGCACGTGGCAAGGAAGTACTGTTTGTAGAACATGTTTCAGTTGTGTATCTACACCCATGCATACTGCGTCTCAGGGTAAAGTCTATTGCTTAGGGTGGTTTACAGTCGAATATTTAAAGTCTACATATTGAATAATCTCCAAGTTTCCTGCCAGCTCTAGAATTTTATAATCCTAGGGAAGTCATTTTAATAATCTTTCCCTCGTGTCGTGAGAGTTAGCGAGTAGACGGAGTGGCATAGGCTTCCATAGTAGTTCACTTCTATGTGAAAGAAGCGCCTGACACTTCTTTCACTGGGCATTGGGTTATAATTATTTTTGTAAATGTTTTTTCTCTTTCATTGTCGTAAAAAACCCTAGAGGAAAAGTTGCCTTCAACAATTTACATTACCCAGCACCAGGTCTTATAGTTAGTTCACCATCAGTAAATGTTTCTTATACTCTAAGATACTCACAAGAACACACTCCGACGTGATCATTGGTGCCATCTTCCAGCTCCAGCAAAACCAGAAGTACCAGGGCTGGGTGGTGGTCCCAGCCAGCAAAAAAAAAAAAAAAAAAAAAAAAAAAAGGCCTCTTGAATACTCTTGCCTTTCAGCTGGACAGAACTCAGAGAGCCCAGTAAATTCCACAACAATGGGAGCCGCAGCCACTGTAGACAGAAACTTTGACCCTGTGGTGGGATGCTGGTTTCAGGAACAATTTGATTCCACTGCTGGAGAGATGAACACACTAGCAAGGGAAACGCAAAGGATAAAAAAGAAGGAAAAGTACACACTAACTACAAGTCAGCAATGACTTCTAGAAGCATGAAATCTGACAAGCACTGCCTGCACATTGCCAAGGAACAGAACAGGAAGTATAATTTCATGGAATGTCACAATAGCCAGGTATAGAAAGAAGTTTAGCAATATTTACATGAGGAATCACAATTAGGAAATCCTTCTATTTTCTATCTTCCTCCCCACGCCCCTACACACACACAAACACACTTGTGCAGGAATTTCCATACAATCAGGACTTCAAGTAAAAATTTCAGCAACCTGAAAGAAAAGTATCATTTTCTCTTAAATCACATTTCTTTCCACAGGTAAGTGTGAAGTTTGCTACAAGATGGGAATGGAGAAGCTATGGCTCCCTGTCTTTAAAATATTAGGAAGTAATATTGCTTTTCCAAACTATAAGAACAGATCAGAAATAAAAACTTAACACTTTACAAGCCTAAACGTGAGGCCACATCAGGAACACAGCTGGTCATGGGATGGGCTCTTCCCCAAATGAGGAGCCTGGGCCCTGGGGCCACATCCCACACAGGCGAGAGCATTCCGTCCCAGTAAGAGAAATAGTGTGACACGGAGCGTGCCAATGGATGGGCGGCTGTCCAGGTAGGTGAGGAGGGACGGAGTGCAGAGGCAGGTAGAGGAGCTGTTCTAGCCAGGACTTGTTGACTTGGAAAAGCAAGGTTTATGGAAAGGACACACATGCTGGGAATCCCAGGCTAAGCTGAGCAGCCGGACCTCAGGAAGGGTAGAACTGATGCAGTTGAGAAATAGCCATTCTCTTTTCTGCTACCTGCACTTTTTATTATGTTCCTTAAAACTAGTTGTTATAGGAACTTAATTTATACCAACTATATAAAAAATCCAACAAATCTACAAAACTTGCATCTAAGATCTCCATGGTCTTCCAGCACCCATCACTAGACTCCAAATTGCCAAATCCCCAAGAAAGGAACCAGTTCATCTCTCCCACCAACACACACCTCCAGCCTGCTCAGGACGGGATGCCTTTGGGTCAGGCTTATCCCAGCAGCTGTGGCTGGGGAGAGGCACCAGCATGGCTGCTTAGGTAGTGGGGCCAAGGGCAGGCAAGTGACCTTTGCAGCTTCTGGAAGATCGACAGCAGGGAGCAGGCTGAGCTCATAGGGGACCTAAGTCCCGAGGGCAGCCTGGAGGTCCAATTCCAGAGGAACAAAGAGACAAATACCAGCGCGGATTCTGGCACAGGGGAACAATACAGGTGCCCAGTGAGTAAAAGTGGGGCACAAGAGGAAGGCTTAATTACAGGAAAAAGATAGCAGGCACCGAATGTGGGGCACGAGGTGAGGGGCGGGCTGGAGACACAGCTGAACAATTGCCTCTCTTGCCGAGACCCAGCACAGAGTCCTGCACGTGGTCGGAAATCAATAAAGATCGTCTGGCTGTTTAATTAATTAACTCAGCAGCTTATTTAGCTAAACCAGATCTGCTGAGTCTTTAAAGGAACCATGGATCAGCGTGTGTTAAGGCAGGGCCACAGTCCTCCGGCATCGGAATCACCTGGGGGGCTTGTTTAAAATGCAGATACCAGGGCTCCGAAAGAGACTTAATGAATCTTAACCTAGAGGGGCTGGGGCCCATGGCTATAGATATGGGCCACCTTGTTCTATGGGGGAAATTGTTGTGTATTGGATTCTGTGTGCCCTGAGCTTCAGGTTAAAATTGATTTTTCCCCAATTGAACACAATGGAGGCAATGAGAGTACTCACAGGAACATATCTCGTGTGGTCTGCCCCACTGCTCAGGCAGATGCGGTGCATGGGTGAAGGTTATCTCACTCCCGGTCTCCACACCAGACCGGTTTGCCCAGACTCTGTTTTTGCCCACAAGCCCAGCTGCAGGGCCGGGCAGCCTCAGTTTCTGGTACAATCCCAATGGCAGGATCTCGGCCCCACCCTCTGCTCCCTATGCTGATAATTAGGTCATCCTTTCCAGACCTCACACCCCGGCCCAACCATCCCTGCTCCTAATTGTTCCCAGAAGGTGCCCTTGAGCTGGAGTGCCAAAGGTGAGCCCCCCCGAGGTCCACAGCTTCTCACCTGTCCAGCTTCTCACCTGCTCCTGCCTAATTGGCCCCATCCACAGGAAGGGGCAATTGCCTTAACTTCCCTTACTAGAGTCTTTCCCCCATCCAGAAACAAGTATTTAATGAACAGCCCTGTGTATACATCAGGTACTGGGTTACCAAAGTGAGAGAGCCTTCAGATTCCCAGGGGGTCTTCATTTCTCCACAAGACTGTAAGTTTGGTTTGCTTTTTTTTTAATTTTCTGTTTTTATTTTGATAGTAATCTTTCTTTAAAAACATGATATTCTGCCATAAAATTTAGATTTAGATTCATAAATACATACTCACCACGTGAAGTCCAAATGACATCATGTGATAATGAACAATGAAGGGTCCAAAATAAACTGAATAGACCTAACTCTTTAGAATGCCCAGTGTTTTGGTATCTAAACTCAAAAGAACCTTGTTAACAATCAGAACACACTCTCATTGTGTCCATTTTGAACCTACCACCTTGTAAAAGCTTTCTTTTTTTCTTGAGACAGAGTCTTGCTCTGTCATCCAGGCTAGAGGGCCGTGATGTCATCATAGCTCACAGCAACCTCAAACTCCTAGGCTCAAGCTATCCTCCTGCCTCAGCCTCCTGAGTAGCTAGGGCTACAGGCACACACCACCACGTCCAGCTAATTTTTTTCTATTTTTAGTAGAGACGGGGATATCACTCTTGCTCAGGCTGGTCTCGAACTCCTGACCTCAAGCAATCCTCCCTCCTCAGCCTCCCAGACTACTAGGATTACAGATGTAAGCCACCGTGCCCAGCCTAAAAGCTTATTTATTATGAATGTAGCAGTAAATGAGCAATGAAGAACTTTTCTGTTCCTAGTTCTAATTATGCAATTACACATTCATTGAGGGCAGGTGTCCAGGATGCAGCAATGCTAACTTTACTTTCAACTGAACAAGACAGTTCCACAGAGTTATCAAGTAGCACTTCATTAAAATCAGTATTTGAGGAATGCTTAAGGGCAGAGGTTTTAATTAACCATGAGGTCTGATTATTTTTGAACCAGCAAACAAGACCAGGATAACAGGTATTCTCTGCATTAGCACTGAACCCAAAGAACCAAAGACAGTAAATACAGAACTGAACCGGAGACCACATCTTCCTACTGTTAAACTCAACAGGACTGATTAGTTTCAGGACAATGGCATCATCTGTCATATTAAATTAGTGTTGCTTACTTGAGCAATATTGGTTTTGCAGTTGTGTTTGGGCTTCATTCCTACATTGGCTTTGTTTTGATGACAATATAACTGTGCACACTTATTGAGTGCTTGCTACATGCCAGGCACTGAGCTAAGCATGTTTCCTGTATTAGTTCTTTAATCCTCACAACAACCCTATGACATAGATACTGTTACCTGCATCTTACCAGTAAGTAAACTGAGGCACAGAGAGATTAACCTGCCTGAGGTTACACATCAACTAAGTGATAGGTCTAGGATTTGAACCCAAGTGGGTCGTGCTCCAGAACCTGTATTCTTAACACGCTATACTCTTTAGTCATTATACATAGCTCTATGAAGTTATGTAATACCATGTGCAAAAGTTTGTAATTTTGTGTTTTTATGTATTTAAGTAGTTACAATAAAACCATTTAATCCAATATTTAGCTTGTGAGGATTTCTTTTCTGATAATAAAATGTCTATATACTATTCAAGTGAAAGAAATGCTGGTGAGTTTCCACTCACAGTAACTGGGACCCACTGTAAATCCCAGAGGTGACACGCAGGGGCTCCGATACCCGGCGTAGCTCTGCAAGGCCCCCGCTCCTCTGCTCACACCCCAGCACCCCCTCCTCACTAGGCAAGTCCTGCTATGTAAGGACCAAGAGCCCTGAACTCATTTCTACTTGCCAAGGCGCTGAACATACCCGATGCCTAGATTTCCTGTGACGTGTCCTGCTGTTAGGTCAGCTCTCCTGGTATGAATGGAAGCTGAGGGCACAGCTGGCATGGCCGTCTTCAAACCCAATCTATTGCTCATCCCACCCACCCTTACCCCTAACCCCTGCCTACTGCGGGGTAGGTGAGTCCCCCCGCCCACACACAGCTGACATCTGACTGTGGGGTGTCGATCGGGAACAGCTTAGCTTCCTCATCCTCCTTCTCTCCCTCCTCCCTGCCAGACTCTCGTCGCTGGGGTCCAGAGGCCTCTCCTTTGGCTCAGTCCCAGCCTCAACAGCTTATGTGATCCCACTGCCAACTGCCTGGCACCAACTCCAGTTCACCAGACCAGTCTCACAGAAGCGACTTTCACTATTACAGCTGCATTCCAAGGGAGTCAGTAGGATGCAAGCAATAAATGCTTCTGTTCCACTGGAGGACCCATGAATTACAGTCCTCCTTCTTTACAGTCACAGAGGATAACTACCAGTTAATGAAACTGCAGTAGGACCAATTTTTGTTGTGACTTGGGAATTATAAAATTATAGAACTGAAAGGATCCTCAGAGTTAGATCATTCAGTTTCAAGTTGCATCACTTGTTTACAAATGCAAGCACTTTGACTGGTAGCCATTGTTTTAACACTAAAAATTGAACCTCCATAATCTCAATGGTCTTGGATAGAGTAGTGTCCATGATCCAGTCTCCAACTCTTTTTTTTTTTTTTTTTTTTTTTGAGACAGAGTCTCACTCTGTTGCCCTGGCTAAAGTGCCGTGGCATCAGCCTCGCTCACAGCAACCTCAAACTCCTGGGCTCAGGCGATCCTTCTGCCTCAGCCTCCCGAGTAGCTGGGACTACAGGCATGCACCACCATGCCCGGCTAATTTTTTCTATATTTTAGTTGGCCAATTAATTTCTTTCTATTTTTAGTAGAGATGGGGTCTCGCTCTTGCTCAGGCTGGTTTCAAACTCCTGAGCTCAAACGATCCGCCCACCTCGGCCTCCCAGAGAGCTAGGATTACAGGCGTGAGCCACCGCCCGGCCCAGTCTCCAACTCTTGAGTGATGAGAATGGTTACAGTAGCAGCCAAGTGGCTTCTGGGTCCCTGGGTCACAGCTATGTTATTGCATTATTGAAGTTGAACCTGTGATGTAGAAGTAGACCTATGAAGGTCTACTAATGCTCTACTTTCCCGATGGTAGTGCAGGAGGCAGCTCCCCGGCATGCCGGTTTAGAAGTGTGTTCCAGGAGCCATTTCTCAGCCAGGAATATGCTTCTCCGGCCTGTCATTGGTTTTTATGTTCCTAGTTCCATACATCAATTCCTTTTCTGCTTAGAATACAAATACATTCCTATTTAAGAGCTTTGGCTGATATATTTTGCTTTGGTTATGTAACAACCTCCCTGGGAAGAAAGGACCAGTATCCTGTTTTTACAGTCTGAGGAAACTGAGGCATAATGAGATTAATTAGGCTACCCCAGGTCCTATTTATAATAGCAACTGTCAAAGCTGATTTCTAACTCAATCCAGCTCCACAGACCACATTCCCAAGGCTGCTCTGACACTGTCTTTGTCTGTGTGGGCTGCTATGGTATACACCATAGACTAGGTGGCTTAAATAAATAAATAACTTTAGTCGTTACATTTGTTGTTATTCTTTTTTCACTGGAAAAGGAATAAATGTACATTATAAAAAAAATCCAAACACAGAGTAAATTATCTCAGATCCCCAAACCTCTGTCCTTCATCAAGAAGCAAACACTAATAGTGTATTCTGTATCCTTCTAGAATTTTTCTTTGTACATATATATGCATATGTACATGTGCATGTCCCTTTTATTGTTTACACCAATGAGAACACACCCTGTATTGCACTTGCCATTTGTACTTGAAATCAGCTCTCAGATTGATTCACCTTTGCATATATAATCTACTTCATTATTTTTTAAAGAGCTGCATAGTTTTCTTCTACATAAAAGTGCTATAATTTATTTAACCATTTCCCTATTGAGAGACATTTTCATAGTTTCTAAGGTTTTTTTTCATATTACAAATAATGTAACCACAGTTTTTCATAGATTCAGGGCAATCAAAATTCTTAAATTTACTGAACAGTCTTAGATTAATGTAAAAAATTATTTTTAATCAAGTAATCCATAGAGATGTCAAAAAGGCATTGACAAAACTTAACATTTTATTCCTAATTTTTAAAAATCTCAGTAGGAAGTTTTTTTTAAAATTTTTATGCTTAATAGGGAAATAATGGAAGCTTTCCTATTAGAGGCAGGAAAAAGACAAGGACATCCACCCTCCCCATCATGGGTTAGCATTGCTCTAGAATTGCCAGACAATGCAAAAGGAAGAAACAGGTATTAAGATTGGAAATAATGAAGTAAAATTATCCCGATCTGCAGATGATATATCATATAACTTGAAAAATACACAAACAAAATCAACAGAAAAGCTTTTAGAAACAATGAGAGCGTACAGTAAAATGGCTCCCAGACACTATTGGTGAATGGTTAACTGGTGCAACCCATCCAGGGCAATTTGGATTAGCTATCAAAGTGCACCGAGCCAGTAACCTCACTTCTATAAATTTGTCCTTCAGATATACTGTCCCATGGTCAGAGACACAGGTTCAGGAATGTGTAATAAATGTGTACATGGATCTGTTCATTAGAGCATTTTTTAAATCATAGTAAAAAAGCTGAAAACACCTGGTTTTTAAGGGGATGCTTATGTATGTATGAGCTAGTATATGACATGCATATAAAATGTTTTTCAAAGAATAGCCAAGAAACTGAGATTAGTGAATGTCTCTAAGCAACAAAACCTAGAAAGGATGAGAAGGAACTTTATTTTTCAACATATGCCTTTTATACATTTGCAGTGTGTCCCCAAAATGCATGCCTAAAAATTTGATTTACCTTTTGTACCACAGGTTAAGGCTTTTCTAATAGATACATTTATTTGCATAAAATCCTTGATCAAACCAGGTGATTAATTTTTAGTTCAAATAGATGGATGGCCTTTGTTACATCAAGAAAGCTTCTCCATTGATATTAAGGGGAAGGAAACACCACCTAAGGTGGTTTTTTTTTTTTTTTTAGTGCTTTTGTTGTCATTGTTGTGGTTGTGGTTTAGTCTTGATGGGTTTGAAATGGTATAGCTATGTCTACCCATCAACTAACTTTATAGGTCAGTGTTTTTCAAGTCTTGGGGCCAGGTACCAATTCACATCACTGAGCAGGGTGCTGGGCACATAACCCAAGACCAAGCTCACTTTTCTGAAGGTCTTTAGGGACCCAGTCAGACAGAGTGACTCCGACCAAAAGAGCTTGGGCCAGACCAGGCCACCAGGAGGGAGAGAGAGAACCTCATCTTGTGGCTGTTTGGCCTGTTTTGGCTGGCTCCTCTGGTCACTGTGACCACTGTCAGTGATAACACGGTTCCATTCTAAACCTCTTTCATCTTGTGTGTCTTCTGATGTCCACTTCTAATGTAGGGAGGGGAGCTTGGGCAATTCTAATGGACAGGAGGATGAAAAGAAAGAAGGGCATGTGTTGTTTGCAACAGAAAATTCTACGTCTAATGACAATAACATTTTACCTTAAAATTATCTGAGACTAAACTATGTTGATCAGTTCCCAAACCTTAGTCTACCAACAGAGGCAAGGCTGCTGCACTTGAATCAGTGGGGGCATCTCTAAATGGAAGAATTCCCGGGTTGCACTCTGCTTCACTGGGTCTGAGGCAGGACTTGGTAATCTATATTTTTAAGACATTCCCTGGGTAATTCTGATGGGCAGCCAGGCTTGGCAAACACAGGCATAAATTATTCAGTTACATCCAAATTATCGTGACCCATATAACAGTCTAATACATTTGGATGTGACCCTTTGGGGGAAAAAAAATCCCAGGAAAAATTGCTATCATAAAGAAATTAAATTAATCCTCAAGGGTGAGTAAATTAATCCCAGTAAACACATTATAGTCACTGCATTAAGTAAAAATTTTATCTGCCTAATCAATAATGAAATAAGCAGAGAGAGGACATTTTAAAGCCTGTAGGAGATATTATAATTCAAACACTAGCATAGAGCTGATAAATATTTTATAGACAATCAATTTTATTTTATTCTACTTAAGAAATGAATAAAGGTCTATGTTGCTATTTGGCAACATCAGGTTTTTTAAATTGAATGGGAAGCGTATGGTGTTGGTAAAACTAATGTGAATTTCTCCCACAAGATGAGTATTAGCAACCTCATTATTAAAAGACACCAGGTTATTTTCTCTCCCCAGTGTAAGCCGCTTCACCTGACTTGGTCTTTTGACTTTGGCTCTGAAGTGCAGTGCCGTGAGCCATCTTTTGCAGAGTTGGTCCTGCAAAACGTACCTGTTTTCTAGAAAAGGACAGATCTGTAGATCTCTGGTCCTGGTTGTCTTTAATTTCCTCCTGCTTAGAACCTTGCAAAACCTCACTACAAAGTAAGGCCAAAAAAAGATGTAAAAGTAGGTTCTTTTCATTCATGAACTTACAGGACCACAACAAAAAGTATCTGCAGACAGTAGATGAATTTATGGTAAACCCCTATGGGTGGGGGGCTAAAGTTTGTCATGAGTTTGTTTTCCCATCCTAAATTGAGTAAGATATTTTGTAAGGCATAAAATCATACCAGCCAAGGAAGCCATCAGAGTTTCACAAACTTATGGAGAGATTCTTTCAATACAAATAAAGACTCTAGACTGTGAAAATTAAGTGTTCTCAGGTCTCAAAAGTTGCAGGGCAGATTAGTCCAACTTCACAGGAAAATGTACTAGAGAAACTAGAGTTGTCTAGAGAAATTGATTGCTAGAATGTAAGCCAAGATTTTCCTTCTAAGAGAAATAATAACTTAAAAAGATCTTTTCACCCACTTTGCTGCAGGCAGCTTACATTGGATGCTTACATCTGGTGACAAGACCGAGGGGGTACCCCACTGGATTTGGTGTGGATGCCAGAGCAGGACTCTAGAGGTTGCATTGCATGAAAGACCTTAGACTTCCTGGGAGGAAAAGAGAAAGGCCCAAGGATCAAAGGTCAAGCCCCCAAACAACAAGATTAAGACCCCTGAACACCATCTTTTTGGAGACAGTGTCCCCAGAAGAGAGAATACCAAGGTACAGAAAATTTGAAAGCTGTGTGCTTTATTTCAAGACCAAAGAGGAAGGTAAAGGCAACTGCATGGGGGTGTGCCATGCTAATAACCCCAGCCCAGCCTCTTAGGCGCTGCCAACCCTTACTGCGACCCGACTGCTTCTGGGCAGCTGTGATCACATTCAATACAGACTGTCCGCTGCTGGCTGAAAGCACTTCTACTTGAATAGAGTATTCTTCTATTTTGGGATGGGAAGAGAAGAGTCTCTAAGCAAAATATTTAAAGAGCAGAGAGGAGTCACAGCTGGGAGCAGTGAAGCGGACAGCCACCAGCAGCCGCCAGGTCTATCCACAGCCAACCAGGAAGGGATTGGGACCGAGGATTACAACCCCCCAATCAGCACATCTGTACATAGGAGAGGACACCAGCCACCAGTGGAAACTGCTGAGATTAGCGTTCCAGTGACGAACATCTTTTTTTTTTTTTTTTTGGAGACAGAGCCTTGCTCTATCACCCTGGCTAGAATGCAGTGGTGTCATCGTAGCTCACTGCAACCTCAAACTCCTAGGCTCAAGTGAGCCTCCTGCCTCAGCCTCCTAAGTAGCTGGGACTACAAGCACTTGCCACCACACCCAGCCATAGAGACAGGGTCTCACTTTTGCTCAGGCTGGTCTTGAACTCCTGAGCGCAAGTGATCCTCCTGCCTCGGCTTCCCAGAGTGCTAGGGTTACAGGCGTGAGCCATTTCTACTGGCCTGTCTCTACTAGGATAATTGTGGCCCTCAGTGGTTGCTCCACTGGGGAATGTGTATGTGGAGAAAAAAGGTGTAGATATAGGTTGCTAATGAATTTCTCATATTTCTGTATTTATAATGCACAGGAACACATGATTGGATACAAAGAATGCATGATTCTTTAAAAATTATATGAAAATTCACATGTGAGAATTATATGAAAATTCAGAGCCTTGGCTCTTTATTAAGCAAGAAAAATTACTTCAAGTTACTCAATGCACTCTAGAGGTTGTGCTAATCCTAGCACTTTGGGAGGCTAAGGCTGGAGGACCACTTGAGGCCAGGAGTTCAAGACCAGCCCGAGCAACAGCAAGACCCCAGGCGTGGTGGCACACAATTCTAGTCTCAGCTACTAGGAGGACTGCGGCAGGAGCATCACATGAGCCCAGGAGTTTGAGGTTGCTGTGAGCTACGATGACACCACGGCACTCCTGGAGTAAGACTCTGTCTCAAAAAAAAAAAAGTCAATGCAAACTTCTATCTCCCTTTCACATATACAGGTTTTTCCTGCAGTTATTGGAAGCAAAATATTTACCCTGAGTGTTATTTTAGATGAGATGACAAAACACACCCACGTAATGATTAAAGATCAATATAAGGCAGAAGGTAATCAGAACCTAAGTGGTGCAGGTGCGGACACAAATCAGAATAGTGATCTAGAGAAGGAAAACATCACTGGGAGCTACAGCTACTGCTGCAGTGAAAGATTTCATAGAAGTGAGACTTTAATTGAGCTCTGAAAATAATTTAGCTAAACGCATATTTGGGTATGGGCTGGAAGTTTATCCGAAGAGAAGTGACAGCAAAAGTAGAGGTCAGAGTGAGACGGGCTGTGTGCAGGACGATGAGAAGATGTCTGCCTGGCGCTGTCCCCTTCCCATGACAACGCATGGCAGCATGCCCACGTTACCTATTCACTATGTGCCAGACACATTCATTTATTACCCTGTTACATCCTCACAGAAGCCTCAGGAAGCAAGTCGAGTTTTACACACACACAGAAGAGAAGGGCTCAGGGAGATTCAGTAACTTGTCCAAGGTTACTTGTTAGTAGGTGGCAGAGCTAGGATTCTAGCTGAAGTCAGCTGTGTCCAGAGCCTGTACCCTTAACTCCAACACTCTTATATAAATCTGTGCTTGGGAGGCCAACTGGCAGCAGAGAGCCGAAGCAAACCTTCGGACGTGTGTTCTTGGCCAGCACAATGTGCAGAGACGCAGAGCGACTTGGCTGGGCTAGGCTGGCCGCCTAATCAGCTTACGTCCTAGCCTCCCACCCTGGCTGTTGCACACGTCCGTGCACCTGCCCAGGCCATCGTGCTTGGGACTCCCAGCTGACACTAAGGCAGGCGAAGGGGAAATGGAAAAGAAAGAGCGCATTCTTGAGACCCTTCTAAAAATGGAATTTGAAACCAAAGACAAAAGGAAGAGTTAAAGACCGAAGTCTATAAGGTTTTTCAAGGTGTGTCCTCCAGCATAAGAATCCTCTGGGGAGCTTGTTTAAAATGCAGAGCCCTAGGCCCACAGCATTTCTCCTGAGTCTAAGGGATGGCCAAGGAGTCTACATTTTTTAACAGGCTCCTAGAGCGAGTCTATATTCACTAAAATTTGAGAACTATTGAATTGTACTTGTTCCAAAAAAAAAAATAAAACAAAACCTCACACTCATCTATTTTCCCCTTCTTGCAAATATAACTCTTAGTCACATCTACTCTAAATGAAAAATAGTATTCACTGTCAGCTTGTAAAAATACTTCACATATGTCTTGGAAAAACCTTGAATCACAACTTTGAGCACTTCTTTTTATCTTTGAGCTTTAGAGCACCAAACTGAAGTCAGTCCTAAATCTTTTTTTAATCAACACTAACATCAAAGGGTTTTCATTGCAATTCAGCTCACCTGAGCCATTTTCACCATTCATGTTCATCCTGTTACTACCAAGGGGCTGATCAGTGGCATTGAGAATTTTTCACACTGACCAAAGACTGGAGTCCATTGAGCCCCAAGATGTGCTTTGGGGGCCACAGGTGGCCACTTAATCTCCTTCTTCTGCATATCCCCTGGGAAAAGTAGGTGACAGAAATCCCTCCAAGGCTTCTGGGCAGTAAGGAGTGTCCTGGCCCTTCCCCCTGACCTTGGAAAGAGCTTTCACAGCTCCATGCCTTTCCCTCTGAAGTTCAGTATACCTGGAATGACCTTCCCTGCTGGCCACCCCCACCACATAACTCTAATTCATCCGTCAAGTCCTGGCTCAGAAGCCATGATAATAACAATAACATTCATAAATCAGGTTCCCCTATTCTATTCTGTCTTAGCTTGCTATAATTTCCATTTTTGGTACTCATCGAAGTCTGTAATGATATAATTTGTGTGATTATTTTCTGAGCATCTATCTGTCCCACTTAACTGAAAGCTACATGAGGGCAGAGACCATTTGCTTTGCTCACTCTCGTATTTATAGCCTATGATGGTGTCTGGCACATAGTAGTACACAATGTTATTGAATGAGTTCATAGGTTCACATTTATATGAGCACTGACTACATGCTTCTGATACATGATCTGTTTCAATCTTCCCAACAACCTTCTGAGGTAGGTATCATTATCACCCCTGTTGTATAAATAAGGATGTCTAGGCTCATTGAGGCCTCAGGAATTTGTCACAGTCACACAGCTAATAAGCAGGTGCTGGAATTCATTTATGAGTTTGTCTACCTCTAGAACTCAGCTCCCAGCCATGATTATACACCTCCTGTTTGAAATGATCAGCCTCCCTGATGTTACCTTTTTGGACACCCTCTTGCTAGAAATAGTTATGGCCTTTACCGTTTTTTCACATAACACTTCAAGCATTCCTTTATTATGACACTATTACATTGCATCACCAGGATTTAAGTATTTGTCTGTGAGCTCCATGCATGCATGGACTGTGCTTTATTAAACTAGCAATTCTAACCATACAGTCTGCACACAGATGCAATTATAGCACTGGATAATAAGTACCCACTAACCCAGCATCAGTCCCTCTCAACACATCATTGTCACTTCATGGTGAAGAAAACAGATGCCACGAACCTAAGTGGACAAATTAACCAAGGGAACAGATAGACAGCTCAGAGGCAGACCCACCACGTAAGGAAACGTGACATATGAGACAGGTGCACTGGGGAAAGGATGAAGCCAGCACTCTCAGTGACCCATGTAAAAAGGAACGAAATTGGACCCCCTACTATACGCTGTACATAAAAACTAATTCCAATAGACTAAAGACTTCCATGTGAAAAACAAAACTTTCAAACATATAGAATGATGAGTACTTACAATGGTAATCAGGGAAATAAAAACTAAGACCATTATAAGAGAATCATTTTAAAGCCACTAAATTGACAAAAATTGAGAAATCTGGTAATATACAGTGTTGGCAAAGATATGGATTTCTAGGAACTCTTAGTACACTGTTGGTGAGTATATATATTAGCAAGCCATTTTAGGAAACAGTTTGGCAATATCTAATAAATTATATTAATGCTCATACTGTAAAATATCATACGCAGTAAAAAAAAATGAATAAACAGGTACAGCCACTATAAAAAAACAGTATGATTTCTCAAAAATTTGAAAATTGAATTGCCATACAATTCCACTTCCAGTTATATACCCAAAAGAAGTGAAAGCAGGGACTAGAACAGGTATTTGTATACCTGTGTCATGGCATTATTCACAACAGCCAACAGGTAGAAGTAACCCAAGGGTCCACCGATGGATGAATGCATAGACAAAATGGTGTGTGTGTGTGTGTGTGTGTGTGTGATGGAATATTACACAGCCTTAAAAAGCTAAATGGATGAACCTAAAACATTATGCCAAGTAAAAGAAGCTGATCACAAAGGGACAAATATTTTATATGAGGTACCTAGAATGGGCAAATTCATAGAAACAAAGTAGAATAGAGGTTGCCAGGTGCTGGGGGAAAGGGAGAATGAGGAATTATTGTTTAATGGGTACAGAGTTTCAGGTGATAGCAGGAGCCTGGCTAGTTCAGTCAGTAGAGCATCAGAGTTTCAGGTGAGGATAATGAAAAAGTTCTGGAAATGGATGGTGGTGATGGTTGCACAACAATGTGAATGGACACTTAAAAATGGTTGAAATGTGGCTACTTGGGAGGCTGAGGCAGGAGGATCACTTGAGCTCAGGAGTTTGAGGCTGCAGTGAGCTATGATGGTTCCACTGTGCTCCAGCCTGGGTGACAGAGTGAGACCTTTTCTCAATAAATAAATAAATAAATAATTTAAAAAAGGTTAAAGCAATAAATTTTACATTATATTTAATAAAGAAATAGGAAAAAAATGAATGAACAATATATTTACTCATTCTCCTATCAGTGGCCATTTGGGATATTTCCAGTTGTGTTTGTTCATTTGTTTGTTTCTGTTGCTATTAAAGACAATGTTACTATGAACTTTCTTTTACCTGTCTCCTGGTACATATGTGCAAGAGATCCTCTACAGTATATACCTAAAAATGGAATTGCTGTGTCAATTTTACTATGTCAAATTGGTTTCCGAAGTGATTGTACTGTATTATGTAATTTACATAATAAAAATAATAATTTGTAAAAGATGTTCAAGAAATGTTAAATTACAGCCAAAAGGAGGTAGATGAATCTCTCAACTTTCCCAGCCACCTAGAAGTATACTGCCCAGAGAAGGGACCTCTGGCCAGACTATGCCCGCCATGTTTCATTCCTGTACTGGGCACCCTTTTTAAGACCATTGGCTAATCGATATCCACCTAGTGGTGACCTCCAGGACGTGTGGAGCAGGTTCACAGTGCACTGGTTACCAACTTGTCAGAGTCCATTGAGACAGAACACTCACACACACGTCCCATGAAGCGGGTTTATTATTGAATACTTACAGAAAGGCAGTAAGGGACAATAGAAGCCTGGGATTCATTGCGAACTGGTCCCTCAATGCTCAGAAAAGCTGCCTGGGGTGGATGGGATCTTGCCTGCACAAGCTTCACTTGCACTGCCGCTGAAGGTCCCCCCAAAAGTAACCTGCCCTGGGTTTTATGCCCCGGGGAACATGAGTTGCTGGGATAAAGCACTGAAGGACATCCTGTTTCTAAGGAGGAGCTGGAACAGAATTCAAGCTGCTCCAACCGGTCCCTCCCTCTCAGGATGTTGCATTCCCAGCACATTCTGCAGTTATTCTCGAGAACTGTAAGTGAGAAAGTGGAGAGAACTGGGTCAGTCCAAGGCCACCCAGACAACTGTCCTGCAGGTTTGTGAAAGGTCTGGAAACTCTGCCAGGGAGGAACAGCTGAGTGATATTGGGTGCTGGCCTGGAAAAGTGCACCTGGGCCTTTTGGAGAAGCACAGCTACTGCTATTTGCTAGGTTAAAGCATTCTTCTCTTCTCTTCTCTTCTCTATGGCCAGTTCATCTTCTTTGATTAAGTGAGCAGCCTCAGAAGGATCCAGATCCACAGAAGCAAACTTGAAAAGGAAAAGGACAAATTAGGAGACACATGAGACCTGACTTTGAATATTAGAAAACCCGTCTTGTAGAAGGGAGGTTCACTCTGGGAAGTTCCAGAGAGCAGGCCAGTGGGTAGAGGCCACAGAAGGACTTTACAAACTTAGAGCTGGGCAAGCGCCCATGAGTTAGGCTGCCGATGGAGTCCTGGGCATATTCACCCCTCTAGATTGTCAAAGAGTTGATTCCAGGACTGGAGGCTGGGGAAGCTGGAGGAGATGCCAACTCAGGTCCTCGCCCACTCTGTGAGGATAATTCAGATGCATCCAAGTGGCAGACACCCCCCCACACACCAGGAACAGCTCTCAGTCAACATTTATTTTGAATTGGGTTTTCTAATTCTTCTATAACTCATTTGGATCTTGCCATGAACCCAGTTAGCTCTTTTCACATTTGTTGCAGTCCCTGGAGTATTAAAATGCTGCCAAGGCTTAGGTTTTACTATTTATAAATTAAGCCATGCATTGCACTAATAAAAAGCTGCTTAAAGCAGATGCATATATCTTTTGTTCTATATTCCAGAAAGTCCATTGTTTCCCACCTCTCCTAAAAACAGGTCTACCAGCCAGGCAAGCTGGCTCACACCTATAATCCTAGCACTCTGGGAGGCTGAAGCAGGAGGATCGCTTGAGGTCAGGAGTTCAAGACCAGCCTGAACAAGAATGAGACGCCATCTCTACTAAAAATAGAAAAATAAGCCAGCCATGGTGGTACTCACCTGTAGTCCCAGCTACTCGGGAGGCTAAGGCAGGAGGATCGCTTGAGCCCAGGAGTTTGAAGTTGCTGTGAGTTAGGCTGACACCACGGCACTCTAGCCCGGGCAACAGAGTGAGACTCTGTCTCAAAACAACAACAACAACAAAAACAACAAAAAACATCTACCATCTTTTCAAGATTTCTCCCACAAGTGCTTGAAAGCACTTCCATATTCTGCAAATAAAAGTTCTTCAGTTACCTTTTATGGAAGCCATTAAGATACCAAATTTAAAGATGTATATAAACACCTGCAGGCAAATCTCTTTTGATACTGTCCAACACACAGTCATGAAGAATGGACCACAAAATAAGTCAGCTAATTACACATCACTTTAAAACCACTGGATGTAGACTAAAGGCTGCTGAAAGGTTTTGATCAATACGGACTCCACCTTAAACACGATGAGTAATGTGATGCACAGTGCTCCTGTCTTTTCCTGGGCACCTAAGTCTGGCAACTTTGTTTCTAAGCAGTAATCAAATCAGAGAAAATTGTATATAGTATGTGATTGGCTCAAATTTTTTTTAGCAGCAATCATGAAACCAAAATCCCACTGATACACTTTAAAAATCTACAATTGGCAAATTTGAAATGTCAGATCCATGCTAATTTATTTCACAGGCTACCCCAAGGGAAGCTTGTCTTCCCTGCTGTTAGTTGAAAGACTCTCTCCTCCCTTCCTTGGCACCATTTGGGTGGTATCACTGTGAAATATTCTGCTTCTGCCGCTGGCACTGACATCCTGTTAAATCTTGGTTCAGCACTTTGGTGTGAGCTGAGTCAGAACAGGTGTAAGAATTAGGTAATCGCTTTGTACCCACATTTGAATATGTCAGCTCATGAGCAAGTTGGCTCAGGTGTGCTTCCTCCCTTTATCAGCCATTGGTTTTCTCAACCCGGGAGTGGTTGGTTACCCAGTATGACCTGAACTGGTTGCTTCATCAACTATTGACAGCAATTTTGAAGTTGTCTTTTCATTCTTATGAGGCAACTTCTTTCTGTGGTGGAAGGTAAAATTTGGGGCAGTTCCTAGACTTAGCCCTTGAGACCATGTCTGGAAACTGTCGTGAAAGGGAAGCAGGTCATGTATTTGGCCTTAGTAGCATCTCAGCACCTTTCTCCTCACCCAGAGTGCCAAGCACAGAGAAGCAGCACATACCTCTTCTAGAGACTGAGTAGGGAAAATAACAAGCTGACTCAGATTCACAAAGAACTTAGCAACAAATAGTGAGAACTTTAGCATCTCATGCTTGCTAAGTGGGCAGCATCAAGTATATACTGCACCTACTTTTTTCTTTTAAGAGATGGGGTCTCACTATGTTGCCCAGGCTAGAGTGCAGTGGCTATTCACAGGTGTGATTGTAGCTCACTGCAGCCTCAAACTCCTGGGCTCAAGCAGTCCTTTCGAGTAGCTGGGACTACAGACATGCACCACTGTGCCCAACTTGTACCTACTTTTTAAGGTTAGCAATGAATATGAATTGGGAGGTCAGGCTGACACGGGACTGAGAGTGCTAATTGGAGAATGTCTTAGCAGTCTGTTAGAAACTACCAAGGTTTGCTAGACGCCAGTGAGGTTTGCCTTTAACACACCAAGCTGCTCTGTGACTCCACAACAGACTTGCCTAAACTCAGGGCTGAAACCCACACCACACTGGGCTGAACTGGTCCAGAGATGGCGCTGAGAGAAGACAGAGGGACATAATCAGAAGTGAGAGTTGGGAAGAACCAGATGCTCAATATCCCCAATGCTTTTGTGCAGAAGCACAGGGCTGAGGATGACCCAAGAGGACATGGGGAAGGCGAGAGAGAAGAGGCAGGAGAAAAT
>VBSM01002217.1:24831482-24848305 GCA_008086735.1 Cheirogaleus medius | reverse complement strand
TGTCCTCCCCTGGAGAGCTGGGACAGCGACCGCACAGAGTCCCGGGTGCAGACAGGCCAGGCAGCCGGGCCTTTGACCCTGGGACTTCTGGGCACTCTGCCGTACTTGCCTGACAGTTTTGGGGCACTCCTCTTACCCCACTTTCACTAAACTATTATCACTGTTATCAAGGGAAGATGTGTTTAAGGACCTCAGGGAAGGTTCCCCGTTTCTCCAGAATGAGCCAAATCTTCTTTTCCCATGTAGACAAGACAAAGAAAAAATAACCTGAGTGATCAGAAAAAGAAAAGTTATAACCTGATATTAAGTTTAACAGAAACTTTTGTGATTGTTCTAAAGAGAACAGGATAGGAGACACCCGGGAGCAACTAGAGACGGCCACCAGGGTAGACCAGGCAACCTAGGGACACAGATGTGAGCCTGACCATCATCTCCTCTTTACCTGGAAAACAGCAGCAAACCATGAGCGGGGCCTGTCAGCCTGAGGGTGGGGGGGTTATCCCCAAACAGCTGTGTCTGTTAGTTAAAGTGGACACTTCTTCCTCAAGGCCCTTGGAATGTTAATCAAGGAATCTGCTAAATCCTCTCTTCGTTGGGACCTTGTATTTGCCATCACCTAACCATTCTGACTGCGCAGGTGGTGAGACAGAGTTGACAGCAGTGTGACCCAGGGAAACATAAAGGGGAATGACCTCCTAGACAGGGTTTGAGCCTGTGTGGAGGAAAGCAATAAAGCGAGAGAGTAACTACACCTAGCACTGGCTGCCCACGAGGCACACAAATATAGCATTTCTCAGGGAGGTGATAAGTGAAGTTGGTATTTTCTTCCTTGGCTCACACATTCATCCCAGGAACATAATCTCAGTTCAGAGTTTCCAGAGGAAGCTTTGACAGAAGCACTGCCAATTCTGCTATCCAAGGCTTTTCTAAGAACGCAGTCCGCTTATGGCCACTGAGTGAACATGGGCTTCAGAAGACTAAGTTGCTTCCAGACAGCTAAGGAACACATGCATGTATTAATTAGGTGGTATTGTTTTAAGTAACCCAGACACTAAAATAGTATTTCCCCAAAGCATGTTCCAATGGATAGTAAGAAATATGATAAACAAAAAATTTTAATCAAGTAAACTTGGAAAATACAGAGTCACACGAAGCTAAACAGGCTGCTTTCCTGCAGGACTCCCCAGGGGCCTTCATATGTGAGTAGTGGGCCTTGGATCCTGCAGCAAGAGAAGACCATTGTAGGTGGCTTTTTCCTAACTTTTTGGTCACCAGTCACTCCTCTATCCACTCCCATTTTTTCCCTTCAGAGAGTCCCATGAACTTTGTTGCCCATAACAGTGCTGCTTTTATGTTAACTAAAAGCAAAATGGTCAAAGCACCATAGCTCTATGAAAGGCATGCTGTTGGAACCCCCCTGGAACAGGCAGTAACTGTTGATGGCAGATAGGACCACCAGATGAAAAGGCCCACGGGCAACTTTACCATGGATGGATCAGGCTGACGCCAACTGAAACCCACCCATCAATCCTAACACCACAAAAAGAGGGGCAACAGGGCAGGAGGTGCCTCCAGTTGGGATGCAATGGAAGTCCTCAGCACCTCCTATAAGGTAGTCGCCAAAAAATTCCCACCTGATTATGCCTCTAGAGCTAGCTGCTGTCTGTAGGAAATATGGGGGAAGTGGAACATATTCAACAACTCCAAGGGGATACATTCAACAAAATCCAAAGAACAGATGACTGGATTTCTTCAACAATTAAATGACAAGAAATGGAGAGAGAGAGAGAGAGAGAGAAAAAAAGATAGAGAGCAAATAGTCAGATTTAAAAAGATTTACAAGACCTATCAACCAAATGCAATATTTGGATCCTGATTTAAACAAATCAATTATTTTTTTAAAAAAGCATTAATGAGACAACCAGGGAAATGATGACTGACTGGACTCTTGATGATTTTAAGAAATTATTGTTAAATTTTTAGGTGTGATAATGGTCTTGTGGTAATGCAAAAACGAAAAGATTTTATTTTTAGAGATACATACTGAAGTATTTATGGATGAAAAGATATGAGGGGATTTGCCTTAAAATAATTCAGTGTAGGAAAGGGAAGGGAAACCGATGGCAGTATAGAAGAAATGAGATTAGCCTTGAATTCAAAATTGCTTGGAGCTCGGTGTTCTATCTAATTTTGTATTAAGTTTGAAAATGTTCATGATAAGGAATTAAAGAAATACTCCGGCTCCAGTCAGCAAGCCAAAAATTTTTAAAAGGCAGGGAATTTTTATTTAAAAAAATAAAATAAAATAAAAAAATACATTGCTGAATAGCAGAATGTAGAGAAGTACCCAAAGTCTTGGACACAGGGACTTAATTTTCTAGTAATCCAACCCCTTGGAGACACAGGATGTTACATTGGACCTAAAGATTATAAGAGAAGGATTTTCATATTTGATTTCCATCTTTTCTGCCATATTTTAGGAAAGAAAATACCATTCTTGGGAGGGGCAGGTATTAAATGTCTTTTATTTAACTGAAAAGCTAACAAATCATCCAGTTACATTTCTCCCAAAAAGAAAACACAAGCTGGGAAGTAACTGGGTCTCTAGGCAATATATTCAAAGTGAAGAAAATTAAAAATTAATTTAAAAACCAAGTCCTCAGATCCAATTGAGGGAGCTCTACTCTGTACAGGCTAATCAATCCCAGTGGTGCCCCTTGACTATAGGAGGCTGAAAGATATTCCCATGACCTCACTTAGAATGTCTGCTTCAAGCAGCCTTTCTCCTGTTTCCAACTCATGAATTAAGATAATATTTCTGCTCATATGGAAATAACATTCATTGGAAATCAAGCAGCTGGGAGGTGGGAGGAGGGGATGGGTAAATTCACACCCAGCGGGTACAATGCACACTATCTGGGGGATGGGCACACTTAACTTTGACTCAGACAGTACAAAAGCAATTTACATAACCAAAACATTTGCTCCCCATAATATTCTGAAACTTGAAAAAAGATAGTATTTCTGAACGAGAATTTGTTAATTCTCGTTCAGAAAACTTTTTGCAAGTTGTTTTATGTACAATGCCAACTTTTAAAAGATCACTCAAGTTAACTGAACAATAAACTAGGCAGAAATTGCTTTATAAAAAAGAGAGGAAGCCCCAAATGCCACTTTCTATAGAGAACAGTTCAGTTTTATTCAGAGCAAAGGAAAAAGAAACTTCTGATCATACTAGAAAAAGTCAGCCATAGGTTTGGAATCTGTACTCAAACTACACATGCAGTGAGGATGAGTCTGCTAATACAGTTGATTTGGTGCTACATTTGTCTACTGTTTGTCTAATATTAACAGCTATAAAGAAAGCAGTGCTACTAGTTTTTGGAACAATCCTTATAGTGTTACAGTGTCAGGCACAACATTTCACACCACTGGTTCTCTTCGCCTACCTGGGCTTCCTCCTCTTCAGTAAAGAGTTTTCTCCTTGACCATATTGCCAACAGCCTTGCATGTGACATCAGGCAAACCTTTGATGCCTAAGTAGTTTGCAGCCACAATAAGTTTGAAAAGTGTTCCTTGGTCAACTTTCAGGAATTCTTGGTCCCAAACAGGGATATTGTCTGTTTGCTTTTCTTTGTTCTCATCATCCTCCGGAGGAGAAGGGTCGTCCCTGTGGTGGGCTCACCACTGAATGACAATCTTTAAATATTGCTGTATTAACATTTGGTAGAGGAACTGGGTCATCATCTCCTTCATCATCCATTCCCGAATCTTCCAACATGGTCTTGATAGTCACAGAGTGTTTGGCAATTTCCACATCAACTTCAAACATCTCTCGGGCAGAACTCTGCAACTTAATTAAAGGCATGGTGTTCTGTCTCAAAGAGACAGCCGTCCAGCCACTGACAGGGGCTGGGCCTCGTCAACACAAGAGGAGAAAGATGATCGCTCTTATCTATGGCTTTGACAAAACAGAAAAAGAAGAAGAAAAAGGCAGAGAATAAAGCCATTCAAAAATACCATTCTTATAAAGCAGAATGACAATCTCCTTTGGAGTCAAGGAAAGTAAAAATAAAAGCTAAGGTTTTTTGAGTACTTACTGTGTGCAGTGTGTTGTGTTTTGCATGTGTTAATCTCTTATTTTAAATCCTCTAATAGCTCCCCATGCCTCTCAGAGTGAAACGCAAATTCTTCACCATAGTCTGTGATGTTCAGTATGATTTGGTACATGGCACTGCTCTCCCCTCCTACTACACTGGCTTCTACACTTGAAATAGTTGGTACTGTCCTGTCTCAGCGCAGTTGAACTTGCTATTCACACTACCTGGAACACTCTTTCCCCCAGATAACTGTGCGACTTTCGCCCTCCTTCAGGTAAGACTTTCCCTGCCCACCTCCCTATGTAACACAGATGCGTGTGCCATCCACATACCACCACTCTCCTCCTCTTCATCCTTTGTCCCCTGCTTTATTTTTCTTTTTAGCTCTTATTATCCCGACAAATTATTTGTTTATTATCTGCCTCTCCCAAGTAGATTGCAAGCTTCATTCGATCTAGGGCTTTGTTGTATTCACAGAACAGTGTTCTCAGAACAATGCCTGACATATAGCAGGTGTCCATTAACTGTTTATTGAACTGATTAATTAATTTAGCCCACACTAAAGGCCTATCTGGTAAGCATGCCCATGCATCTTTGGAGGCTGGAATTATGTAGTTCCATGGTGGCCAAGATCCTCAGAGATTAGCTGAATCTAGTTAAACTGGGCTAAGATGTGTGCAGAGCAGCTGATTGCCTTGTAGTGAGAGAAAGTCTATTCCAACCCAAGGGAGGGATGACTGGAGGAACTGGCCTAGAGCCCTGATTGAGGCTGGGATGACTGTTCTTTTCTTGGGAAGAGGGAGATTAGATGAAGGTCCAAATGAGGGGTGGCAGTATCCGTCAGAAATAAACTTGGAAGGAATGACAGAGCTGGATGGAGTGTTTTGGGGTTGTAAGTGTGTTGTTGAGTCAGACTCTACAGATGGTTTGGGGATCCCAAATTAATTCATTTTCAGGGAGAGCTGGATGAGACACAGATGGATAGAAATTCTGAGTGGCTAACATCCCACTAAGCAATACCCTGTAGGTGGAGAAGTGGGCTCTGAAAGCTGTCTCATATATTTTGAAGAATTTCAGTCTGTTGAAGTCAAATAAAATATAGAGATGAATCTCTGAAATTAAAACATTTTATTTAGGAAGAAAGAATTGCAATTTGGGGCATATGTGCAGACTGGGTGGTCTTGGTTGGGTATGTCTGAAGAGCAAAGAGAAGGTTAGAGGTGTTATCTAAAAAAGGAAGAAATATTATGTAGTGCTTTTTGAGAAAGTTTATTGGCATTAGTAAGGTTTTGGGGAGCTGGCAAGTTTTGATTGGTAAGTGATAGCAATGGGTAAAACTAGTCTTAGAGTCGTAGGAGGTTGTTTCAGGAGCTATTAGATAAAACTGGTTTCAGGTTACAGCAGGTAGTTTCAGCAGCCAGGCTTTCAGAACGTACATTCTTGGAGCAATGTTATGTGCCCTGAGTGCTTTTTCCTTTTGGCCTCTCAACTCTGTTTTAGTTGGGTATGACAAAATGATCCAATTTGTATGATCAACTTTCACAACTCTTACCCAAGATGACCTCTTGAATTACTCTTCAGGTTGCTGTTGGAAGGAATTTTGAGTTTTCTCCAAAGGAATCCAGGTAGCTAAGACTCTCCTTCAGAACTCAGACCAGGTAAGTGACCATACTCAGAAGCATGTTGGACACGCTTGCCTCCTAAAAGAAGGGCTATTGGTGATGGGGATGAGGTACCATCATAGACCTGGGGAACTGCAACTCTAATGTGCTGGACTTTGTATGCTACGCTTCAGCCTGAAAACTGCAACAGAACTGAGTCTCCGTAGGTAATAGGAGAAAGCAGTGAGCTTACTTGCTTCAGAGGCAGCAGGGTTGAAGTAATGAAACTATGAGAGGGGACTCGTGTCTCACCTTATCAACTGCTCACTTCCTAAAAATCTGTACAACAAAATAACTTGTGAATGATCTGAATGTTTAAATCAACTAGGTAACTCTGCTGATTAAAGGATTCTTATGGGGAAATACTTTGGTAAACAATTCCTCATTTATAGTTTCAAAAATGAAACACGTTTCTATACTTCCAGTTTTCACATAGCAAGGCATCTGTTTACATAAGCCAATTTCTGATCTGTAAACCACCGTGCTGAATTTCAGTGTCAGTTATGCCAAATAATCTCGTCTCTTGGCTGGGAAAAAATTTTCCGGCAGGCCCTCAAAGACAAGGACAGATGGCACTCCATTGGTGGTACTCTTTGTTTTAACAAATATTGACACTTTTGCAGGAAACAGATCCAGATCCTGCTTCTTCCTAACTCATCTTGACAATCCCAAAGGGTTGAAGAGATATAATTCAATAGAACTGGGGAAATGCACTTACCACAGAATTATAAAAAGACATACATCATGGAGAATAATGTTCACAGTCAATTGGTGCTTATAAAAGTCACAAAGTGGTAAATAATAGTGGGACACTGTGATCACAAAGCACTTTCAGACCAAAATGAGACAGGATGGAGAGATAGAGAGGAGAAAAACAGAAGAAAAATGCTCTCCAAAAAAATTCAAATTACTGTACGAAACTTTCTTTAAAAGAACCTTTCTAATCTAGGTGTTAGTAACAGCAAGGTTATGTTAGTTTTACTCAGATAATCAAGGAATACTTACTGCAATTCAAAATCAGGATATACTGTTTTTAAAAAGTACTCAGAGTCACCATATGCTGTCCTTTCTGGGCAGCAATTGGCAGAATATATCTAACCCTCCTCCGAAAATTTATATTCTTTGACTCAGAAATTTTGGAAAGTTTACATTGTATGAAAATCAGATATGTACCCAAAAATATGTATAAGTGAAATTTATAACAGAGTTGTTTATAATAGCAAAACTTTGATAATCTAAACATTTATTAGTAACAATTTGTTTAGCTAAACCAAGGTACACACATATTATGGGGTACTTTGTAGCCTATAAAGAGAACAAGGTGGAGCTACATTTGTTTAGGAAGATGGACCCAACTGAAGTGGTTTTTAAAAAGCAGTTACTAAAAGCAATTAGATACAAAAACAAACTATTTTTATAAAAATTATACAATTCATATGTTAGTATAGAAATTATTTTTAGAAAATAATACATATGCCTATGTGTATATTACACACACAAAAAGTTAACTTTGGGTGGTGGAATTCTAGGTGATTTTAAGTTCTTGTTTCCTTTCTGTAAGGTCTGTTGTTGTTTTACAATGAACATGTATTACTTCTATAATTAGGAGGAAAACTAAAGTTATTTTCAGTTTGTAAAAAGTAAGTCACAGATAACTTTTAATCAGCTTCTCTTATAAAAGGCTGAGGTAGTGTTTTTCTGGGGATCTGTTGCAGGTGGAAGGAAAGGATAAAATAAGGATCAGCACAGATAGAGCCTGGAAGGTAGGAGAGGGACAGAGTACAGGATTCAGGTGGGCTTCTCAGACAAGCCACTGCCCATCTGAGCCGAACCTCCCCCTGTGTCACTCGCTCCACCGTGAGGACTAGTACTGCCCCTCAAGTGCCAGTATCTGAACTCCCCGTTTCAGCAACGCTTCCTCCCACACCTTTGCTCCGAGGCTAACACTCAGCACCCAGCAAGCCCCTGGTTTTACCTAAGGCAAGAAGAGCTCTTTTCCCCCTCAGCTTTATTGAGGTATAATTGACAAATAAAAATTTTATATATTCAAGGTGTACAATGTGATGACCTGACATATGAATGCATTGTGGAATGATTACCACATCAAATCAACGAACATATCTATCGCTACAATTAGTTGCCATTGGGTGTGCGTATGTGTATGTGTGTGTGTTGTGGTGAGAACACTTAAAATCTACTCTCTTTGCAAATTTCAAGTAAACGACACAGTATCATTAACGTCTGTCATCATGTTGTACATTAGACCCCCAGAACGTACTCATCCTATAACAAAGTTTGTTCACTTTAACCAACATCGCCCCATTGACCCCACCTCCCAGCCCCTGGCAACCACAGCTCTGCCCTCAGCTTGTGTGAGTTTGACTTTTTTCTTTAGATTCCACATGTAAGTGAGGTCACACAGTATCTGTCTTTCCGTGTCTGGCTTATTTCACTTGGCATAACATCCTCCACATTCATCCATGTTGTGGCAAGTAACAGGATTTCCTTCCTTTTTATGGCTGAATAACAGTCCATAAAAATAGTTCTTATATAATAACAAGAACGAAACAAAAAGGGGAAAAAAATAAAAAACAAATCTCTATCAGTTTCCCTGGAATGCCATAACAAATGACCACAAACTTGGAGGTTTAAGACAAAAGAGATATATTCCCTCTCAGTTCTGGGACCCAGAGGTCTGAGATGAAGGTGCTGGCAGGGCCACGCTCCCTCTGAAAGTTCTAGGGAAGGATACTTCCCAGCCTCCGCTCACTCCTGGCATTCCTTGGCCTGTGGCAGCATCACTCCAATCTCTGTCTCCACCTTCATGTCATCCACTTCTCTGTGTTTTTGTGTGTCCTTTTCTGTCTCTTGGAAGACATTCTCACCAGATTTAGGGCCTTGATTTCGATTCTTACCTTAGTTATGTCTGCAAAGACTCTATTTCCAAATAAGGTCACATTCTGAGGTTGAAGTGGATATGAATTTTGCAGGGACACTATCCAACCCAGTACAATATCATAGACACATTTATTCAGCAAACTAAAACTCCAACTAGTATTTACCCTTTTAGAAGGTAGGTAGAAGGCAGGCAGAGGTTATAAGGGCTCTGGAGTGGACACAGATGGCTGAGGAACCCGCCTTTTAGCAATCAGAGAGTTGCTGCCTAGTTAAGATCAGATAGAGATCCCAGAATGCAGGACAATAAAACTAGGAATTAGAGAAAACCAGCAAAGACAAAGAAACAGTTGAAAAAGGATTGTTTGATGTGAATTAGTAAAGAGAACATTATAGCTGCTACCAAAAATATAAACGTGCTTAAGGGAGATGATTAAACAAATCAGAGAGAATTCAGGTGCTACACTAATGGTAGTTCGGGTAATAATAACCCACCAACTTTATTAAATAATGATCAGGGTCATTGGCTTCAAAACTAAAGTTTCTTCTTGCAAAGGAGCAATAAATTGGGCCTCTGCAAACCATGCTTGTATTAATTCCCAATTATGGGTACTTGGATTTGCTACCTTGTGGATAATTAGTTTCTTTGCCTACAATCCAATTTATTTATGTGCTCCTGTCTTAGCATCAGGTAGTGTGAGGTTAGGGAAAGCAGATCAGTATGAGTGTTAGACTTTCACAATGTCACCAGGCAGGCGCATGTGCCGACAACAAAGTAAGATTATCCCAAAGTCAGAGAGATGCCTTTTAGAATCTTCTTCCAGATGGAGACTTGACCAAGAGTAGAGTGTGCTATCTTTTGCTATCTTTTCCAAAGCCACGTGGTGGTGC
Source organism: Cheirogaleus medius (assembly GCA_008086735.1). Lineage (NCBI taxonomy): Eukaryota > Metazoa > Chordata > Mammalia > Primates > Cheirogaleidae > Cheirogaleus > Cheirogaleus medius. The sequence continues at coordinate 24,838,758 of VBSM01002217.1, read as the reverse complement.
TTTTAGGGCTGAAAGACACATAGCTAAGTAAAAACATCAAAGTTTGGTTATAATCTAACATAATTCCTCAGTTGTTCTCAGTGATTTCAGAGACCCTCAGGGTGAGAGGGGAATTTAGAAACCTGTCCAGTTCAAGTCCTCACTGTGCAGGTGGGAGGCCCTGAGGTCCAGAGATGTAGGCATCCTTTCTAAAAAGACTTGCTTGGGCCAAACTAGAATTAGACCCAGAAGTCCCAAGCTCTTTCTGTGATATGTGCCACTTACTCTGACCATTGTCACCAGGCAGCCACTCCTGAACACTAAGGCTGTTCAGGGTAAAGTGCTGCTCTACCATGAGCAAGCCACTCTAGGTTTGCATTAATATATTAATTTACTATGAGTGGCTAAAAGAATATTCTCAGTCAAAAAGAGGGAGATACTCAGTAGTTGCTGAATAAGTGGTTTTTGAATGAATGGCATACAGAATAAAGCCAAGGGACAGTGGCTCACCAAGTGTGGCAAAAACAGCTATCTACGCTCTCCTCTTGGTCTTGGCACAGTTAGGCCTAACTTGCAGCCTCCCTTGCAGTTAGGTATGGCCACAGCCAGGCTCTGGCCAACGGAGTATGAGTGGAGTTCATGAGCACCACTTCCAGGGCTGGCCCATAGAATCCTCCCATCTTCTCTTGCTCCATCCACCAGCTGAATGGAGAGGACTCTAAGGATCTAGAGGACAGAGACACAGTAAGGAAAGAATCTGTGTCCTCAAATGACCTTAAAGAGCACAGACTTCCTTTATCTCACACCCTTTTTCTGGAGTGTAAAATAAGCAAGAGGTCAACTTTCACTGGGTTAAGCCACTGAGATTCAGGGGTTATTAGTTGCCGTGGTTAGCCCACCCTGACTAGCACAGGTTTTGTGTGGGTGGTTAAACAGAACCAGGCCCAGAATAGTTTGTGGGTCCAGCACTTTGGATCTGACAGATAGGATGACAACTGGCAAAGGTACTTCCCTTTTCTCCCAGATGTGTATGCTGCAAACTTGCAGACTTCATAGTCCGTGATGATCAGCCTGACTCCGATGTCCCCTAAACCCTCTTCTTTCTAATTCTTTTTCTGTCCTCTACAACTCCCTTAAACACACACACACACACACACACACGGCAACTACTGACTCTGGACCCTGAACCTGCATGTAAGATTTCCAATTCACACCAGAGAGACTAGGTGGGAGGCAACAAGCCTATTTAGCCTGTGATTTCTCTGGTGCAGGCCTGGCCTTACACAAACATATTTCTTGCATGAGGAGTCTCAGTCTCCTAAATCAGTGGTGAGCATTGCACCCTGTGCACATCCTTCTTCCCTAATAGGACTGCAAGCTCTTGCCTTGACTGTCTTTGTATCCCAGTGACTGTCACCAGTGGGTGCTTAATATATGTCATTAATGGTAAACGAAGTTGGCATGGATCAATAGGAACCAAAATTGTGCAGGAATCACCAGTGCCAAGCAACAAGAGAAAGTGCTGCCAATACAGGGTTGGTTATTTTTCGTTTCTAAAAGATCAAGGAAGAGAGGCATTGTACAGAAGGACAAAACCAATACTTCATTTCTTCTGAAATTTTGCAGGAAAGAAAAGATGATTTTAGCTGATTTTACACTTTCAAAAGCTGTGGGAAGAACGTATTGATTGAAAAAGGGCATTCCCTCTTGCAGAGGACGATGAGTAATGCAACAAAACAGTAATGAAAGCAAAGCAGCCCAGAGGAGTGGTGGTTGGCAGTGGAAAATCGACAGATTGTGGGTTTGAATTCTGACTCTGCCATCTACTGAAGGGCATGTTTTTTGGGCAGAGGGTGGCAGGTCCCTGATCCTCAGTGTCCTCCACTAGACAGTATAAAATGGAGGTAATACCTACTTCATAGACTGGCTGTAAGGAGTAAATGCAGGAAAAGGGCCCAGCACAGAGCAGGGTTTAGTACACTAGAGCTGCTGTTGTGAATGCTACGTGTGAGTACGCAGATGGTGATCATTGTCGTCATAATGTCCAAAGCAACTTTAAAGTCAAGTCTGCAGAAGATCACAGACTAAGAAGAAAAAAGCATAAACTTATCCTCTTTATTAAGTATCTATTGATTCGTCATCACTGAGATCAGTACTAGACAACAAATTAGGCCATTCATAAGCCTATTCTCTTTTGTGGAAGCTTTTGGCAAAATGTCTTAATGATTACAGACTCTTTTAAGTTCTAGTGACTATGCCTGTTTTGAACTAGCTATACTTAATTCTTCCTCCTAGATAATACAACTTATGCCTTAATTTATGTCTTGAACTTTACTAGGCTATTTTGCTTAATCCTAGGATTTCTAGCACAAATTTAAATTTCCTGGGGTTAATATTAACAGAAACTTTCTAAAAGAAGGATGTCAAGATCTTTGAACAAACTTTCTACCCCAATCTCTCTATCTCCTCTCTAAGGTCAATAACCCTTAGATTTGCTCTTCTGAAGCTATTTTCTAGATCTTGTAGGCATGCTTCATTCTTATTTGTTCTTTTTTCTCTTCTGATTGTGTATTTTCAAATAGCCTGTCTTCAAGATCACAAATTCTCTCCTGCTTGGTCAATTCTGCTGTTGAGAGACTCCGATGCATTTCTCAGTTTGTCAGTTGAATTCTTAAGCTCTAAGATTTCTGCTTGATTTGTTTAAAATTTCAATCTCTGTTAAATTTCTCTGATAGGCTTCTGAATTCCTTCTCTGTGTTGTCTTGAAGTTCATTGAGCTTCTTCAGGACAGCTATTTTGAATTGTCTGAAAGGTCACCTGTCTCCATCACTCTGGGATGGATGCCAAGATCTTGACCTGTTTTCTTTCTTGCTGATTTTGGATAGATGCTATGATATTGTGATATAATAAGAAATGCATATAATTGGTGTTCATCCCTAGCTCCTGGCCAGAGCTCCTAAAACCTTTATAATTTCCTAAGTAATAAGAATGACAGGAGCATCATTTGTTATAATATTTGGTTTATGTCACTGGCTCCCCTCCTGAAATAGCTCTGGAGCAATACAGGTGAAAGGAGCATCTTTTGTTATTCATGACAAGCCCCTGTCAACCACACATGAGCTTATTTATGTTAATGAGGTGACTTTTGAGCTGCCCCTAAGGATGGGAGTGCTGGTTGCCAGGAGAACCAACTATGTGATTAGAGGGTTGGAACTTTCAGCCCCACACCGTCCCCTACACCCCACCCCCAATCTCTGGGGAGGGGAAAGAGGCTAGTGATGTAATCCATCATGCCTACATAATGAGGCCCTGTAAAAAAACAAAAGGACAAGGTTTGGAGAGCTTCTGGGCTGCTGAACAGGTGGGGGTGCTGGGAGGGTGGTACACCGGGGAGGGCAGGGAAGCTCCATGCCCTTCTCCCACACCTTGCCCTGTGCATCTCTTCTATTTAGTATATCCTGTATAATATAGAAACATGAGTAAATGTTTCCCTGAGTTTTGTATGCCATTCTAGCAAATAATCAAACCTGAGGAGGGAGTCATGAGAACCCCCAATTTATAGCCCATCAGTCAAATGTTCAGGAGGCACAGACCTGAGATGTGGGAGTCTTGTGAGACTGAGCCTCAACCTGTAGGGTCTGCTAACTCCAGGTAGATAGTGTCAGAATTGAGTTAACTTGATGGGCACCCGGTTGGTGGACACAGAGAACTGGAGGATTGCTTGGTGTGGAAAACCCACACATTGGTTGTCAGAAGTGTTGTATGAGAACACAGAGAAGACAAAAAGGTTTTCCTATTTTTGCCAGGCACGGTGGCTCACGCCCGAAATCCTAGCACTCTGGGGGGCCAGGAGTTCGAGACCAGCCTGAGCAACATAGCGAGACTAAATCTTTGCAAAATAAATTTGAAAAATTAGTTGGGCATGGTGGTGAGGGCCTGTAGTCCCAGCTGCTTGGGAGGCTGAAGCAGAAGGATCACTTGAGCCCAGGAGTTTGAGGCTGCAGTGAGCTATGACCATGCCACTGCACTCCAGCCTGGGCAACAACAACAACAAAAGTTTTTCTTATTTAGATGTTTATAAGAAATTGCCATGGTGTGCTCACCTCACACCAGCTAGGGGTAACTATGTTTTTGTGGTAACTATGGTTCATGGCAAGTTATAATGTTACATTTAAAGGGGCAAGCCAGATAACTGCATCTAGGGACCAGAATGTACTACTGTAATGTCATTTTATAGTTATAAATTATTCACTGCACAACTGCAGTTGCATTTTTAGTTTTTCCTTCAACTTGTCTGATGTCCACCTCTAACACACGGTATATTAGTTATCTAGGGCTATGTAACAAATTACCCGAAAATGTAGTGACTTGAAACAACATTTATTATCTTAGAGTCATTTCTGGGTCAGTGAAGATACATCCTCTGGCTCAGGGTCTTTCCCAAAGCTTCAATCAGGGAGTCAGCTAGGGCTACAGTCATCTTAAGCCTCACTCAGGGAAGGATCTGCTTCTAAGTTCACTCAAGTGACTGTTGGAAGGCCAGAGACATTGGTTCCTTGCCACGTGAACATCTATGTAAGACTACTCAGAACATGGCAGCTTCCTTCTCCCAGAGCGAGGACTCCAAGAGGAAGAGTAGGAAAGATGGAGAGAGAGGTAAGCAAGACAAAAGCCACTCCATCTTTTTGTAATCTAATCTCAAAAATGACATCCCATCATTTTTGCCATATTATATTTGTTAGAAGCAAGCCACCAGATCCGGCCTACACTCAAGGGAAAGGAACCACTGGAAGTTGTCATACAAGCCGCCTACCTAACAAGGATACCATTTAAGGTAGTGCTTCTCCAGCTAACTCTGATGCAAGACCGACTTTTCTTTTTTTTTAATTTTCAATTTGTTGCAGGTTAGTACTTCTGTAAAATAAAATAGAAATTCATTTCTAGAAAAATAAAACAAAATTACAAAGGCTTAAAAAAAAAACAAGCCCACAGATGACGTGTTGGATGTTGCAATGATGTCAAATTGCTATAAAAATTTCTAAACACTCTCAATTCTATTACCTCATCTGGATCAGAAACAAATAGTTCACACACTGGCACCAGTTTCAGACCATTCTTCGAGTAGTACTGATGTAAGGATTTCATAATTCTAGGTTCTTACAAGACAATGGTTTGGACTTTTCACTTGGCTATTCCTGGATGGAGGGATTCTAGACATAAAACTAAATATAATAGAAGTCTTTCCTCTAATCTCACTCTGTTCTCTCTATCTTCCTAAAATAGGACCTTTTGCTGTGATTATGTCAAGGTATGTAGGATTGATTGTGAGTCTCCTGTGTGGCCTTTAAGTGTCCTCCTTTCCACCAGTCTGGAAGCTACAGAGTTAAAGCCACACTTTTGAAGTGTGCAGTCTGACAGACACTATATAGTTATAGTTCACATTGTAAAATGGTGAGGGGTCAGCCCACTCCCCAACTCATGTTACAAAAAAAGTTTGAATGCTCTTCCTGTTCCTAGTCTATTGAGACCCCTCAAAACACATCTCAAATGTGACTTCCTCAAGTTAACTGAAAAAAAAACAAACATTTTTTGAGCATCATCTGTGTGCAAAATTCTGGAAGGTACCACCTTGAAGAAGGTGTCGCCTCTGCTCTCAACTGGTTTATAGTACTCCCTATATAAACCTCAAAGTAATTTACATCTCAATATTTGGGGTTTTTTTTTAAGCCTACAACATCCGGTATGCCCAGGCAGTCTCCCATCCAAGTACCAACCAGGCCCAAACCTGCTTAGCTTCTAAGATCAGATCCATCTCAATGTTTTGGCATTTGAGTATATTCTCTCCCTCATTTCAAAGCATTTCACAAATTTATACCTACTCTCCCTAAGGAAACTATAAACGTACTGAACAAAAGTACTCCATTTCATATACTTCATGCCTCCAGCACAGCATGAAGCAGTTAGTAGATCCTCAGTAAAAACCTGAATGCAGCAGGTATTTACTGAGCCAAGACCCCGAATCCCCTGTTCAGAGACTAAGTGCTGTGAACAGGACTTCTGTCCCAAATCTTGCCTACCTGGCAATCACCTCTCTTCATTCTCTTTACCATCTTTACCCCTGTCGCATCCTCCAAGGCCTAAACCAAAAGCAACTTTATGAAATCTGCTTCTTAGATTCATAAATGTATGGTAGTCAAACTTAATAACGTGCCCTGGCCCCAATGGGCAAACTGAAATCTCTTATCACACCAGCCCCAAGAGATAGAAGAGAAAACCAGGAGGAAGAAGGGGCTTTTAAAAACAACTCTTGCTCAACTTCTTGCACAATTGCCAACCCTCAACTGGGCATCCCCCCAGTGAAGGGAGTGAGGGTTAGTAAAACCTACATTTGCAAGGCCCCATGCTGGGTACTGTGCAGACACAAAGGTGAACCAAACAGGTTCCTTGCCCTCAAGAACTCATAATGGGCAAATCAGACCAATCCTCAACTACAGAACAAAGTAGAATGGGCCAAGTGTTGCAATGTTGGCATGTGGAGAAAGAACTGTGGGAGAACAGATGCAGGAGAGATTAAACCCAACTAGTGAAAATTTAGAGGAGGTAGCTTTGGAGCGAAGCCTTGGAGGATGGGTAACACAAACAGTGGGTAACAGAGAGCACTTCCCACCCATCCAGTCCTGTGGTTAGTGGTCTACACGCATTATCTCATTTGGGGCTCACAAAACGCTGCTAGGGCAGTACTATTGCTAGTCTCATTTTACAATGAGGAAATTGAGGCACAGAGAAAGTGACAGATTTGTTCAAGGTCCAAGCTTGTAAGTGGTGAAGGGGGGATGTGAACTTATACGGGGCTAACAGTAGAGCTGGAGCTCTTGGCCCTCACTTAAGGAGCAAACGATACAACAGACAAGGCCTAGCAATGTGCAGAGCACGCGGGGAATACTGATACCGAGGGGTGGAAGGTGGGGGGTGAATACTGTTTGATCCCAATGGCAACTGTGGCATTTATATGTCAAACTCTGGACTTTACATGTAATATCTCATCTGACCACACCACATCTCTATTTGACAGGTGCTATCATTCCCATTTTACAGATACGGGAACTGAGACTGAGGTTAGTAACTCATCAAAGCGGCGGGTGGTGGGCCTGGGATCTGAATCCAGGGTCAAACTCCCCAGCCTACTCTTACCCATTGCGCCAGCCAACTGTCCTCACGTGGGTGGAGCCCTTTGCAAGCTGCCAGGTGCCCCGCGGCTGCCCAGTCACTTTCCCCCCAGTCTACACATCCTGTCCCT
>VBSM01002217.1:24789629-24813618 GCA_008086735.1 Cheirogaleus medius | reverse complement strand
ATATATATATATATATATAGAAGGTAATAATACAAGCTGGCGCCAAATGCTATGGGAAAAAAGCAAGATAAAGGAGATGGATATTGATGAGAGAGGTACTTTTTAATATAGAGAGGTCAAGAAAGAGAAGTAAGATGGTAAATATTTGAAGAGAGACCTGAAGGCAGCAGGTGGAGGGCAGAGAGCCTTCCAGGCAGAAAGAGCAGCAAACACAAGGGCCGCAAAATGGGTGAGTGCTTGGTAGACCTGAGGACTAAGCCTTGGAGCATGGCTACATTTAAGATCAGAGGGATGAGGAATCAGTAAAACAGAAGTGCCCGGTGAAGCAGAATAAAAAGAGAGGTACTTGGATGCCAGGTGAAGAGGCTGTTTCTAGGAGGAGGTGGTAACTAAGATTCTGCTGATGGGTCAAATGAGATGAGAATGGAGAATTGCTGGATTTGGGAGACCCTGGTGAGCTGTTTGAGTAGAGTGGTGGGGGCAAAGTCCTTATTGGAATAGGATCAAAAGAGAACACACTGACTCCAGATAACTCTGGCGGATTTTGCTCTAAAGGGGAGCAGAAGAATGATATGGGATCTAAAGAGTAGTGTGGGACCAAGGAAGGGTTTTGTTTTTTTTTTAAATGGGAGGTATTAGTGTATGTTAGTAGGCTGGTGGGAATTGTCCAGCAGACGGGAGACAACTATTTGTGCAGAAGAGAGGAAGAGTTAGAGTAGCAGAAGCAACATCTTGAGCGCATGAGCAGGGTTGTGATGGAGTATGCAAACACAGAGATTCAGCTTGGAATAAGACAGTCATCCGCAGTGTTGGAAAGGAAGGCAGAGTGTGTCATATAGTTAGGTACGATTAGACAGATGGAGAAGCAAGTAAAACCAGCGGGCCACCGGGACATCAGCTTCCACTTCGTTTTCTTGCTTTGATTTCTCTCCTTCTGGCATCTGTGGATTTCCATTACTTTCACCTGCATTTTTTTTTTTTCTGTGGTTTGATGGGATGCTGGTGCTGTCCTTGAGTTAGTCCAGTGTGTCATGTTCCTGGAAGTCAGAAATTAAAAGTAGATCCTTTGAAAGAGTTTAAGAAGCCTTGATGTTAGAGGGAAAAAAATTACAGAGAGCTTTTAATATCATGATTGAAAGCATTAGTATATACAGTTCATGCTAAATGGTAACTTATATATTTGAATGTTTAAAAGAATTATCTAGCCTTTTAATTATTTAAGCCATCTTAGTTATAAAGTAAATTAAAAGGTGGAAGGACTTATCTGGGTAAATAAGCATAGATCTGTAGAAATAGATTTATTTCTCAAAATAAAAATATATTTATCATTTTTCTGATTGTAAAAGGAGTACGTGTTTATTGTAAATTGTTCAAAGAGTTATAGAGGTCCATAAAGTGAAGTCAACTCCTTCTCACTTTATCCCCAGCCCATTCCACCTTACAGAGAGAATCACAATTATAATAGTTTGTAATAATACTTTTCAGATTCTTCTGTGTATATTTGATCAGTGTTTGCTTCCAACTTAGCTGTTTGATCTGTTTTCAACAGAGAACTAAATAAAAACTGCCTGCTGGCAACAGTGATTTCCAAATCTAATCTAACTTGCAAGTAATTTTAATTCAGGGCCTTTATAAAAATGCATATAATTTAAATTCTGCAGATTAGAACAGCCTGTCTCAGAGTGAGTACTTAAGAAGGACAGGGCATAATAAAACAGACCTTTGTTTCAGAATTAAATGTTCCTTTGATACTGAAATAATGAAATGTCAGTGTTAGCTTTAGACTTGTGGGTTCTCATGATCACTGAACAGTAAGTACATTGCAGTTTTAAAGATTGTTTGCTTATTTGAGGAAATACAGATTTCTACTGAGCACATTTTTTGGTACTTTTATAGGAGAATGAGGTACTAAGAGATAAGTATGAAGCTGTGGATCACAGTTCCCAGCAGGAGGAAAATGAAGAAAAGGTGTCAGCCCAGAAGGAGAAATCACTACAGCAGAATAATGAAGATGAAAACAAAATAGCAGACAAACCTGACTGGGAGGCAGAAAAAACCACTGAGTCTAGAAATGAGGTAAGCATGTCCAAATAGTCCAGCCTTGCCATTGAGCTTTAATGTAGATTTCGTGGCGTTGAGAATGAGCATGTAATTGTGCTCTACTATTAGCAAGTCTCATATGTGAAAATATATGTCTCTTTAAATTGTGGGAGTAGTGATTTGATTTACAAGCAAATCAGCCCACAGAAGTGTTTTCTCTGGTTAAACTCAAGATTTTGTGTGGGTGTACACACACATCCCTCCAAGAACTTGATGGCAGGTTTTGCTAGTTGTGTTTGCCAAAGCAAGGAATGGAGAGATGGCGGGCATGCTGAACCTACTAATCTTCAGCCAGCCACCTCAATAGGCAGCCAGGCTGGCCAGGTCCAGGAGAGCATGCCAGAGGACCAACTCTCCAGGCAGATCACCCATGATTCCAGCTAAGGCTTGGGCTCAAATCTTTGTTCAGTCTCCCAGCAGGCCAAGCTGAACCACTGGGCAACCCAGGAGCCCATTTGGTACCTCTTGCCTAGACTAAGGGCCAGGTCTAGTGGGACCACCTCCTTGGCTTCTCGTTGTCTAACCACACTTGCTGTCTGTGAGAAGATTTATAGAAAGATGAACTCCAGGAGCCAGGCTGACAGAATGGATTCTTCCTGCAGCCTGTGCTTCCGCCTCTCCTTTGACTTGGGCCATACTCTGGTTTCCACTGAGCCCTGCTGCTGAGGTCCTGCCCACAAGCCTGGCAAACAAGCGCTCCAGAGACAAGACTGCAGTTCTCACAGACCTTTTAACCACATGGCACCTCCACCTGCTTCAGCATGTCCCATCCCCAGGAGGTGGAGTTCAGGCCCTGTGCCTTGAACACCCTTGGGGGATAGAGAGTGCCATATCCTGGCCCTTCTCAGACAGCTCATCATCATGGTGGCCTTGAACATATAATATCACATCAAACATTACTTGATTTTATGGCGTGAAATCAGAAAACAGCTTTGTTCTCTTTGCCTACCCACCACTCCCCTGTCCCCTCCAGCCTGTTCTAACCTGTTTTAGGGGAACTAGTTCTTCCCTACCCTTTGGGTGAAATCTAGGACAGGCCCCATGACTTCTAGATACTCAGATAAAAATTCCTTTGGTCACCCCAGTGTAGCAATTGATAAGAATAATCCAGTGTAATTCTCAAAAATTCTTTAAGTAAAATTCAGCTTCTTCCCTCCTCCCATCTTGTCTGCTGCAGCCTCAAGGCCTGCCTGATGTGGAAGGGTGTGTGTGGCCTCCTCCTCTATTTCCCCAATTCCTCAGGTTAGGCTGCTTTCTCTGGAGTTGGGGGTGTAGGGTGTTGAGAGCTCAGGAAAAGTGCTACTTGACTGGCACCAGTGTGACATTGTTTCCATTGATTGTGGGATACATTTAAATAAAACTCTTTGTCAGATGGGCACTTTCATTCTTTACAGACCCCTGCTCCCACAGTTGGGGAGTCCTTCACCCGCCTTTCTCTCTCTTTTTTATTTTTTTTTGAGACAGAATCTCACTCTGTTGCCCGGGCTAGAGTGCCGTGGCATCAGCCTAGCTCACAGCAACCTCAAACTCCTGGGCTCAAGCAATCCTCCTGCCTCAGTCTCCCGAGTAGCTGGGACTACAGGCATGTGCCACCATGCCCGGCTAATTTTTTATATATATATTTTTAGTTGTCCAGATAATTTCTTTCTATTTTTAGTAGAGACGGGGTCTCGCTCTTGCTCAGGCTGGTCTCAAACTCCTGACCTTGGGTGATCCTCCTACCTCAGCCTCCCAGAGACGAGGATTACAAGTGTGAACCACCACACCCAGCCCCGCCTTTCTCTTGACAAGGACAAACCCATCTGCCCCCTCCAGCTGGTCCTGTAGGACTCCTTCCTGAACATTCAGTGGCAGGTGGCCCTCTCAACCACTTGCTGGCTGTATAGCATCTGGCCCTGGAAACATGCCCTTCACACCTATACCAGCTCAGTCACTTCCCTAACCACAGCCCTTGCCTGGCCTCTTCTTGCCCTCTGTATTTCTCAGACAAGAGTGGGACAGTAAGCTTAGCTCTGTCCCCAAACTTCAGGGAGCACACACCAAGTTCTGAGGCCCTTCTTGCCATTCTTCAGGTAAGAGGAAGAGGCCGAGAGCTCACCCCACGGAGCCCTCCCATTTTCACTCCCAAACCCCTGCAGCTTCAACCCTTTCCTAACCCTCGGTTGCAGCCTAGCATTTCACTTTAAAATGCAGAAGTAGCTGGTTGTGCTTCTTTCCAGATGGCATTCTCCCCAGCTCTTGTCACTTACCTAGGCTTTGTATTTCCTCATAATTCATGTACCTTTGGTGTGGCTTTATGCACCCACCCTCCACCATATTGTCAAATCAATGCCTGTGGACTTTTATATTTAAATAGTGAAAGAACCATATTAATTTTGAAAGAGGCAGCATTTCAGCCCACTATCCTGAGTGCCTCACAGTTAACTGCTTTGGGGGAGAAGATGTTTTACCACATTCTCTCTACCACTTCTTTAATGCTTACTTGTCTACTGCCTTACGCTATTGGTTATTTTCCTCCTGGGTATGTCTTTGCCTTTGCTCCCTCACTGGGCTTCCCAGAAAAGCAGGAACTGATTTCTCTACTTCTTTAAATGACCTATAGTAACTGCTTCACTGCTAGACACATGAGAGGCACTCATTAAATATTAATGAGGAGATAGATGAAGTAGGAAACTTCCTTGGAGAGAATTTAAACTAGATGCAATGTAAGACAAACATCAGTTTGGATAAAACTTTTTGGAAACACATCAGTCACACAAAGCAGCGTCTGTGCCTCAGCTCTTAACCAGGCCAGGCTCAGCTTCTCTTCGTGTACCTCCATGTTCCAGCTGCACCGTGTGTTTAGTCCTCATTCACGTCGCATCTTTGTGTACTGCAATCCACACATTTCTTACGGTAGCCCTGACAATATAGTTATCATCTGCTCTTATCAAGATGTTACTTAGTAGGTGCTTTGACAGTTGAAATTTAAAAAAAAATGAGTTGTTGGCTCAGTGAATCACTGGTATTTCCATTCTTTCAGGTGACAACTCTGGAAGAATATCTAGGAAATGGGGACTGAGATAATTCTATCCATCCAATAGAAATCAACCCCAAAGCTAGATATAGGGTCTGAATCCACATTACCATCATCAACAGGAGTCCTAAGCCAAGAAAGTAAGGTCTAGAAAATGATAAAAACACTGGTCTTTGTAGAGAAAAGTGCCAAAATGTCTTACAGTTGGGTAACCCTTGGTGTCTGGGATTCCTACAGAAACAGCTCCCAACAAAGCTCACCTTTTAAAAACGACAAATAAATAAATAGCCATGAATCAGTATATGCAAAAAAGGTCAATATTCACAAATTCTCTGGAAAAGACTCTAAAATCAAGGTGTTTAAATTGTTCAAAGTAAAGGGACAGAATCTATAAGATACGAACAGATTATCATGAGAAAAGGGAAAGTAGATGCAGAAAAGAGCCCAAATGAAATTCTGGATTTGAAAACTGTAGTCCTTTTAGTTAAAAAGAATGGAAGAGGTGAACAGCAGATTAGACATGACTAAAGAAAAGGGTAAATTGGAAGACATAGCTAAGGAAGTAACTCAAGATGTACCTGAGAAGGGTGTAAAATATGAAATAAAAACTGAGACAATGATTAGAATCAGGAAATCTAAGTTATGTCTAATAAGAGACCCAGAAGGAGACTAGAAAATTTGGAAGAAAAGCAATATTTAAAATGAATTTATAGCAAAATATTTCCAGAATTAAATTAGTCCTCAGATTAAAGGAGCACACAGAGTCCCAAGCAGAGTAAATAAAAACAAGTCCCAGACATATCAAAGTGAAATTGCAGAATGTCAAAAACTAAAAAAAAAAAATCTTAAGTTACCTAAGAAAAGATTCACTATAAATAAGACTAGTAACATACTTATCAATAGTAATAAATTCTATAAGACAAAGTACTGAGAGAAAACATTAAACCTGTTTTATTTTTTACCTGTTAACCTATCATTTAAACATGAAGGCAAAATAATAAGTCTAGATAATAAAAACAAAGGGACTTTACTACTCAGATCCACTCTAAAAAACTCTCAAAGGAGTTCACTCAGCAATAAAGAAGCTCAACCATGAATGTAGGAGTGAGATGTAATGATGAGTAAGTTGGTAAAACATTTAGGTGAATATAAATAAGTATTGACTGTAAAAATTACGTAATTTTGTAACCAATTTGGAGGGGCTGGCTGTGGAGGACCAAATAAGGTGAAAGTAAAAATACTAGCCAAAAATTATGTGGAAGATGGACAGGGCAGGAAGAGATATCCTGATTAACTTTTTTTCCTTCTTTTCTCCACGTTCTGATTAACTTTGACTTTTAAGTGTGCATGTCGACCAGGCGGCTCACGCCTGTAACTCTACAGCTTTGGAAGGCCCTGGCAGAAAGATTGCTTGAGGCCAGGAATTTGAGACCATCCTGGGCAACATAGCCAGACCCATCTCTATAAAAAATTAAAAACAGCAAGGCATGATGGCAAGCACCTGTAGGCCTAGCTACTCAGGAGGCTGAGGTTGGGAGGACCACTTGAGCTCAGTTTGAGGCTGCAGTGAGCTATCCACTGCAATCCAGCCTGGGCAGCAGAGTAAGACCTTGTCTTTGGGGGGAAAAACAAGTGTGCATGTTAAAATATTAAGACACAAAAAGAAGGGGAATAGAATGTAAAATTTCCAAGACTGTACTTTTAGGGATCATTTCTATAGTGTGTTACTAGGATGTAAAACTTCTAATTTTAAGGAACTATATAGGGATAAAAAATCCAGCGTGGAATTAAGACCTGGGTATCCTTTAAAAATTAAGCCTAAGCCCCAGTTAACCACTTCATTCTTTTAATTTATGTGAAATATGATGTATATTTTGTGTTTTTCTACAGAGACATCTAAATGGGACCGATACATCTTTCTTTCTGGAAGATTTATTCCAGTTGCTTTCATCACAGCCTGAAAATTCACTGGAGGTAATTGGAGCCTTGATTTTTTATCTTTGCATTAACATAACTGACCCCTTTGTGAATAAATATAACCTTTTTACTTGGATAATACAGCAGTTTAAAGTAAGAGTTATTCATATGTATCGCGTGTATATTATTTAAGTACACAGACTTGTTTACTTTTTATAGAAACACTTCAACTTTGGAGAATTAACCAAATATATATCCCATTACTCCTCCCAAATAATAATCCCAAAGGTATAATCAAATTTAGACCATTCATGGAAAACAGTATGGAGGTTTCTCAAAATAGGGTCAGCGCAGTGGCTCACGCCTATAATCCTAGCACTTTGGGAGGCCAAGGTGGGAGGATTGCTTGAGGCCAGGAGTTTGAGAGCAGCCTGAGCAAGAGCGAGACCCTGCCTCTACAAAATATAGAAAAATTAGCTGGGTGTGGTAGCATGCGCCTGTAGTCCCAGCTACTCAGGAGGCTGAGGCAGGAGGATTGCTTGAGCCCAGAAGTTTGAGGTTACAGTGAGCTATGATGACACTACTGTACTCCAGCCTGGGCGACAGAGTTGAGACCATATCAAAAAAAAAAAAAAAATAGAACTACCATATGATCCAGCAATCCTACTACCACTACTGGGTTTTTATCTAAATGAAAGAAAATCAGTATATCAAAGAGCTACCTACACCCCCATATTTATTGTAGCACTATTCACAATAGACAAGATATGTAATTAACCTAAGTGTTCTTCACCAAATGAATGGATATAGAAAATGTGGTATACATACACAATGGAATACTATTTAGCCATAAAAAACAAAATCCTGTCATTTGCAGCAACGTGGGCTGGGCATAGTGGCTCACGCCTGTAATACTAGCACTCTGGGAGGCCAAGGCAGGAGGATTGATTGAGCTCAGGAGTTTGAACCAGCCTGAGCAAGAGTGAGACCCCTCTCTAAAAAACGAAAAAAAAAAAAAAAATGTAGCAACATGGAGAATAAGTTCTAGGGTTCAATAGCACAAGAGAGTATACTTAATAATTTATGTATATTTCAAAATAGCCAGATTTGAATTGTTCCCAACATAATGAAATAAGTGAAATAAGTCTTTGAGATGATGGATATCTTAAATACCCTCAATCATTACACATATGCCTATATCAAAATATCACATGTACCCCATAAATATGTAGTTATGTATTAATAAAAAATAGACTATTCAGATTGAAGCAAAATGGTAAACATTTGACAAACTAAAGCATAGCTTTTTCTGGTAGCATTTATGTCTTACAGTTGTGTTTATGGAGTCTTTTAAACAATCTCTCCCCTCCACAAACTATTTCACTATAGCTTATTATCTCTGACCCAACAGCTAGGATGAGACTTGCATCTTGTTATAAAGTATTAAATTACAACAAGATTATAAAAACGAGATCAGTTTTTATACTAACCTAGCCAAGCTTTCTAAATTTCCAGGTTATTCAAAGAAATGATTCTTTTCCCCAAGTATAACATATTCTGATTTGAACTCACATCATGTATTATGTTGCTTGTATTTTAAGCAGAGAGTCATTTATAGCCAACAGCAAGCATGTCCGTTTTGTGTAGAGGAATTGACAAAAGTGAGGAAAGTTGTATTAGGTTATAGAACTAATTTTGAAATAGGGTTATGCATATCTAAAGTGCTTTTATCCCTTCCTTTTTCAGGGCATCTCACTGGGAGATATTTCTCCTCTTCTAGGCAGTATCAATGATGTCATGAATTCTTCAGCACATTATAATGTAAATTTTAGCCAGGCTATAAGTCACGATGTGAATCTTCATGAGGCCATGTTGCTGTGTCCCAACAGTACATTTAGAAGAGATCCAGTAACAAGGACTTCACAGGCACAAGAACCATTTCTGCAGTTAACATCTCATACCGTCAATCCTGAGCAAACCCTTACTGGAACTAATTTGACAGGATTTCTCCCACCTGTTGATAATCAGACACGGAATCTAACAAGCCAAGACCTACTATATGACCTTGATGTAAATATATTTGATGAGATAAACTTAATGTCATTGGCCACAGAAGATTTTAATCCAATGGAAGTTTCCCAGCTTTTTGGAGAACCAGATTCTGATTCTGGCCTTTCTTTAAATTCAAGTCACAATAGCATCTCTGTCACCAAGTCTAATTCTTCTCATTCTATGTATGATGAAGAAGGTGCTATAGGTTATAGCAGTGACCTTGAATCTCTTTCCCATCATGACCTAGAAGGGGCTGTAGGAGGCTACTATGCAGAACCTAGTAAGCTTTGTCACATGGATCATAGGAGTGATTCTGGTTTCCATGGGGATCTTACATTTCAACACATATTTCATAACCACACTTACCACTTACAGCCAAGTGCACCAGAATCCACTTCTGAATCCTTTTCATGGCCTGGGAAGTCACAGAAAATAAGAAGTAGATACCTCCATGACACAGATAGAAACTTGAGCCGTGATGAACGGCGTGCTAAAGCTCTGCACATCCCTTTTTCTGTAGATGAAATTGTACGTATGCCTGTTGATTCTTTCAACAGCATGTTAAGTAGGTACTATCTGACAGACCTACAAGTCTCGCTCATCCGTGATATCCGACGAAGAGGGAAAAATAAAGTAGCTGCTCAGAACTGTCGTAAACGCAAATTAGACATAATTTTGAATCTAGAAGATGATGTATGTAACTTGCAAGCAAAGAAGGAAACCCTTAAGAGAGAGCGAGCCCAATGTAACAAAGCAATTAACTTAATGAAACAGAAACTGCATGACCTTTATCATGATGTTTTCAGTAGGTTAAAAGATGACCAAGGTAGGCCAGTCAATCCAAATCAGTATGCTCTTCAGTGCAGTCATGATGGAAGCATTTTGATCGTACCCAAAGAACTGGTGACCTCAAGCCACAAAAAGGAAACCCAAAAGGGAAAGAGAAAAAATGAGAGAAGAAACTGAAGATGGACTCCATTATGTGGACAAAGTAGTAATGTTCAGAAACTTATCTGGATCACAAACCATTGAAATTGCTTCAAGTGTTACATCTTTTAAGTACTGCTACCTGAAGCACTCAGTTAAGGCTACGTTTTGAAGTTTATATAGACAAATATTTTGAACTTCAAGATGGTAACTTATGAGGAATTTTTACCACAACTTTTCACGAAATCCTTGTACTGCATTGTATAAAAGATTCATAAATAGTTATGTTTAAAGAATAGGGTCATATGAAAACCCGGTATGACTTACCAGTCACTTTGGCAACTTTAAAAAAAAAAAAAAATAAGATGGTCACTTCAAAAAGAGCATAGGGGATCTAATTGTTTTAAGATGTATTTGTTTTTTATGACTTAAAATGTAAAGTAGCCTTATTTCCACCTGTTAGCACTGTAGTGGGCTTTTCAAAAGCTATTTTAATTTTTATGAGTATTTAACTTATAAATTTTTCTTTCTGTCGAAATAAATTTTATATTTGAATGTATTAAAATTTTTTCCCTTTTATACAGAAATCCCAAGCAAATTTACCTTATTTCCCTCCAAAATATCTACATTTAGGAATATGAGTGAACATCTTGCAAATAGGGCAGTGCAGTGAAAATTTGATTTAAACAAATTGATCAGATTCAAGCCAGACTGATGTCAACAAAGTATGCCAAACTGATATTGCAAATCCCCCTCAGACTTAACACACAGACTACATGCAGTCAAGACTAAAAATGGCCAAGCTCTTGAGCCAAGGTGCCAAAAACAAAGAAAACTTTAAAATATTAGAGTGCATTAGGCCTGAGAGCAAAGACCTGCAGTCATCGGCGGTTTAGAGCACAGGCCTCTCTGTCCCCTGTAACCAGAGTGGAGCTGCCTGCGAAGAGAAACAGAATTCCTTGTGTATATTATTAAACCCATAGAGTCCTTGGCCCGCCCCTAGGG
This sequence comes from Cheirogaleus medius, assembly GCA_008086735.1. Classification (NCBI taxonomy): domain Eukaryota; kingdom Metazoa; phylum Chordata; class Mammalia; order Primates; family Cheirogaleidae; genus Cheirogaleus; species Cheirogaleus medius. The sequence continues at coordinate 24,802,601 of VBSM01002217.1, read as the reverse complement.
ATGGCCTCACATCCTAGAATACTGAGATTTCACCAAGTTCACCAAAACATTTACAAGCTTTACAAAAAAAACCAACAGTAAGAGGAAGTCAATAGATGAACATACAGATTTTACAACCAAAGAATTAGAAATAGTGGAAGCATCTGAAAGGTTTTTAAATGTTTAAAATGTTGGCTAAGGGCAAAAAATGGATTTGAAAGTAAACCAACTAGTGGTTAATCCTAGAAATAATGGTATGTGAAATGAAAACCATTTTAGAAGTTTATTTGAACAGTAAACAGGAGATTGTGAATTTTCTGAAGATAGCAATGACCTCACCCAGACTATCAAGTTTGGGGAACACCAAGATTTTAACATGCACTGTTAGTCTAATGCTTAATTTCCAAATTTTCAGAATTAAGGTCTTCAGATGTTATTTCTGCCGTAGGAATCACTGACTTACAATGCAGAATATCAGAAGTCATAAAAGCATTACTTTGGGTTACAGAGACATACACAATATTTATAGTCCGGACTTTAAAAGTTCTTTTTCCATTTTAAATTGGGCATACGTATTTCTTCCAAGACCTAGATTTTGTCAGCAAATACTTTTAGATGGAAACATAACCCTTCCACAACTACACTTCCACAATGATCACTTACACTGTTGGCAGGCTTTCTTCCAAATGTCTTAAAAACTTGTGGTTATTACTTCAGGGCACATTAAAGCAAAGATTGTTTTAAATCTACAGTGTAAAATCCTACAGTACCAATTTACTTTTAAGTTTCAAAACAAGTCTATTCATGAGTGCTTGCTTGTTGGACTCTATTCTTTTCAACCCCCCAAAAATATCAAGGAAAAAGAAATACAGTGGAGAAAACTGACAATATGTTCATGATGACTGAAAGTCAAACTGTAAAATTTTAAGTCTGTAAGGTATTTACTGTTGTCCCTCTGTATCCCTGGATTCAACTAACCACAGATCAAATATATTTTTTTGAAAAAAAAAAAGATGGTTGTACCTGTGATGAACACTTCTTTTTGCTTATTCTCTGAACACAGCCTATTTACCTAACTCACCCCTTATATTAGCTATCATAACCTAGAGATGGTTTAAAGTGTATAGGAGGATTGTGTAGGTTATGTGCAAATACACCATTGGATATAAAGAACTTGAGCATCTGTGGATTTTATTACCTGTGTGAGATCCTAGAGCCAGTCTGCCCACAAATACCAGAGGACCGCAACTGGTGTGCTGTGACCAAAGGTCAAAAAAAAAAAATCACGCTTTTAATAGCTAGTTCCACAAGATCTAACTCACCACAGACTAGTTTGCTAACTAAAATAGGTCATACTGTATTCAGGGCATGTAAACTGAAGCTGATTATGAATACTGCAGTTGTAATAGTGGAGAAACCTCACATTAGGGCTTTAGTGTACACTAACAGATTAATCTGAAACCTAAAAGTTGACTTACTGCTAGCCAGAACCTTAGGTTCAACAGTGGTAACAGTCAACAGCCTACAACAGTGTTGTGCCCCAAGCATTTTCAAATTATGTGATATGGGGTTTAGATGCAAAACCTCAAGAACTGCAGACAGGTAAAATCTGTAATGTCTATCCTTGTCTATGTTAGTCCTGTATGCACTTGACCTTTTAGGCCTTTTCTAGTATGCACCTTTTTCCCTCCTGAATTCAGTAGGTGGCCCTAACCTCCCACTTCAGTTTGGACTGATCCCAATATAAACGTCCTTTCCTTACCTATAAAAAATAAAAATCACTATTCATTAAATGATTCCACTAATGTTATGAAATTACAACTGAATGGAGTTAAAGTGAAATATGGTAAAACCCACCATGTGGACATAGCATTTATTAAAACACTCAAATTTCTTTCTGGTAGTGAACAGATGGCTAAGTTGACATCTTCACAGCTGAGATCAGATTAGTCAGTTATGTATGCTCCAAGCACTATGTACTCAACAGGGCCATATAGATACTTGAGGTCCCTCTGAAAGGTACCTTCAATTTCAGCACTGGCCTTCAGAACACAATGTTAGCATATGGGTCCATGAAAGAACATAATACCTTTGTTAAATACATCCTATTTTAAGTAGCTGGATCAGTTCTTCCCTATCCCTACCCATCTTCAAAGTTTGTTCTCTGACAATCCAATTACCTGGTATGACTTGTTAACTCCATGCCCACAAAAAACTACAGCTAACCATTGTTAGTTGTAGTACTAAACTGTATTAGAATTGCACGGGGCATATCAAGCATGTGGAGACATCGCTTCCAAAACTTAAAAGAGATTGTGAGGCTGAATAAAATTAAGCAGAGAATATACTTTAAGAATCCTGAGATTAATGATGGTCTCCACCTTCTATAAAAGAAACCAACCCATACTTCTCAGCTACTATTAGTAATCAACTCCGACTTCTTTTAAGCCTCCACACAATACCTAAAATATTTAGTAAGTCCAGACTAGATTCTTAGACCAACCAAATTTGGCTATAAAAACCTTACAGGTGAAAAACTATTTCATAGAAACATACAAAAACCTAGGAACAGCACTCCCGAGTATGGTTGCCAGCTTCAAAAACCATCTGTCAATGAATATAACCCTCCCACATCGTGTGATCATTAGAAGACAAGACAGTGTGACTTCCAAAGAGTGGTCATGTTTGGCAATTTTTCCTTAGTCTCTTGAATCATTCACTGAAGGAAGGTAACAGCCATCCCTGTTAGTTTATCATCTTGAATGTTAATTTCCAACCCCAACCAAGTTTGTGACTGCAACCTTGAGCTTTTAGCCAGAATCACACACGTTGTTCCAGATGAATAATATGTTGCTCTGAAGTGCTTTAAGTATTGAGGCATGATAGCAATAATACACACAAATTAGGTTTTCTTCTTTTAGTGTCTCAGGTTATAAAAGAAACCAATACCTTAAATTCAATTTCTAAGGAAAAAGATCAATATATAAACAGGAATATGTCTGGTTTACAAATCCCTTGACCTTGCTAGTTGAGCTAGGTATTTGAAGTGGTACATTATCAACTTATTTACTTCTTGAAAGTTCAACTCCTTTGTGCCGGACATTTTTAAACCTTCAAAATTAACTTTGAAGCGTTCACGCAATAGTGATGGATGCAGCTACTATTTCAAACAGAAAATAGCTTAGAGCCCTTAGTTTGACTTACCTGTGAGATACCTATTATCAAAATAAACTGTAAAGTCAATTAACTTTGCCCTTGTTATTTTTCTGGTTTCTTTGATTTCAGGTAAATGTCCAAACAGGAAAGACTATTAAATTTTATCCAAGAAGTTTAACCCTTTAAAAAGATGACCACTGATATTCATCTACTAAGTATAAAATGCAAAAGAAGTAATTGATATTTGACAAACTAGTATGAGAGATGTTTAAGCTTTAGTGCTTTGCATAGCCAGTTACTTTGGAACACTCTAGCTGGTTAATTTAAAATTCATGATTTCAAAACATCACCAGCAATGTTAAACATATAGGGTAAAGTCAGTAAACTGCAGCAGTATTCAAACGCTAAATATACAGTGCCATAAAGAGTAGCATTTTATTAGGGACAGCCAATAATGTCCACAATGCTCTTCTTATTTGTCTATTAATATTGAAAGAGAATGTCAATATGCATAGCTTTGTGAAACTGCTTTAAAAATTTAGGGGATAGCGATCTTTTAGACAACTGTATGTTCATAGAACAAGATTGACACGTTATGTGTAAACATTACACCAAGTATTTAGATACAAAAGTATTTATTTTATAAACTTTATATTTAAAATAGAATTTTTAATGTATCTACTCACAAAACCTAGCTTAAAACATGATACATTTATCTCTCTAGCTGATTTGATGTTACTGTTTTACAAACAACACTCATTTTGTAATTGTTTTATATCAAGAACCTGAACTAAATGAAATTTGTTTTATCAAAAAACATTTCCCTTTTATCTTAAAGAGTGCTTTTTAAATGAAGGCACCAACAAGAACTACTTTCAGATGGTACAGAATTTCTTATTTCTTGAAGACTCTGTGGTTGACCACTTCTTCATTAGTTACCTGCAGCAAGACACCTTCCTGCCAAAGGAAAAAAAAAGTATCTGAAGAAGTTTATCATGTTTGTCCAAAGAACCTAAATAACTTCAGTGGTGGTCTTAGGATCAAAGAAGACTCACTGGTGCATATAGTGGAATAAGCCCTGAATATCACATTCCTGAAAAGGCAATAAAGCCAGGCAATGGAACTCCATTGATATTTAGTTTAAGAAATGAACTTCAGCAGCCAACCTAAATCTTTCTTCAGGGTAGGAGACTGGGCAAGAAATTACTACATTTAAACCCAACTATTTAGTACTGGATACATAAAAAGATTTATAATGTAGAACTTTACTCACAAGCATAAACTATTATCTGAAAGTAGATTCAACCATTTTGCCCCTACCTTCTCTTTCAGCCTTGTGATAAGCATGTAAAGCTAGAACCATAAAGTAATAGAACAAATGTCTTTATTTTAATGAAAACCCCTAATTCACTTGAAATGCTTGATCCAAGAAATGTGAATACACAAGGATGTAACGATGGGAAATCTCATGATTTATTGAATTTGCAGCCTAACTTTTACCTACCATTTTACTACCAACACCACTGAAGGAACCAAGAAAAGCTTTATTAATGATCACTTGGCTTGCCTCAGCTGTTGAAATGAAGCACTTTACAGTCTTTGTGGCAGCAGAATATACTTGTCCATGGCTCATATCAATGCTAAAATTCCAGCAGGGAAAAAAATGATATGTTAAGCACCTGAATCTTCATGGAGGGGGGAGGGGGTGGGAAAGAAGGAAAAAAAGGGAAAAACAACCAAAATAATTTAAGTAAATGACAGATTGGAAAACAGGGTTTAAAAAATTCTCTTGAGTTTATAAATTGTTAAACTCAATTTATAGCTATGTTAAACTACATAAGAACCACTATACTGAAAGACCATTGAAGAGTATTAGTTTATCTTTTAGGGAGGAAAATTAAGAAAGGAAAAGTAAATAAGATCTTACCTAAAGAAGTTTAACTGAAGCTTAGAACTATTTTGCTCTACACCCTCAGCTTTCGTTGGCATCCTTATAAACTACTGTAGTTTAAAGCTTTGTAGAAACAGCGCAGTTTTTTAAGACTGGCTGAACTTAGTAGCCGTGTCAAGAGTTCTCTTGTACTAGACCTGTGTCCCTGAAGAGTACCTCGCTGGGGTTATTTCCTTTCCTTGCATTGAAGAAGCAGCATCTAAAAGATCTAAAAAGGTGTTTCTCCTTGCAGAGATATCCCTTAAGTTAACTACATAATTTAATCCTGATGAATTGCAGACAACACACTTACATCTGACCAGCATTTATCTTATACAAATATACAACAGCTTTGCAACGGACCTTAATTATACTACCCCCTCCTTAACTTATTTAAAATAAAAAGTCTATAATTACACAATTTCCTTTAGAATTATTTTATTAAATCATAAATGTACAACAGCTTCTTAACTCTACACACGCACTTAAATTTTTTAAAGGAAAAACGTTATGTCTTATTACACCATGATCCTGGCTAATAGCTTTTCAAAACTTTGAGAAAAATCTTAAAAAAGGTTTCACATGTCACCTGAAACTTACAAATTTAACATTATCAAAGAAGGAATGCTTCTACACTCTTACAAAGACCACTAGAAAGAAACAACAATTAAAAAGCTAAGAAACTGTCTCAAAGGCATTTTTTTTTTTACAATCCTTCCTCCACAGTAAGGTAATGTTATTAAATAATCCAATCCATTCACAAAATGGCTCTCTGCATCTGCTCTGGTGTCTTCTGCCATATCACTGCATATTTATGCATGACTGAGATAAGAGTTTCCTTAACATTGTTATTTCGATAACCTGAAGCTGTTCTGTTACCTCTGGGCTCTCATCCTCTCCTATTTATACAGTGAAGCCTGTTTCAACAGAAGTAAAGAGTAAAAAAAAATAGGTTATGAAATTATCCATCTAACCAGATTTTAAGGAAAGATAACATGATCCTAAAAAGCTTTTACTCCTGCAGCTAGGTCTCCCAAGACAATAATAATTTTAAAACTCAAAAGCTACTTACCCATGGCAAATTGGAAGAAGCTCAATATCGGCTCCTCCCACCATATCCCCCACTTCCTCCACTGCCTCCAGGACCATAGTTTCCTAGAATTGTTGGAACAGCAAGAGAAAGCAACCTTACTTTGATTTCCGATGATCAGCCTAATACAATAGTTGACTCTATTTTATACCCATTCAGCCTTAAAACAAGCAGATCATAACCTAACGTGCTCAATTAGCCAAACTGCTTGGGAGATAAATTACCCAGGTTCACAGACATCTGTTCTTAAAAATATTTAAACTTCACTACATTTTGCTGATGATATTTTTTAAAGGGTCCTCTCAGCATTATTTTGGAGAAAGTAAAAATTTTAGAACCATATCAAGAACAAAACACATATAAAATCTTTAGTCCTACTAAAAACTTTCTCGAAAATTAAGCTAAACTGGTTTGAATAAAGGCATAGAATTATTTAACTTTCAAAGAGGCTCACCACAACAATTTACACTACTTGCAATATGCTCAGTAATTTTGACTTTCTCCTTAAGTAATTAGACAAGGACAAAGGAAAAAAAATCCCACCCGAAGTATCTAAACTACCTTCCTTAGTCCAAAATATTTCAGCCACTGTCCACCCACCCTAAATCCCTAATCTGATGTTACAATTGTTTACTGATGTACTTCTGTAGAGATCTTCTGCAAAATGTCTTTAATTCAGTAACACTGTATAAAATGGGAAAATTACTCAAATAAACATACTTAGTATGTTTAAGTCATGAAAGACTAATCTTTTAATCATGCAAAAATGTGAAATTTCAATTTATTAATTACCTCCACCATATGGTCCCCCCATGTTCCTGCTACCACCAAAGTTTCCACTCTTCATTGGACCATAGTTAGAAGGTTGCTGGTTATAATTTCCAAAATCATTGTAATTTCCACTTCCATAATTTCCTGCAAAAAAAATTGGAATACGAGCATAACAGACCTCAAAATAAAACAAACATTAAACCACTAAATACATGCTGAGTACTCAGAAAATCCCACTTATCACAATATATGCAAAACACCTATCTACAGTTTTTAAAGGCATCTAATGACAACAATGAAATGAAAAATTAAGTGTTTAAAAGCCATTAATTCCACTCCAAATTCCCACAAGAATTGCAGGTGAATTTATTACCTCCTCCATAGTTGTCATAACCACCTCCGTAGCCCCCACCCTGGTTGCCATATCCAGGTCCTCCACCACCATATCCTCCTCTTCCTCCTCCATAACCAGGGCTACCTCCAAAATTGCCACCTATTATAAAATAAGCCTTTAAGTAATTACTTAATATTTTCAATTCCATTTGAACTGTCTTATCACACCCATTTCCAGCTTTCCAAAATACATATTTTCATAAATATATTCCCTCCACAAAAGCTCTTAAGGGCTGAATACCTATCCTTGGCAAACTTTTGGGGGCTGGGGTGCCTACCCATAGCCAACTAGATAACCCACTGAGATTTAAATCTATAATACCACAGCATAAACCATTTATAGAAACTTTAATACCTGTAATACCACAGCTTTCCCCTAAAAGTGAAGATATTAAGGATACCTCTTGAAGGTATCTTGAAATACATGTGTATTTTTTGTAAGTATTGTGAGGAATAGATTAGCAGTATGGGCTAGAGAGAAAGTAGAACAGCCACTTCTTCTTCCTATTGGTCCAAAATATTAAGCTCCCAATTCATGTTTCCCTATGAAATGAATTACTATGTCTCTTTCCTAAAGGGTCACTCTTTCACTACCCTCTCCAAACTAAATATGGGGAGAGGACCAGATATTAGTAAACATTCATGTAAATCAAAACTTATTTATTCAATCTAGCTCCTTAAAAAGAGAAAAAAAGAAAAACTTCTCAAAACCGGTACACCAAGTTTCAAAATTATTTACAAGTTGTAATCTTAAAATTAAAATTTCCTAGTAACCATTGGAAAAGTTAGATACAGAACTTAGTTATGCCTAATAAGTGGCAAACCCAGAGATAAATCTACCACTAGCTCAGTTTTAAATGTTCTTTTTCTTATTAGGAAGCCAATTAGGAAGTTATCAACCCCTTTTTCTGTACTCCAATGAAACTGATACATTTAAAGCTGTCATCTGATGTGCAACAGTGGCTCATAACCATATCTGTAGCCAAGAGCACACTTACATATATATTTTGAAAGTTCTTTAGGTTACTTATTAGATGTTCTCCTGGGAAACCCATTATCTATTTAAAGGCTAAGACAAGAATTGCTCTTACATATCCTTCCCTCTTCATGTGTTGATCTCAGCCAATTCCCGTATTCTATACCTTTCCAGTATATATATATATATGTAAGAAAAATCACATTTTGGTCCAATTTGTTTGCTTGAGAAACAATGGGATAGCACGATGGCACCTTTAAATTCTCATTTAAAATCCATCCATGATCTTGCACTCTATTCCTTAAGCTATAAAATAGCTAAGATGCAAATAAATTATAAAGGAAAAGCCAAATAACTGAACCACTATCACCTAAGTCCATTATAAAGGGTAAAATACAGAAGACTTCAAAAGCTGATGGATAAACAAACATATACAATGCAGTTAAGCTGAGGTCACAGAAGTCAAAATAAAGAAACTGACCTCCAGGTCCTCCTCCATACCCATTATAGCCATCCCCAAATCCACGTCCACTTCCATATCCATCTGTGAGGAAAAGAGATGATTATAAACTGTTCACCTTACTCAATTTTTAGAAGTCATTCCCTCCACATTCTATTAGTAACCCCGAGATGAGAGGTGAGAACCTTAGGATGGAACACACTCGTGTTTACTAGTTTATTCATAAAAAGAAAAAACCATGAAAACCCATAATTAAATCTTATTACCAATACAACCGTCTTTGGGCTTGAACTGAGCAAGCTCAATTTAAGAGATTCCATTTGTTTACACATAGGAATAACAATGGATGGGGCCAAACTTTTCTTGTTGGCACTTCATTACATTATCTATTCAGATAAATACACCTGGTATTAACCCCCTTTGCCTTTTAACTGTTTAAGTTGGGGATTCACCAGTATTCAACCTATTTTTCTTAAAGACCTTTTAATTTAGATTAGATTTCCTGATTCTAACTAAAACTTAATCATAGTACTAATTTTTAATCATGCACATTCAGCCTTTAAACACTTAGAACCTGAACTTACCAGATCCTCCTCTAAAGTTACTTCCTGGTCCTGGTCCAAAATTTCCACCACCACCACGAGAATCTCCAAAACCAAAGTTACCTACAATAAATGCCCTAGTTAGTAGCAAGCACTTCCACAAATAAAAAGAAATAAAAAACAGGATTAATGAAGTTACCTCCTCTTCCACTCCTAGAACTTTGAACTTCCTGCATTTCTTGTCTGGACAAAGCCTTTCTTACTTCTGCATTATGACCATTGATGGTATGGTATTTCTGCACTGGAATGAAAAAAAAAAAAACCAAACCAGACTCCATTAATCAACACTGCAATAGTAAAGCAACACATAAAGTTCATCTTTTAATTAAGGTCTAGATGTTAACATACCCAAAATTTAATGGGTTAAAAGCCATACACCTATAGCACCTATAGACACTTACATACAATTTTATCCACAGGATCATGGTCATCAAAAGTAACAAAGCCAAAGCCTCTTTTCTTTCCAGACTGTCTATCAGTAATTATCTCAATGGTATCGATTTTTCCGTACTCCTCAAAGTAATCTCTAAGGTGATGCTCCTCAGTATCTTCCTTAATTCCACCAACAAACAGCTTCTTCACAGTTACATGAGCCCCTGGTTTTCCAGACTCCTAAAATGGTGGGATTGGAAGAAAAGTCATCTTGACACAAGAAATCACAAGCATGATTGAAATCATACCACATATGGCTTCTATCTACCTTATGATAGAACACCAGGCAAAGGAAGCTTTTGACAGGCCAGTCTTTTGAAAAATATGTCAGCTTAAGAAAGAAAAAGTCCAGAAACCCAACACAGCTTTAATGAACAAAAAAACTAATTATTTCAAAAACCACACTCAGATCTTCAGTATGTTATGTTTTGCTTACCTCTCTTGCTACAGCACGTTTCGGCTCAACCACTCTCCCATCAATTGAATGAGGTCTTGCAGCCATGGCAGCATCAACCTCAGCCATGGATGAAAAGGTTACAAAACCAAATCCTCTTGATCTTTTGCTTGCAGGATCTCTCATTACCTTGAAAATCAAAGGGTAAACTTTAGCATTTTATCTTATTTTTGCTATTAAACTGCAACATGAATTATAGTTTTACTAGAAACACTGCTTCAAGTTATTTTCTGAATGATTCATTCACTGAACATAAAGCAAAAAAGACTAGTGCTTGCAGCATTCAGAATTTCATAACTCACGTACCACACAGTCTGTAAGTTTTCCCCATTGCTCGTAGTAGTTCCTCAAACTTTCTTCTGTGGTTTCAAAGCTTAAGCCACCAATAAACAGTTTACGGAACTGTTCCTTTTCTCTCTGCAAAGGAAAACACCATTTCAATTTTTATTTACATTTCCTCTTCGTATGCAGGAAATTAAATTCTTAAATATGAGGTGACCTGCTGGCAGAGTACCTTTTTCCTCTCCAAAGGAACAGTTTCTAAAGTTTTCTGGGGGGGGAAAAAAAAAACTTACATCAAATTTAAACCATATGTTAAACTGCATATTAGTTGTGTTACACCAAAAAATTGCCTCAGCTGAACTATACAAGTTTCAAAGTCATTAATGCTTGATCTAAATCTACACATTAATTATCTTGAACATATTTACTATCAGTTAATTTTTAAAAAAACTTTCTGAGGATAAAGGAACAAATCTATCCTGTGATTAAAGGGTTACTAAAGAATTCTGATAAATATTTTTATTCAAGCCTACTGCCTAAAAACACAGTAGTTAGCTTTTACCCAATTTAGATTTTTTTCTAAAATATAAAAAGTAACTCTTGGTTCCTTATGACCCAAAGTCTACCATTTATTTCAGGATTCAGTATCTGAAAAGAGATTTCTTTCCCCTTAACTGCCCCCTCTGGTGGCGATTCTAAGTTCTCTCAACAAAAAAAAAACCCTAATAAATGTGATTTAAGTTTCTCCATATAATGACTGTCAATTAAGAAAAAACTTAAACATTCAAGATATACATAACTGACCTTAAAAATAGTCTCTTAATAACCCAGACAAACTAATTTTTAGGAACAGCAGCACCTAAAGCTTAAAAAGTTTAACATACTGATTGTTTTGGTGGGTACTCATAGTTATTTATGAGTACAGAAAAATCTGAATTACTATTCAGCTAACTGTCCGTACAGTAAAACACATTCACCTGGAGTAAATTCATTAAAGATAATCGATTCATTAAATACATTGAAAGCTCACTCTTACTGAACTTAAGTGGCCATATGGTGTAAACACAGCACAAGACAAGTGACTCAAATTGTACAAAGGAAAAAAATCTGAGCTGAAATCTTTTATCACCTACAAATCAGTAAGCAAATATGCTGCACTAAACAGCGCTTTAATTTGGGAAGTTAAAAAAGAATGACTCAACTAGGTAAACTACCTAAACTAGGTAATTACCTAGTCTAGTAAGGTAATTAACTAGGTTTAAAAAATTAAAAATCCATTAACACTGAGTGAATCATGACATCCAGAATCAACTGCTATGAATGCACAATGCAAACTAAAAAAGTCAAATGTAATTTTTAATGCAAGAATTTTGTTCCTAGCAAGCAGTATTGCTGCTGTAAACCCACAGTTCTATGGAGATTCTCCCTCCATGCATATTCTCCCAAGTGCTCAAATATACAGTGGTAGGAATCAATTCAGCCAGATTTTTTTCCTGTATAGTTTAGAGTTTTCAGGATTCTGGAAATTTAAAAAGAAAAACTGAAATTATCAAACTAACCCCTATTAAGACATTCAAATTACAGTCTTTTAAAATGGTCACTTGGCAAGCTGCTATCTGGATTTTCCAGCTAATTTCATCTATTCTAAATATCTGTACATAACGTTTCTCTAAACCCAAATAAATTAGAGATAAAGTACAGCTACAAGTCTTACAAATCACTAACAAAAAGCAAAAACTCATTACTTACCTCACATTTTCCAAACTTACCCGATGTCCACTATCGATTATAAACAAAGTTATTTTATAAACGTGCTTAGGGTCAAAGAAAGTAATCAGATAGACCCCCTTCGCTTGAGCCCTTATGTTTATCAATGTAACCATCAACCATGATTGCAAACATAAATGAGAAAAGCAAGTGACAAATCTCAAATACATAGTGGGCCAAGCATAAAACAATTTTGTACATAAATAAATGTACACTCATTAAAGGGCTGAGCCATGTTTTAACCATAGTGCAACTAAAGATAAAAATCATTTTTTCACCTTCCTAACAACTTTATTTGCAAAGATCCATGGTTTTGTTTTACTCAGTAAAGATTAAACTTCCCAATAAAAATGTTACTTAAAATACGAATTTCTACAATTTAAACGGAATCCTTCACGGCAATAAAGGATTCTGAGGAATATCCCTCCCAAATAGCCTCCGTTCCTCACTGCCACTCTCGTAGTCGGTCCTAATTTAAAGGCTCCAAGTTTTTTAATTTCTAGTTTCCTGCGGTTCTACTACCCTTTTAATCACTGCAGACCCAGATAAATCCGTTACCCAAAGAATCGGAAAACATAAAATGGTTTCTTTACAATTTGGCTCGCGTCAACAGCGGCCCAACGCCCTAGGTCGCAATACCTTGTCTTAAACCGCGCCAGCGAGCCCTGGAGACCCCCCCC
>VBSM01002217.1:24766672-24781494 GCA_008086735.1 Cheirogaleus medius | reverse complement strand
CTTTCTTGTAAATACTGGTGAACAGTGGTCAATAAATAGTTTTATATTCCTTTATGCGATTAGACTTTTTTCTTTATCCGATTGCCTTTATGGTGGGAGTAGAAATGCCCCCACACATGTACTTTATTGAATTATCTTCATGTTTATAAATTGGATGATAACCACTAAGGCATTAGAGTACATAGTCTAGATCCTTTTAGCCTGTGAATTTTAAACTTAAACTAGAATATGTATTGCCATAGGAATGTTTCTAGTGGGGAGATAAAAATTAGTTTCATTTGATCCCTAGGATAAATTTACCTCAAGTAAAATTAAGTATTCTGGTAGGGCTGATTCTTTTGATAGAAACATTTCTACTGATTTCTGTAATCCATACAGCAAAACAGAAATGATACCTGTGCTGCTTATTAAGTATCCCCTTATGGACCTACCACTGCTCAACAGTGGGTTCACAGATGATACAGAACTTTATATCAGTCAGCAGTTGATTTTCCTACATTAAATTTTAGTAAGGGTATTTCTGGAAACAGTGTTGTCCATGTATTACTTTTGTTATCTCTCAGGTGTTATATTAATTTCCTGTTGGTGCTGTAACAAACTACCACGAATTTAATGACTTAACACAAATTTATTTTCCTACCTGTTCTGGAGGTTAGAAGTGCAAAGTCAGTCTCACAGGGCTAAAGTTAAGGAATCAGCAGGGTGGTTCTGGAGGCTTTGATGGCAGAATCCATTTCCTTGTCTTTTTCCATTTCTAGAGGTGGTCTGCATTCTTTGGCTCCTGGCCTCTTCCATCTTCAAAACAGCAAGCAATATAGCATCTAACACTCTATCTCTGCCTTCCTCCCTCCCTCTTTTCTATCACTCCTGTATACCACAGGTGTATTATGGAAAGATTGAGCCAAACAATTCTTTCAGGTTCTTGAATTCCTGAATTCTTGACTTGCAACTGAGGAAAAAAACCTGTTTTCCCTTCATTTCTACCCTCTGATGTCTAATTATATAAGAAAAATATGCTGCTTGTAACAACTCAAAATGCTACCAAAGTAAAGCCACATTATTGGTCTCTTTCCCCCTCAAATCCAAAGTAGTTTAGTTGAATGTACATTTGTTTATCTCTGCTTATACTTTATACATTTTAATGCTGTTTTTAATGAAAATCAATATATATAATTTCCCACCAGTTATCTTTGACCCATCTTACCTAGTGAATAATAATGCGTTATAATTTATCCTATTCTGTGATAGCATACCTGCTAACCAGCCAAATTGCCTGGGTTAGAATCTGCTGTTGGTTCTTTGATCTTGAACAAATTAATGTACTTCACCTCTCTGCTTTAGTTTCTCATCTCTGAAAGACCATTCTTCAGGGACTGCTGGAAGGATAAAATGTAAGCATGTGAGACACTTACAACAGTGCCTTGTATTTAGTAATCATGATGTGTTTTATCTATTTTTAATAGGGATATAGGCTATCATATGGCAGGTCGCCAGTTTAACCAATTGCTGGGTATGAGTACTGAAGTCATTGGTAGTGTCTTGCTGTTAATGTAGTGAGCATACTTATGTATACTAACACTTAGTAGATATAGATGGATTGTCAGAAGTCATTAGTGAAATCAAACTTGCACTGATTTACTCTTCCATCAATATAGGCAATTACTCCATATCCTCACTAGTACTACAAATTAACAGTATTGATTTTACTAATTTTTAGCCAGTCTGATGGCATCTTGTTTAAATTTGCGTGTTTGGTATTTTTGTTGAGCATTCTTTTCACGTTTAACAATTTGCATTTTAAATTAACAGTCATGTGCTACATAACATTTTGGTCGATAATGGACCACATATATGATGGTCCTACAAGATTATAATACCGTATTTTACTGCACCTTTTCTGTTTAGATACACAAATACTTAAACCATTGTGTGACAGTTGCCGACAGTATTCAGTATAGTTACATACTGTGCAGTTCTATAGCCTAAGATATCTGTCTCTCTCTTTCTCAATACGTATTCTAGGTATGGAGTAGGCTATACCATCTAGGTTAGTCTAAGTACGCTACAATGTCCTCACAACAACAAAATTGGCTAAGATGCATTTCTCGGAACATATTCCTGGTGTTAAATGATGCATGACTTAATTGCTAATTTTACAATTTTTAAAAAAATTTTTATGACTTCCTTTTATACTAAAGATATTAACACGACTTTCTTAAGTTGCGAAAGTTTCATCCCAGTGTTTGTATTTTAACATTGTTTATATCTTTTTGATGTACCAAATTTTTTTATGTGGTCAACCCATCAGTTTGTGTCTTCTGGATTTCCTGTCTCATTTAAAAATACCTCTCCATTCTGAGATTGAAGTTATACAAATATCTTAAATTTTCTTGTTTTCATTGAGTTGCTTTTTATGGTCAGGTTTTTAATCTATCTGAGATTTCATTGGCTATTATGATAAATGTTTCTGATTTTTGTTTTCCAGTATGCACAATCAGTATCTTTGCTGAAGAAGTCAGATACGTAGATAGCAAAGTTTCCCAAATACTATGGATCAAAGAAAATCATTAGGCTACTGCAGAAAAAATTGGTCAATAGATTAAACTGAAGTTTTTCTTTTTTATAAAGGATTTGGAATCTGCTCAGATGCCTGGAGAATTATTGATTTTTTTCACAAGATCCCTGAGTTTAATACTCTTGAGAACAAAAGCCACTTTTAGAACCTCTGGAGTGTTCATTCATAGTATGATCCTTCACTACTTTTCTCCTGCCTATGCTTTCCTTTTTGTAATTGAAAAAAATCTCACATCTTATTTGTAAATAAGCCAGAGATGTGATTCTTGGTAATTCTGACTGGACCTGCCAACAGCCTAGTTTCAAAAGGTTCATTATTGGTAGATACTGCACAGGGTGCTTGCAATAGTAACTACACAGACAGTAGTCAAAGATAAACATTGGGAGGAAGTAACCAGGCATGGTGGCTTACACCTGTAATCCCAGCATTTTGGAATGCTGAGGCAGGAGGATCGCTTGAGGCCAAGAGTTCGAGACCAATCTGGGTAACATAGCAAGACCCTCTTCTATTAAAAAAAGGGAAGTATTACTTTAAGGTAACTGTTAAGATATTAAAAATATTCCTGTCCTTTCAAAACTTTGAACCTTAACTAGGCAATGAAGATAGATGTTAGAAAGGAAAATGAGCTTGATCATTACTAGATCTTTTTTTCCTGTTTCTGTCACACAAAGAACAGCTCAGGTTTTTTTGTCTTAACCGCTCTACCCTCAGATTCCAAACTGTGCCCATATGTATGGCTATATCGCCCAACAAGACTAAGAAAGAAAAGTTTTTAATTTTACTTTTAAATTCCTGTGTATGTGTTAACACTGTGGTCCCCAAACCCCAGGCTGCAGACTGGTACCAGTCTGTGGCATGAGTGGCAGGTAAGCCAGCAAAGCTTTATCTGTATTTGCAGCCGCTCCCCAGCACTAGCATCACTGCCTCAGCTCCACCTCAGATTGTCAGGCATAAGATACTCATAAGGAGCATGCAACCTAGATCCCTCCTATGCAGAGTTTACAGTAGGGTCCATCCTCCCTTTCCAGGATGATCTGAGGTGGAGATGCTAGCGCTGGGGAGTGGCTGCAAATACAGATTATCATTAGCAGAGAGGTTTGCACAGAGAGCACAATAAATCAATTGCTTGCAGACTTATGTCAAAACCCTATCAGTGAGTGGCAGGTGACAATGTAATAATAGAAATAAAGTGCACAATAAATGTAATGTGATTGAATCATCCCTAAACCTTCCCCCATCTGCCCACGTCTCATGGAAATACTGTCTTCCCTGACACCGATCACTGGTGCCAAAGAGGTTGGGGACTGCTGTTTTAACAGGTAAAGCAGAAAGGCTGTCTTCCATTATATTTGATGCTTATAGTAGTCATTCTTTTGTTTTATTAAGCCAATATGAAAATTGGTTATCAAGCAGAAGGATATCTTTAATATGAAGTAGAATGTGAATAATTAGTGTGTATTTGTATGTTACCTATATAATACATAGATCCTTTTATCCTTTGTTGAATAAATGGATTTGTACCTTGAATATTCACTGAATAAGGGGAACAATTTTAATAAAGCTCCAATAGTCAGTGTGATATAATTAAGGAAGGTATAGTAGGTACTGATCTATCTTGACAATACTTCATAATATTAGTCCCTCCTCTGAAGGTAGTATCTTTATAGATACATGCCAATTACATATCTCCAAATAGAGGATAATTAGGGAAGGGGAGATTGAGAGTTGGTTTGGGGTTTTTTGGTGTGGTTTATATATGAGTTCTAAATTTATGTTAATATTAGTTTCTACTAATACATTGCTTTGAACTTAATTATGTTGAAAGCAGATTTGTGCAGGCAATCATCACAGCAGTCCCCAGCCTTTTGGGCACCAGGGACTGGTTTCGTGGAAGATAATTTTCCCACAGACCAGGCGGTGGTGGCCTTGGGGGTGGAGGTGGTTTGAGGGTGATTCAAACACATTGCATTTATTGTGCACTTTATTTCTGTTGTTATAATATATAATTAAATAATTATACAACAGACCATAATGCAGAATCAGTGGGAGCCCTGAGCTTGTTTTCCTGCAACTAGGCAGTCCCATCTGGAGGTGATGGGAAACAGTGACACCCGAAGTGTGTTCCTTATGTCCAGTCTACTCCATGTCGTTTTGGTTGCTGTCACTGCAAAAAACCCTGCTTCATCAAAGATAAGATGTTGGAAATGGAAGCAGGCTTTTCAGTGCTTCTGTGGCAATCTCAGGATATTCTGCCTTGACTTTAATCCAGAATAGATAAAGATTTGAAGTTGTCTTAAACATACATACTTTTAAGGCCACTGTCATTTGCGATCTCAAGCAGTTCATCGTCTTCTAACACAAAGCTGATTCACCTGGCTTATTCACAAAAGGGTCTCAAATCCATTCTTTCCCAGTTCAGGGATCTTTTGTGTTGGGAAGTAATGCTCAAACTTCTGAAAGCTGACATAAGTGATCATGCACCAGCTGGTAGAAAGAAGGCCCTGCCTGGCTCAGTCTCTTTCAAAATCTCTACTAATGTTTGAAACATCTAAAAAGATCTCAATGTTCACTCATAATTCCAGATTGGCTTTAAATGCAGCCGCTTTATGTGCTGATTTGAACACAGCTGTCATTCTCCCTGAATTGAAAGATTGAGTTCATTGAGCAGGTTGAATATGTCACACAAGTAAGCAAGTTTTGCGACCCATTCTGTGTCACCGAAATGTACTGCCAGTGGTGACTATTTTTCTAAAAGAAATCTCTGGAGTGGCTCTAATACCTCAAAAACTGGCAAGTGATCTACCTTTAGAAAGCCATCTCGCTTCTGTGTATAAGAGAAGATGTGTGCACTGCGTCCATCCTCTCGCAGAGCTGCACAAACAGATGTGAGTTAAGGGCATGTACATTAATGTGTTTGATAATCACATCCTGTAAAATGTTTAGTTCAGGTGACATTTTTCGGCTAGCCAGCATTTCTCTATGGATGACACAGTGCGTAGACTCACATTCAGAAGTGACCTCCTTGACCCAAGTAGTGAAATCAGAAAGCTGTCCAGTCATGGCAGCTGCTCCATCTGTACATACACTGACACAAAATAACCAATTCAGTTTTCCTGATACCTAATCATTCAAAGACTTGAGTAATTCTGCAGCTGTGGTGTTGGTTGGCAACGAAAGTGCACAGAATACATCCTTATGCACATCCTCCTGAAAATATATGGTACAAAATGAAGCATTGTTGCCTTGTCAACATTGGTAAACTCGTCAACCTGGATTGCATACCATGGTGAGCAAAATGGATTCGTCGTCAATGCACAGCACAAACTATTGTGCGGACTATGAGTGCCGGCTGTGGGCAAGGTTTCGCAGCCGATGAGCCTGGTACCAAAGTGGTTAATGCAGGGTGCTTGGTCTCCATGTGGCAAAGTAGTTTTTAAGATTTCATGGCTTTGTTAGCTATTTGGTCGCCACATATTATACAAAGAGGGCTTGGAGAATATGAATCACCTGTTGCAATGAACCCATCATTTAAGTTGGACTTGGTATTTTCTTGTAAATGCAGCTTTCATTTCGTTGGCAGTTTTAGAGTTTTTAGCTGTCTCATCACTGGGTCTTTCTGCCTTTTCAAAAAAACTCCAGCAACATTTGTTTTTTACTCATTTTTGCTAGAGTTAGCTTGTGGGCTTCACAAAATTGACTGAGACAAGTGCGCAGTGTGGGAGAGAGATCGGGACGGAAGTGGTAAATAAAATAATGGGTGGACCATGTGCGGACTGAAATAAGTAGTGTTTTCTGACTTAAAGCATGCCACCAGATGCGCTTAATTGTCACTTGCCACTCATTAATAGGGTTTTGATATGAGTCTGCAAGCACTTGATTTATTATGGTCTCTGTGCAGTCAAACCTCTCTGCTAATGATAATCTGTATTTGCAGCTGCTCACCAGCGCTAGCATCACTGCATCAGCTCCACCTCAGATCATCAGGCATTAGATTCTCATAAGGAGCCACAACCTAGATCCCTCGATTGTGCTGTTGACAGAGTTCGCACTTCTATGAGAATCTAATGCCACTGCTGATCTGACAGGAGGTGGAATTCAGGTGGTGATATAAGCGATGGGGAGCTGCTGTAAATACAGATGAAGCTTTGCTGGCTCACCTGCTGTGTGGCCCAGTTCCTAATAGGCTGCAGACCAGTACCAGTCTGAGGCCCAGGGGTTAAGGACTACTGATATTGGTCACTTGAAAAAGTACAAAAATATGAAGAGTCTTTAATTTAGAGTCTTTATTTTCCTATTACAGTTTATCTTTTTGCCATAAAAGTAAACATAATGAAAATCCCCATGACACAGGAGAATTCTCCCCATAAGAATTGTTTAGTTCCTAGAAGAAATATCTGATAGTTGTACACTATCTGCCAGGCACTGTGTGTGCTAAGTGTTTTTCATACGTTATCTCACTTAATGCTTAGAATAATTGTGTGGTAGGTATGATTGACCCTGTTTTACATATGAGAAAGCTAAGGCATAAAAAGTTTAACAAAGGTCAAGGCCATTTGTGTGAGCTAGGGCATTAGCTGTGGGAATAAAGAGAATGGGACTGGTTTGCAGATAGATTTTCATCCATAGTAATGGCCCAATATGTGCTTATAGAATAAAGCGATTTGGGATATAAAGTAGAGATGATGTGGAGGTGAGGAAGAAAGAGGGATCCAGGAAGACTCCATGATTTCATTTCATCTCGGGTGGATGAAAATGTCATTTAGTGAGAAAAGGAACCTAGGTGAAACAAGTTTGAGATGGAAGATAATTAAGGTGGCTTTGGACATATTTAGAATGAGGGATTCCTTTGATTCTGTTTATTAGCATAGTACTTGGTGTACCTATGGTACATATTATATCATTTGGCTGAAAGTGGCAGATACCTAACTCAGTCTTGCTTAGATAAGGGAAATTACCAGCCTAGAGATGGTTTATAACACTGGCTCTGGAGCTTGAAGCCCTGAGTTCAGATCCCAACTCTGCTATTGTATGAATTTAGCCAAGTTACTTGACCTCTTTGTGTCTCAATATCTGTATCTGTTAAAAAGGGAGGATAATGATGGTACTTACCTCATGAGGTTTTCAGGATTAACTGAGAAACAAGAAAAACACCTCTAGAGCTGAATGTTTAGTACATAATAAGGACAACATTAATGTTTTGGGTTTTTGGGTTTTTTTTGAGACAGAGTCTCACTGCCCAGGCTAGAGTGCTGTGGCGTCAGCCTAACTCACAGCAACCTCAAGCTCCTGGGCTCAAGCGATCCTTCTGCCTCAGCCTCCCAAGTAGCTGGGACTACAGGCACGCGCCACCATGCCCAGCTAATTTTTTGTATTTTTAGTTGTTTGGCTAATTTCTTTCTATTTATAGTAGAGACGGGGTCTCGCTCTTGCTCAGGCTGGTCTTGAACTCCTGACCTCAAGCAATCCTCCCGCCTTGGCCTCCCAAAATGCTAGGATTACAGACGTGAGCCACCACACCCGGCCCACATAAATGTTTTATGACCAATCCACGCTGTAAGCCTCAGGTGACTGGAACCTCGGACCGATCACAAACCCAAACCAGAGCTGCTGTTAATTCTCAGATCCCCAGGTTTGCTCTAAAAATACATTGAGTTTCACTCTCTCCAGTGTCCATTGCAAAAATCCTTTAAAAGATCTCTGATTGTCCTGGCTTGGGTCAGATGTCCTCCCTGGAGCTTTCAACTATAAGTAGATGTGTGGAGTACTATAATTGGATCACTGGAGTTTTCAACTATAAGTAGATGTGTGGAGTACTATAATTGGATCAGTCACCAGAAAAGTGCTTTCCAGAAAAAGGTGTTTGTTTGTGTCATATAAACAAAATATATAACTAATGCATAGAATTTCAGCCAATTTGAAAATGCCTTCTTAAAATACCTTTTTTTCTTGCTTTTTAGAAAAATTCTAATGTGAATATTTTCAGTGTCCTGGAACATCCTAAAACTTCCTACCAATTCTTCTTTTCAAATGAAGATTGAACTCTGCCCCTTAAACTTAAGTTTTGTGAGAAAAATAGACTGGGGAGAGAACAGGACAAGTTCAACAAACGCACAGAGAATTTTCACTTTTTTTTTTCCAGAATATTTCAGGGGTACAAATGTTTAGGTTACATATATTGCCTTTGCCCTGCTCAAGACCATAGGCTGTTTCTTATCCTTATTCAGAAGTTCTGCATTTTAGTTCTTAAAGAAGAAAATAATATGAGACTGAAACTAATATTAAGTAATCTAACATAGCAGCCTTTTTCCTTATAATATTTCAATTTCTACTATAAGGATCAATCAAGCTCCATGGTATCCATCAACTCGTACCTATTCCCCTGATGCATTTATTGGATAATTATAACACCCTAATTTAATATCTGGAATTGGTCATTCTTTTATGTTTAGCTAATATTTTTAGAGCTCTAAAGTCACTTTTAGTGTCTCAGTGCTCTTAGTCATTTTGATGAGGAACGGTAGGAAAGAATCAAGTGAAATGAAGCTAGAGAAATGAGGGGCAGATATCAAGGGGGAAAGTCTAAGTGAGAATGGGCATTGGGAAATTTGAGAATGAAAGTAGTAAACCAAAGGAGATACATATTACACTCAGGATCCATGCCACCACTTAACAAGTGGTATTTAAGTAACTGAACACCTTTGAATAGATCCCAGGATGGATGCACTTCATAGTGAATTCATCTTCCCAGCAAATAGTGTCACAATGAGGTTCCTGTTACACCTTCTGACTTCTCTGATCTCTTCTTTTGGTGTTTATGGATATACAGTTTTTCTGCCCCAGGAAAACTTTCTAAGTAATATAACAGAAACTTACCTCTGAATTATTGAAAAAGGATAAAAAGCTGGACATTTTGCAGAGGGAATGCTATAACTTTTCTTGCAGTGTGTTATGCAGAGCAGCAATATGATGAAAAACAATTTTATTCTGAAATCCCAGTTTTTCTCCACAGAAAGCCATACCCAACTTTCTAGCACCAAAACATTACATCTAATAGGAGAGACTTCTTAAAACAAATTACAGTGTTCTCTTGCAGTATGAATAAATAGGTTACTGATCTCTCTATAGGTGGTGGTTATGCAAGCAAGGGCAG
This sequence comes from Cheirogaleus medius, assembly GCA_008086735.1. NCBI lineage: Eukaryota > Metazoa > Chordata > Mammalia > Primates > Cheirogaleidae > Cheirogaleus > Cheirogaleus medius. Next base: position 24,771,769 of record VBSM01002217.1, on the reverse strand, counting down.
GGGAGGACTCTGAATCTTTTGCTTTTCCTCTTCTAGAATGTGAATGTGATGGGAACAAATACTTGTCTTTTCACTGCTATATCCTTAGCACCTGGAAGAGGGCCTAGTATCTATTTGGGGAAAGGAGTGTTGGAGGAAGAGCCCTAGATTTAAATGTGGGCTTGAAATGCAATGGTTCTACCATTCAAAAAGTCAAATGAAAAAGAATCTGCCAAAAAGAGAGTAAACCCCTAAAATATAGCAAGTTTAACACGGGGATCACAATTATTAAGGCTAGAAAGGGCAAAGTGATACATTTTTGTAAAATTGAAAGTGAAGTGCTATAGTTTGGGTGAGTCAAGTGCTTGAATTAATACAGTGGTTCTAGCAATGCACACATTTTTTTTTCCCTACAAATCATGAAACCTGCTCTAATACCTACCCCACATAATCTGCAATGGTCTCCTTTGTACTTACCATTTGTACTATGCTATAATGGGATGCAGTGATATCATCATAGCTCACTGTTATCTCATATTCCTGGACTCAAGCAATCCTCCTGCCTCAGCCACCCAAGTAGCTGGGACTACAAGTGCACGCCATCATGCCTGGCTGATTTTTCTATTTTTTGTAGGGACATGGTCTTGCTATGTTGCTGAGACTGGTCTCAAACTCCTGGGGTCAAGCTATCCTCCCACCTCAGCCTCCCTAAGTGCTGGGATTACAGGTGTGAGCAATGATGCCCATCCAATTTCTCCTCCTTTTATTTCTCATTTGTCTAACTAAAAGTTTAAGTATTTTTCTTCAGTACCAGAACAGTGGACTAAATTCTACCATTTTGACTTGAGAGAAGAGGGAGGAAGAAAGGGAAGTGAGAAGAACTCAAGGGTTGTGAGTGCATGTTCATCAAGGATGAATTAAATCCATGATAGTAATTATTATTCTTCCTTCAAACAAGTAGGCTCAAATTTTAAATGGTACTACTGTTATGAAACAAGTGCTAATAACCATTTGCTCTGTACTTGATTGGTACTATACTAGGTGTTAGGCCCAGGCCTATTTTCAACAAACATTTTTTTTTCCTGGTGGCATTTACATTTTAAGATGGATGATGATGAGAGCATTCAATCAGGTTGGCCTGAAAATAAAGGATTGAGTAAAGCTAACATACGCAGTTGGAACACCTTGTTCAGCCAGCCAAAAGAAAGAATATGCCACATTTGAGAGTCATGTTTCTGGCTGCACAAACCTGTGAATATACCAATATATTAAATTGTGCACTTTAAATAGGTAAATTGTATGGTATGTGAATTATATTTTAATAAAGCTACTTAAAGAAAAAAATGAGGCATGAGAAGGAACTTAGCTGAAAAAATACTGTTCAAAAGTCATTTTTTTTTATTTCGTCATATTATGGGGGTACAAAATGTTAAGGTTACATATCAAAAGTCATTTTTTAATCTGATTATTTTTCTTGCTATTGAGTTGAGTTCCTAAAATATTTTGGATATTATCAGATAAATGGTGTGCAAATATTTTCTCCCAGATGGACAACAGGTATATGAAAAAATGTTCAACATCATTAATCATCACGGAAATGCAAATTAAAACCACAATGAGTTGTCACCTCATACCTGTAAGAATGACCATTAGCAAAAAGACAAAAGGTAACAAGGGTTGGCCAGGATGTGAAGAAAAGGGAACCCTTGCACGCTGATGGTGAGAATGTAAATTAGTACAGCTGTTAGGGAAAAAAGAATGAAGCTTCTTCAGAAAACTAAAAAGTCAATTACTGTGTGACCCAGCAATCCCACTTCTCAGTATATATCCAAAGGAAGTGAAATCTGTATGTTGAAGAGATATCTACTCTCTCATGTTCATTGCAGCATAATTCACAATACCCATGATATGGAATCAACCTAAGTGTCAGATGAATGAATAAGGAAAATGTGTATACATATACATTGGAATATTATTCAGCCTTTAAAAAGAGGGAAATGCTATTTGTGACAACATGGATGAACCTGGAGGATGTTACGCTACGTGAAAAAAGCCAGGCACATAAAGACAAATACTGCATGATCTCACTTATATATGGAATCTACTATTCAAAGGCTGACCTCATAGAAGCAGAGAGGAGATCCAGGCATAGTGGTGTGCACATGTAGTCCCAGCTACTTGGGAGCCTGAAGCAGGAGAATCACTTGAGCCCAGGAGTTAGAGGTTGTAGTGCTCTATGCACACCTGTGAATGGCCACTGCACTCCAGCCTGGGCAACAGAGAGAGAACCGTCTCTCAAAAACAAAACAAAACAAAACAAAAAAATAGCAGCAGCAGAGAGTAGAATGGAGGGAGAGGGTTTAAAGGGTACAAAGTTTCAGTTAGTATGAATAAGTTATGGGGATCAGTTGTACAGCATGGTGACTATAGTTGATAATAAGGTATCATACTTGAAAATTGCTGAGATTAGATCTTATTCTCACCATAAAAAAAAGTGAGGTAATGGATACATTAATCACTTTGATTTAATCATTTCACAATGTCTACATGTATCAAAAAACATCACATCAAGCACTGTAAATACATAAACTTTTTGTCAATTATACCTTATAAAACTGGGGGGAATTAAAAAATTAAATTCTTAAGAAGTCATGCCTCTTATTTTTCTCCTTTCTAGACACTTGGATTTGATCATGTCATTTTCTATCATCTTCTTGAAACTTTCCTACTCTTGCCTTCATGTCTTCCCTCCCTCATACCCTTCTAGGGTGTGATATCAATAAAATAGTTGTATTATCTGTCTTGCAGAAGAATTAACAGGATGATTATGAAAGTGTTTGGTGCAGAATGGCCTGAGTTGGGTAAACGCCTGAATCCTGGGATCCCTTTCACTCCACAAAGCTGGCCTGGGGAAGAGAGACATTTTTATAGGCAGATTTCTAGTCAATTATGGGGACACTGGACTTTATGCTGTCTAATGGCTTATGCCACAGAGAACCTAGGTACTATGTATAGGTGCTGGCAAGAGGACTCTGGATTTTGTTTTACATCCTCAGCTATTGCCCCTGGGATTCATTACTATGACTTCCAAGTTAAGTCTTTTGGGGTCCCCTGTAGATTGTTCTGACCCTACTGGCTTGTTGTGATTTCCTACAGACTGGAAACCCAAGTGTCAGTCAAGAGAAACTAATCAGGATGAAATAGCACCCTCCAAACAATTCCTGAACTTTGGCAGACTTGCCAGCTTTTTGACAGAAAGCAGAGTTATAGCCCATTTTTTGCTATCTACTTATTGATTTTTACTGGCTTCTCCCCGCGCTCCCCACAACCCCAAAAAACAAAGTGTACTTGCTAAATTCCAAAATCCAAATGCAAAGCAATCTTTAAACAATTTAATTCCCCAAAACAGGAAACAATTATCTTTAGGATAAAGACTTTAGTTAGAAGGTAAGTAATAATAGAGTCTTCAGAATTTGATAGAAATATTAAGAGACCTCACATTTCATGCTCATAGAAAGGACTCCTGGACTACTGTGGTCAACTAAATATTACAAGGAAAACAAACAACTTTGTGTAATCATCACAATGATTTGTAGCATAGAAGATGCTGAAGATACTAAAATAAATACAACTGCACTGAAGAATGGCTATACACTCCTACCAGTGAACAGACAATTCCAGTAATGATGTAGAAGGTAGGTAGGGTGTGTTAAGTATAAAATTACATCTCTTTTTCAAATGTTACTTTTTTTTTAGAGACAGGGTCTCAGCTCAGGAGGCTCAAGTGCAGTGGTGTGATCATAGATAACTGTAACCTTGAACTCCTGGGCTCAAGCAATCCTCCCACCTCAGCCTTCCAAAGTGCTGGGATTACAGGCATGAGCCACCAAGCCTGGCCTATGTCACTTGTTTTTCCCTTTAAATAAGATATCACCATAGATCAATAGTTTATATGTAGGCATTGCATATTTTAAATTTAAATTGTCATAGCTTTATTGATATATTAATCCTAAGGATTAATATAAATGTTGAGAATAGGTGAGATATTTTTTAATCTTCTCCAACCGATGTGTAAGAAAATAAATGATGTATTTTTATGAAAATTATTATTTCATTGATATTAGCTCCAAATAACTCATATTATCATTTATGTCTTTTGATGCCTATTAGCTGTATTCTTAAGCAAAATTGGCAAACTTTTTCTGTATAGGACTGCGTGGTAATGTGTAGGCTTTTATGGGTCATATGGTTTCTGTTGTAACTACCAACTCTGCCAATGTGGCACAAAAGCAGCCACAGATGAATGAACATGGTTTTGCTCCAATAAAACCTGGCCAGGCATGGTGGTGTGTGCCTGTCATCCTAGCTCCTGGAAAGGCCAAGACAGGAGGAACTCTTGAGCCCAGGAGTTCAAAGTTCCAGCCTGTGTGACAAAGTGAGAGCCTGTCTTTAAAAAACAAACACAAAAATACCTTTATTGACCCTGAAATTGAAATTTAATATAATTATCACATGTCATGAAATATTATTCTGTCTCATTGGTATTTTTTCAACGATTTAGAACTTTTAAAACCATTCTTAGTTTTTGAGTCACTGAAAAACAGGCAGCTGGTCATATAAAAATAGAGGGCTGGATTTGTCCCAAATACTGTAGTTTGATAGTCTTAAATTATCAAAGATTACCCATCTCTACTAAAAATTTAAAAAAGCTTGACCCTGCTTTGATGATGAAAAAAGAAAAATAAATAAAATTGTAAAAGGTGTGTAGGTAAACCTTTCCTCTAAAAGAACAATTAAGAATCTTTAGGCCGGGCGTGGTGGCTCATGCCTGTAATCCTAGCACTCTGGGAGGCTGAGGCCACGGATCATTTTGAGCTCAAGAGTTCGAGACCAGCCAGAGGAAGAGTGAGACCCTTGGTCTCTACTAAAAAAATAGAAAGAAATTAGCTAGACAACTAAAAATATATAGAAAAAATTAGCCAGGCATAGTGGTGCATGACTGTAGTCCCAGCTACTCAGGTGGCGGAGGCAGAAGGATCACTTGAGGCCAGGAGTTTGAGGTTACTGTGAGCTAGGCTGACGACACGGCACTCTAGCCCGGGCAACAGAGTGAGACTC
>VBSM01002217.1:24751734-24764251 GCA_008086735.1 Cheirogaleus medius | reverse complement strand
TCCCAGAGTGCTAGGATTACAGGCGTGAGCCACCGCGCCCGGCCTTCTTTATGAATTATACTCCCAATTAAACAACTGTATAGAGCATGTTTCTCAAACACTTTAATGGCAAAACTTAATAAAAAATAAATTTTACATTAAGATACAGTAATCGCACCACCACAAAACTAAAGTTTCACAAAACAATACTTCCATATGTATTCTAGTCTTTTTTGGTCTTTTGTTGTTATTGTGGTGGTGGTGGTTATGTTGCAGGTCCCAGACCACCACTAGTTTCACATATACCCCAGTAATAGAGCAGAACCTGCAGTTTGAACAGCACAGGCCTGGCGCACCCTCAGTCCTGTGCTAGCAGTTCTTGTCAGCCAGGAGAGTCCTGTACCAAGGTGGAGGTAGTAGGAAAAAGGGCACAGGCTCTCTAGGCCAAGAGTCTTGAATGCAAATTCTAGTTCAACCAGAGGGTGGAACTGGGGAAAATGACTTATTCAGTCTCCATTTCCTGGAAAAGGAAACCTAGGAAAGGAACAGCCTCCTTATCTAGAGAAAGAGGTTAATCATACCCTTGTGGGGCTTTTGTGATGACTAAATGAGAGGGTATATCAGGATTTCTCATCTTTGGAACTATTGACATTTGGGGCTGGATAATTCTTTGATGTGGGGACTGTCCTATGGATTGTAGGATATTAAACAACATCCCTGGCCTCTACCCACTAGATGCCAGTAGCACCCCCAAAATCATCTCCAGGCATTGCCAACTCTCCCATGGGAGGCAAAATCATCACTGGTTGAGAGTCACTGACGAAAGCATCTGCCATAGTCCCTGGACACTCTTACTTACCTGTTGCTTCTTGCTTTGAAAAGACTACAGTTAAGTCTAGGGGAGAGGACGTACCAGAAACACAGTGCCAAGCTGTGAGTTCACCATCATAAGCGAGGACATGAGCACCACAGTGGCAGGAAGACAGGCAGGAACTGTGTCAGCTGTGGCCATCATGAGGGAGCCAGACTAAGTTTGGAGCTGGAGGAACATGGTATAGTGAGAACACCATACTGCCGGAAGCTGCGTTACAACGGGGGCTACGGGAAGAGGGAATGAAGAGGTGGATTAGATGTTGCTGGTTGGAGACAGCGATGGGTGAGGATGAGTGGGGCCTGCTGATGACTGGATATGGAAGGCGAAGGAGACTGGCACAAAAGCCCAGCAGGCATCCCCACCTGGGTGACCTGGTGGAGCCGAGGGGCGATGATGCCATTGATATACATGGGGAAGGCAGGTATGGGGTAGCAGAAGAAAGGCTAAAGTGGATGATAAGCATGCCCAGGGCAGAAAGTGGCACACTCCGGCCAGAAGACAGAACTGCAGACCTAGGACACAGCTCATTGTTTCAAAAAGAAATTGGAAGTTCTTTCTCCATTTGCATAAAGGCAGCGGAAGGAATCCCTTGACTCCTGCAACAGTGGGGGTATTTCCTTGAACAGTAAGCAGTAATACTTGAATTGTACAAAAATATTGGTAAGGACAAGTAAACCATAAATCAAAATGTTGGTTTCTATTTATAATTCTTTTTTAATTGTAAAAGCAATTACGAGATTGCATTATTACCATGACAGTTAATATCCTCTATCAGGCATTTGTATCCTTTATGGAGAAACAGAATGCCTAGGACCCTGTGATACACTGTGGAAACAGAAGTGTTATTTTCTTCAGGATCTTTCATCACTTTTTGTAGAATATTGGTTCTAAATCCTTTTCATCCACAGATTTTTAAGTTAAAATTGTGTGTTAGCTAATAGAAGCTTTTATTTAGGTACAGGCAAATTTAGAATAAATTATATACCTGCATTCTCATATTCATTCAAATGCTCACAATAGTGTGTGCGTTTCTTTTCCAGTACACGTTGGGGTATGTGCATATAAGCCCACAATAAAACAAAGACTCTATGAAAAGATGTCATAATTATTAGCATAAAGTTGGAAACCCTCAGGGTGAAAAAAAAGCATTTAATATAAAAAGTACCAGTAATCTTATAAGTACAGAACTGGTGGAATTTTATACAGAGTTGCTTCAATGGGGAAATAAAGATCTATTATGAAGTAACTAATACCAAGAATGCATTGTGTACAACATCCAGATATCAGGTAAGCACAACAGAAAATGTGGCAGAATGCTAATTAAATACGACCAAGAGAGCAAAGACATTTCCACTCCCTGCAGTGTATGCTTCTATAAACCACATAGGACTTGGCGAACCATGGGTCAGCTTACAAGTCCCAGAGTGACTAAGCAGGAAGTTCATTGTTTAAAAGTGAAAATGTGTTTCCCTGTTTCTACTGATCTTCAGGAGGGAAGAGTGGGTTGCTGAGGCAGTAGGTGTCGGTTAGGGGCTGGGGTAGCCAGCCTCCAAGATCTCCCGCAATGACTCTGCTTCCAGGTATTCACACCCGTGGGTAGTCCCTTATACTAGCCTTTGTCTATGTGACAAAAAGTGTACAGCAGAAAAGATGGTATGTCACTTCCATGAGGAGGTTATGAAAGATTGCAGCTTCTGTCTCAGGTGCTCCCCACCCCCACTCCCAACCTCAGCTCACTTGCTCTGGGGAAGCAAACTGCCACGTGGTGAGCCGCCCTCCGGGGAGGCCTGCCTGGTGAGGAACTGAAGCCTCCAGCCACCAGGCGGGAACACCTGAGGCCGGCCAACGAATGCCCGAGTGAGCTTGGAAACCGATTTCCTGGCCCTAGTGAATCCTTGAGATGATCGGAGCTCCAGCCAACAGCTTGATTGCAACCACGTGAGACACTCAGAACCAGAAACTGTAAGATAATACACGATTGTATTAAGCTGCTAAATTTGGAGGTAATTTGTTATGCAGCAATACATAAGTAATACAGACACCTTCTGCAATGGACTGATTATTAGTGTGCCCCCAAAACTCATATATTGAAATGCTGACCTCCTAGGTGATGGTATTAGGATCAAGGTCTTTGGGAGGTGACTAGGTCATGGGGGCAGAGCCCTCATAAAAGAGGCCCCAGAGAGTTCATTAGCATCTTCCACCAGGTGAGGTTACAGCAACAAGATGGCTGTCAATGAACCAGGAAGCTGGCCTTCACCAGACACCAAATCTGCCTCGACTTCCCAGCCTCCACAACTGTGAGGAATAAATCTCTGTTGTTTCTAAACCACCCAGTTTATGGTATTTTGTTATAGCACCCCAAATGGACTAAGACACCTTCTTTGTCTTTCACAGAGAAAGCCCTTTTTAAAAATTGGACGAAACTTCTAATGGTTTTGTTAATCTGACAGGCCACCAGATTGACAAAGGAGGGGGGAACAGGAGAGAAAATCAAGCAAGTGAATAGTCCTTCAAGGAGAAATAGTAGCTCATTAGATGACTCCTATAGTGCTTATCCCTTCATAAATGAAGTATTAACATTCACGTCGGTCTTCCAGTGATTCTTACTATACTCCAGAAACTATGCTAGATTTAGGATGCCTGCTGGGACAGAAGAGAAAAAAAACACTTAAGCAACTCCTCTCAACTGTCTTCAGGGGCTTGGTGACTCAGTCAATAACTGTCTATTGAACTCCTACTTCTATAAAATGATTAAGTGATATATAAAAATGAAGTTCAGGCCGGGCGCAGTGGCTCACGCCTGTAATCCTAGCACTCTGGGAGGCCGAGGCAGGCCAATTGCTCAAGGTCAGGAGTTGGAAACCAGCCTGAGCAAGAGTGAGACCCTGTCTCTACTAAAAATAGAAAGAAATTAATTGGCCAACTGAAAATATAGAAAAAATTAGTCGAGCATGGTAGCGCGTGCCTGTAGTCCCAGCTACTCGGGAGGCTGAGGCAGAAGGATCACTTGAGCCCAGGAGTTTGAGGTTGCTGTAAGCTAGGCTGACGCCACGGCACTCTAGTCTGGGCAACACAGTGAGACTCTGTTTCCATCGAAGTTGGAAAAGAGTGTTTCAAGTTGCTGAACTGTACTGTTGTGGTGCCTGCTCACGCTAAACACTTCACAAACATTTGTTCCTTATGTATTTTTCCTGTAATGGTTAGTATTCCAGGGGCTGCAAGTTATGGTTTCAGATCCCTGTTGTCTTACACTCCAGCTGGATGACCCTGGTCACCTTTAAATCTCTCTTTCTCAGTTTCATCATCTGTAAATAAATACATTGCTGTTTTCAGAATATATAATACTCTGAGAAGGACATAAGAACCTGCATGCAAAAAGTTTTTGAAAGAGCTGTCAAATAGCATTATCCGGGTCTAGGGCACTATTCTGAACAGTGGGAGACCTTGCCAGGTCATTGCTTTAAACCCTTTGAAAACAGGGGCTCAGAGGCCTCAGACACACCCAATTAGTGACAGAGCTAAGATCAGAATTTAGGCTAAGGCTTTGTGTCACCTCCAGGTTTGACCTTAGCACCACCAGACATCCTTCATAGCCATATAATTAAATAAAGAACAATGAAAGAATAAAATACTCTATGAAAACCATTGTCAGTTTTTCCTTCCCTGACTTAATATTTTTTTAAAAAATGACTACTTTGTCTCAGAGACTACATAATTATATTATCTTGTCATTGAATACTTTTAAGCCAACTTAGTGTCATCTATAGCTATGACAACAGGCTCTAGTGCCTACTTCTGCCTTCACCATGGGAACATGGAAAAACACAAGCATAACTGAGAGAAAAATCCCCAGGAAGTTGGATTTAACAAAAAGTAAAAAAGATAAGCTTGGTAAAGTCAATAGCTATTAATATAAACACCTCCACAGTCAGCTGCAGAGTGGAAACTTAGCATTTACAGTATGTTATTAAAAGCAAAGCAGGGAAAGTTGTACTCAGAAATATTTCTAACATAAGTATTTTTTTAATATTCCAAAGGTAATACCATTCATTATAAAAAAAAGAAGTGACAAGAAAAGAAATGCAGATATTTAAAAATTCACTATGTGAATATTTTGGTATATTATTCTTCAATATTTTTAATGCATATGTATTTTTTTAAATCTCAGAATCAGATACAAACTCAGATGTACAAGAACTATAACTAAATTCTGTATAATTAAACTTTTTTTTTTCAAAGCCCCTTCCATCTAGGAGTAAAAATTAAATCTCAGTCAATTACATCTTGCTCTCCTTTTTCCACCCGGGGTAGAGGTCGGGTGAAGAGTGAGGGGGAAGGGTGGTTCTGATGGGGAAGAAAGGCTGGTGTCTAGTCTGAGCTCATTTTCATCTATCCACATTGGCTTCTTCACCTTTTGAATTTTAAAGGTATTTTTCTCTTCGACTGAGATAACTAAATGGGGAGAAGGCAAAATGGATCTAGGAAATGTGTGTATCCTTTCTTAATATAGCAAAACCAACATTACATTTTTTTCAGCTATGTATTATTTCATCATACGGATATTACAATTTATTTAACTACCTGATATTATTCAGCATCTTGGTGGACATTTTTATTTGCTTCCTTTGTGTAAATTTCTTCAAGTAAAATTGCTGCATCATTTTTAAGGATTTTGAAACATGTCAAATTATCTTTGTAAAGATTGTAGGAATTTATATTTCCATCATCCATGTGAATTCCTATTTATGTGTAAATTCCACTCAATGTGTTTTTGTTCTTTTAAAATAGAAATAAGAAATTATAAAATTGATATGTGTATGTTAATTGTCAAAAAAATTAAGCAGTACCAACGTGCAATCAGTGGAAAGTGAAAGCCCTGCTTCTCCCAACTCTATTCCCCACTGTTTGGTCAGTATGGCTCCAGGATTTTTTCAGATAGTTAGGTAGAGATAGATATATGATAGATGGATAGAGAAAAGTGAGAGAGAACAAGTACAGTAGACATAGAGACATACATACTGATTTATAAGAATTTTTAAGAAAAAAAATGAGAATACCTATACACTGTTTTATTTTTATTTATTTATTTGAGACAGAATCTCACTCTGTCGCCCAAACTAGGGTACTGTGGCATCAGCCTACCTCACAGCAACCTCAAACTCCTGGGCTCAAGTGAGCCTCTTGTCTCAGCCTCCCGAGTAGCTGAGACTATAGGTGTGTGCCACCATGCCCGGCTAATTTTTTCTATTTTTAGTAGAGACGGGGTCTCACTTTTGCTCAGGCTGGTCTCAAACTCCTAACCTCAAGCAGTCCTCCTACCTCGGCCTCCCAAAGTGCTAGGATTATAGGCATGAGCCACCAAGCCCAGCCTACATACACTGTTTTATAACCTGATTTTTTACCTAATACATTATGAACAATGAATCATTTAATAAATATTTACTGAATTCCTATCATGTGACAAACATGGTTTTATATACTGTTTATTTTTCTGTCAATAATTATAATTTTGTATAATCATTTTAATGGGTGCATCCATTGTATAACACACCCTAAGTAATTAATCAATTCTCTATTATTATCATTTAAAGCTACATTTAATCCTTGTACATCCATCTTTGTATATTTTATCATTTTCCTTAAATTCCCAGAAGTGGAAATGCTGAGGCAAAGAACATGCACATTGCAAATGTTGCTGCATCTGCCTAGATTTATTCCCAGAAAAGATGGCTAATCTCACCTACAGGGTATGAGAATTCTTGTTTCTCAGCATCTTTACCAAAATGTACACTTATTGTTTTTTTAATTTTTGCCAATCAGATAGGTCAAACGAACAAACAAAATAAAAATCCCAACTGGTCCTTTTATTTTGGTTTTAATTACTCCTTTATTCTACCTATAGTTGAGAGAGCTAGTGAAACTTTGCTCACCAGTGTGAGGGCTGGGGTCGAGGGAAGAGACGGAGAGGCAAGGCGACTAGGAGAGGGAACCTGGCCTTGATGCTCATGCATGCATGAATGAATGAATGAATGATCTGTCCCAACGTACCCTGGGGTAGAGCTAGATAGTTCATGCCAATCTACCGTGACGGGTTTTTAATTCAGCAGAATAATTTATTTTCTCCCGAAGGAAGTCATGCACATGGTGGTGGTGGTTGTTTTTAAGAAATCAAACATTACTCTTGTTTACACAGTGAAAAGTAATTTTTAAGATTACCAGTTTAGAGACTGCCTTCCCTCCCTCTCTGAGTCTAATAATATTAAGAATAAAAGCTCACATTTTTTGAGTTTTACTGTGTGCCAGAAACTAAATTTCCTAGATATATTAACTCATTCAAATTTTCTGCAACTTTCTGAATATAAACATGTACTCTTTATGATCCTCGTTTTTCAGATGAGAATATTGTATCACAGGGAAGTGAAATAACCGCCTGAGGTTGCACAACTTATATGCAGTGGAGCTGGAATTCAAACCCAGACGGTCTGGCTCCCCAGGCTGTTTGCTCAATCTAATCACACTACCTTAAATTCTTTTCATGTTTGTGAGGTAGAAATTTCTGAACACAAAGAGAGAGGGGCCAACAGGTTTTGCTTTATTCCTTATCATAGGCTTACTAAGCAGATTTTATCTACCTGATCCCGGGCAGGGATCTGAGCTGGGGCAGTTCCCCAGGTGGTAGAAGCAGACCCAAGTGTTTTTCCACAGCTACCTACTAGTATCATTTCTTATATGTCCTTCCTGGGATATAGAAGTATGGGCATAGTCTCTCTATATAATTTTTAACCAAGTGGTTAAAATTCTCTTTGAAAATATTCCTTTTCAGTTCACAACTAACTCATTATTTTTTATCAGCAGATATTCCATTTCTTTATTTAACCAATCCCCTGGCTGATGGACATGTATGTTGTTTCCAAACAATGCTACAATGAATATCCTTAGATATAAGTCTATTGCATAAGTGAAAGCTACACTATATACCTAGTAGTAGAATTATTATATCAAAGGGTATATACATTTTAAAGTTTAATAGAGTGTACTTAATTCTCCTTCAAAGGAATACTAATGTTTATTCCCACCGAAAGCGTATTTAATCCACTTCCTGTGTTAAATGAATATACCTTCAATCTGACATCACCTTATCCCCTATAATCATGCAGTGATTCCATTCATCCAGGCAGCTTTTTGGTCAGTAATTCTGATTGTCAGCCAGAAAAGGAGTGGATAGAGGACATGCCTATCCTCTTCAACGGAAAGTTATATCCTCTCCATTGTAAAATTAACTAGACATGCTCATGGTTGACATAAGCCTGTGTGTCTGCTTAACTCTGGGCTGTAAGCAGATTTCTAGAGCCACAAATCTGTGCATGAGCCCCCAGCATGCTGTGACCACACCAAGGCCCTGGTGACCACAAATGAGGCCTTATGCTGCTCGATGATAAGTTTTAAAGTTAACATTGATCAGGGATATGTGAGGGTAAAGCATGTAGAGCCTTGTAGATCATTGAAAGGACTTGGACTATTACTCTCTGGTGGGAAACTATTGAAGAATTTCCATCAGAGGAAGATCTTTAAGGGGAAAAAAATACAGATGAATTATCCTTCTCTCCTTGGTCTATGCTCCAAAGAGGTTTTGTGAGAACTTGTATAGTAATTTAGGATCTATAAGATGGAAAGCACCCTTCCAATGATTAGGAGAGACACAAGATAGAAATAAAAATTTTCTTACTTACAGTCTGGTGGGTACGAGGCACACATGAGGATCATACATACACACAGAGGTTAGGGAGTACAGGCAGGAATAGAGAGAGAGGGGAACCTGTGGGCCAATGCCCTTATTGGGTCTGTTAGATAGATAGTTAGGATCTCCGGCTCTTCTCGGGACAAGGGTGCCCTGCTTTGGTGCTGCCTTGAACAATTGCTCCCCCTGGGAAGAAGGATAGGGGTGGGCACTCCATTTTGGTGTTGTCCCACCCTTAATCCTATCCCGAGCAACTGCTACACCTGGGGAAGGAGGGCATGCTTTCTCAACCAGGGAATTCCCCAGCCCAGGCACTATAGGATTTAGAAAGTGACCTAGAGTAACCTAAAGGGTAATCATTATGCCATTGGCTTGAATCTGCATTGTGGTTCACCCCTCAAGGTGGGCTTTCAGAGAGGGAGCTCCTATACGCAGATGGAATTTTGAGGACACCTGTTGATCATTTGATAACATCCCACACCTCTTGAGAGCTCTCCAGCTCTCCTCCAGACTGGGCTAATAAAAGGAAACAATCCAAGAATTCAGTGAGTAGGTCAGTCAGAGAGTGAGTCGGTCTGTCTCTCTCCAGGTGCAGAGACAGACTCATTTTGTTCTACAATGAAGAGCTGCTCTTGTGAAACTGCTTCCTGCCTGGGGTTACTCCGTTGTATTGGCCCTGCTGGTGATTTTTTCCAAGATAATAGTCTGGACTTGACACTTTGGTGTGTCTGGTCATTCTTCGGCCAAGAGCACACTAAGAACTGAAGGCAGACTGCCACCCTGACAGGTCCAGGGAGTTATAGAAACAGGCTTCCCAAGGAGAGTTTTAATTGGTGGATTTAAAGCAAGCAGGCATGAGTTCCAGGAGGTCATGCAGTGACTGAGACTATGGCTTATCTGCCAGTCAGGTAGGCTGCATCTAGCCGTCCCACAGGGAGGAGGTCACCAGGAAGCAGGTGTATAACGCCGATATCTGGATCGGCCACATTGAGGAAATGGAGTGAGGCGAGGGGTTGTAGAACAGGAAACTGTCAAGGGTGACTAAGCCCTGTTTTCTGGTATGAGAAAGTCCAATTTATATTCAAAATGAATGCTGAGGCAACATAAAATTATAAGAATTCACTACAATCAGATTAGTTAGTAGAACATTAGAAGCTTCTAGTTAGTTCTTTCAAATCAGAAAATAAATCAATGAAGAGTTTATATCCAGGATCATTTTTCAGATTTGGTGCTTATGTTGTGTGGACATGACTGTGGCTGGATCTGCTCCATATAAGCGATAGGGACAATACATCTTACAGTCATCTTACAAGTAATTTCGCTGCTATTCTGTTAGCACAAGCAAGGATCTGGTCTCAAGTTATTAAATGAACCACTTAGATTTGGGGCTGGATAATTTCTTATTTATTTATTTTTAAAGATAGGGTTTTACTATGTTGCCCAGGCTAGTCTTGAGCTCCTGGCCTCAACTGATCCTCCTGGCTTGGCCTCCCAAAGCACTGGGATTATGGGCCTGAGCCACCACAGTCCAGCCAGAATAGATAATATCTTTAGATGTTACTAATCTATGGTTTGTTTTCTTTGAATTCCTATCCCCTGTACTCCAAGCAGG
Source organism: Cheirogaleus medius (assembly GCA_008086735.1). Classification (NCBI taxonomy): domain Eukaryota; kingdom Metazoa; phylum Chordata; class Mammalia; order Primates; family Cheirogaleidae; genus Cheirogaleus; species Cheirogaleus medius. The sequence continues at coordinate 24,754,045 of VBSM01002217.1, read as the reverse complement.
TAGTTAGGCTCTTTACATGTCTTTATCTTTTTATGTTCTTTTTTTACAGAATTTGAAAAAGGAAACTGCTTAAAAATGGCTATTCCTGATTTTGGGAAGAGATTATGCTAGGAAACCAGGAGGGGGAAGGGATTAAAAGGGATCTGGAGTAGATCCTGGGAGAAATGTGAAATAGGCCTCAAACTTCGTATGTCCTGAATAGGGGTTGGGCAGGCTGGTCCCCAACACAGGGACCCTAGCCTTTGCAGGGATTTCTGGTCCCCCACCCCCATTGTACAGGGTAGCTAAACTAGACAGGAACCATGAGGCTTGGAACTGAGGATGTGAGTGGTGATTGACTGAATGGAGATGTCCTAGAAATCTGAGGTCTTCCACTAATTTTCAAATTCCCTGGAGGACTCTATATTTTTGTATGAAAGGTAAGGGCTGTGGTTTAAATGTCCCCTGAAAACCATGGCAGGGTGTGGTGGCTCACGCCTGTAATCCTAGCACTCTGGGAGGCTGAGGTGGGTGGATCACTCAAGGTCAGGAGTTCAAAACCAGCCTGAGCAAAAGTGAGACCCGGTCTCTACCAAGAAATAGAAAGAAATTAATTGGTCAACTAAAAACATATACAAAAAATTAGCCAGGCACAGTGGTGCATGCCTGTAGTCCCAGCTCCTCGGGAGGCTGAAGCAGAAGGATTGCTTAAGGTCAGGAGTTTGAGGTTGCTGTGAGCTAGACTGACACCATGGCACTCTAGCTAGGGCAACAGAGTGAGACTCTGTCTCAAAAAAACAAACAAAAAACCCCTCATGTTGAAACGTAATCACCAGTTTGGCAGTATTGAGAGGTGGGGGCTTTTAAGAGATGATTAGATCATGAGTGCTCTGTCCACGTGAATGGGTTAATCCATTCATGCGTTAATGGATTATCATGAGAGGGGAACTGGTGGCTTTATAAGAAGACACCAGGGCACCATGGCGCATGCCTACAGTCCCAGCCACTCCAGAGGCTGAAGCAGGATTGCTTGAGTCCAGGAGTTTGAGTCCAGCCTGGGCAACACAGCAAAACCACATCTCATGTCATAAAAAGAAAACAGAGAGAGAGAAAGAGAGAGAGAGAGAGAGGAGAGAGGAGAGAGGAGAGAGGAGAGAGGAGAGAGGAGAGAGGAGAGAGAGAGAGAGAAACCTGAGCTAACACATTAGCATGCTCAACCCCTGGCCATGTGATACCCTGCACTGCCTTGGAACTCTGAAGTGTCTCCACTAGCAAGAAGGCTCTCATCAGATGTAGCCCCTACACCTTGGACTTCTCAGCTTCCATAACTGTAAGAAATAAATGCCTTTTCTTTATAAATTACTCAGTTTCAAGTATTCTGTTATAAGCAATAGAAAAGGAGCCCCAATAATGACTGAGATTAAATTTCTCACCAGTCTAGTGGGATGAGGACTCAAGAATTAGATTAATCAGAGAAAATAAAGAATTGCAATACTTTGTGCATAATTTTAGCAAGAATGCTGCATAGGTGATATTGTGAATTTTTGGATTCCATCACATCAGAAGGTCATCTTAATTTAATTGTTTACACAAGGATCTAGCTGTGTGCCCTTGAGCAAGTTACTTAAACTCTCTGATTCAATATTCCCATTAATAAAATGGGGGAAGTAATGGTCCTACCTTAAAAGGTTTTATGAAAATTAAAGAAGTTAATATATAAATATATATATAAATCACTCAAAACAATGTCTGGTAGGTAGTGTTTGTGTGTTATTACTATTGTTCCCCGTTTAAGTTATTATAATTCTTACTATATCCAAAATGTTAATTTAGCTTGACACAAATAGCTGGCTCATAATGGCTATAAAGATAAAAGTGGATGGATCTGGAAGCATAAGTCAAAACTAAGCTTTGCATTTGTACAGCTGTTAACTATTCACAATCTTCTTTAGCATGCATGATTTTATTTGGTTTTCTAAACAAACTTTTGAGATGGGCATATAAGGATTTCTTATTCCCATTTTAAAGATGAGACAACTGAAACTGAGAGAGGTGCCAATTTTTAAATCTGTCCAGAAGAATTAATTTGTATTTTAAGAGAAATAATGCACCTATGAAAAGTCTTGATAACATTTATTACTATTTCACCTTTATATTATATATATTTTATTACACATTATATATCATGTATTATTACATTATTATTATGATGATAATGAAACAGCATTCTTAGTCTTGTAGCTCCAGTCAGTCTTCAAGCCATTTAAAATCCAGTATGGGCCCGGTGCAGTGGCTCACACCTGTAATCCTAGCACTGTGGGAGGCCGAGGCG
>VBSM01002217.1:24711473-24751634 GCA_008086735.1 Cheirogaleus medius | reverse complement strand
GCCCCTCTGAGCCCGCCGGCGAAATAAAAGCTGATTCTCCGACCCTCTGTGTGCAGCTCAGTTCTTTCCCTGGTCAATCACTGTAACACTTGCCGGAACACTAGGCTGACGCCATGGCACTCTAGCCCGGGCAACAGAGTGAGACTCTGTCTAAAAATAAATTAAATTAAAAATAAAATCCAGTATGAAGAGAAAATAAACAAAAACAAACACACACAAAGCAAAAAACAAAAAACCCAAAGAATCCAGTGTAGAAAAGTAAAACAGGCATCTTACCTCAGTCTGTAACAACTAGTCTTACTTGTAGCTGCCTTAAAATGAAATGGGAATGAAATCTTGGTCATGCAAAGAAACAGTCTCCTTCAACTTCAGAGGAACTTTGCTTAATCACATTTGGCTTCTTGGGTTCTGGGTTTCACCTCATGGTGTGCTGCTCCGAAGAGCAGTCAGTCACTGGGAAGGAAGTCTCCTTCCAGTCATTTGCTTGTGAGCTAACAAAGCAACAATTCTGTTTCTGATTATGAGATGAATAGAAATTCCCATTTCTCCACCAATCTGGACTATATATATATATATATATATATCCTTGCAATGGAGATATCTAATGATCATATTATTTCAAGTCATGGCAATAACAAATAAAAAAGCACCAGCAGCCCTGACTTATGAGTAGCTTATATTCTAATAGTTCATTTATCAGCAAGTTGTTTGAAACTACAGTTGTCTCTTTCACCTATAAGAAATACATAAGGCAGTTAGACCATGCTACTGGGACCTATAAAAGATGGAAGAAAAATCCCTAATATCTCCTCATCAACCCTGTATAAATATTATCCATGATCACTGACTCAGCAGTTATGTATGTTGTGGAGTATGTGCTATTAAGCACTTATTATTGCCCAAATAGTCCCAATCAAGCCTTGAGTTCTGAGTCTCTTTGGAATCACCCAGACCCCCCAATACCTTATAAGTAATTTTAAACCTTTCTGATTTTCCTTTGAGCCCTAAACTCTGGTTTCTACTGAACCAGTTGAGATACCTACTGAGTCCTGAATATGTGTATAAGGTACAGAAAAGAGCACAAAAGCAAGGTAGACTAGACTAAACTTTGTGGTACTGGATTAGAATTGGAGGTATGGATGTAACTCATGATCTTTAATACACATAGATATATTAGACATAGATATAGATGTGTGTGTACATATATTTTTCAGCTCTGTCCACTGAGAAGTGATACACACCAGAAGTTATGACCACAACTAGCACCCAGGTATTCACCTCTAAATTAACTAAATGTTATTCTTTACAAAAAGGAATCAGGGCTCCTTGAGAAATGGCTGATTTCAAGGATGGGCAGAGAAACTACAAATGAGCCACTGTGACCGGCCAATAAAATTTTACTAAGCTTTAAAGGAACAGGTAATTCCAATTTAAAGAAAAGTATTCCAAAGAATATTAAAAGAAGTCCTCCTTAATTCATTCTATGAGGCTAGTGTGACCTTGATACCTAAACTGGATATAGACAATACAAGAAATGAAAATTACAGAGCAATTTCACTCATGAATATAGGTATGAAACCCTAAACTAAATATTAGTGAAGTGAATGCTACAAAATGTAGAAAAGATAATACAACATAAGTTCACTTTATCCCTGAAATATAAGTTTCATTGAACACTAAAAATTTTATAAATGTAATTTATTACATTAATAGATTAAAGAAGATCATATATTCTCAAGAGTTATAGAAAAAGCATATGAAAAAACCCTTAGCAAACCAGTAATACAGAGGAATTTTTTTTTTTTTTTACCAAGAGTATCTGTTGGTGCAGTGGCTCATGCCTGTAATCCCAGCACTTTGGGAGGCTGAGGCAAGAGGATCACCTGAGCTCAGGAATTGAAGGTTGTAGAGAGCTATAATCACACCACTGCACTCCAGCCTGGGCAACAGAGCGAGACCTTGTCTCTTAAAAAAAAAAAAAAGCTATCTACATAAACCTTAGCAAACACCATTCTTAATAAAACATTAGAAGTTTTCTCTTTAAAAATCAGGAACAAGAAGAGGTTGCTCACTATTATCATTTCTATTCTACATTGTACTAGAGGTTTTAGCCAGCGCAGTAAGACAAGGAAGAAAGGGAGGAAGGGAAGGAGGGAAGGGAGGCAGGCAGGCATTAAAAATGGAAAGGAGGAAAAAAATTGGTTTTATTAAGAGATGATATAAATGTTTACATAGAAAACACAAAATCCTTCAGACAAATTATTATAATTATTTTAATAAGCTTAGCAAAATGGCTGGATATAAAGGCAATATGCAAAAATCAATTATATTACATATACCAGCCTTAAAAAAACCCCATAGAGGGCAGGAGGGGATGGGTATATACAAACATAATGAGTGAGATGTGCAACGTTTGGGGGATGGTCACGCTTGAAGCTCTGACTCGAGGGGGGAGGGGGGGCATGGGCAATATATGTAACCTTAACATTTGTACCCCCATAATATGCTGAAATAAATAAATAACAACAACAACAACAAAAACCCATAATTTCCAAAATGATAACATTAACAATAGCAAAGTAGAGAACCTAGTAATAAATGTAATAAGTGATGTGCAAAGAATTAAAGAAGACCTAAATAAAAGCAAAGTTAGCCATGAGCCATGGTCCTGGACAGGAAAATATTACCTTAAAAATGTTTAAGAGCGTAAACTCTGGAGCCAGATTGCCCATGGGTCCGCCACTTAGTAGCTGTGTGATGGTTGGCATCACACAGCTTATCTCGGTTTCCTTATCTGCAAAATGGAGGTAACAATAGCACTTACCTTATAGCGTTGTTTTGAGTATTACATGAGATAATACACACAGGATGGGTTAGAATGGTGCCTGCCTTGCACCACGCGGTAATCTTGGAACGGAAAGCCATGAGCAACAAAATCAAAGCTTATTTTCCAGAACAACGCTGCAGTGACCACCTCTCAATTTTTATGTGAGAATGAAGTACACTTCCACGTGTTCAAGACACTCTCGTTTAGGGTTTTCTGTCTCTCGTCAGCGAGCTCAACCCTAACTGATACACCTGCTAACCCAACAGCCATTGCCAACCCTTTCTGCCTTACCCATCTTCCACCAGGGCTCGCTTTTCCAGCCTGTCTTACAGGGCAGGATGCCCACGTGACCCAGTTTGGACCAATGGGGTGTAAGGAGTGTCTGCACCAGGGCTTCTGGGAAAAATTATCTTCTCCAATCAAAAGCAATATCAGCAGGAAAAGAAGGAAAGGCTGCTTTGCTGCTGTCTCTGAAACCGTCCTAGTTTGGATTCCCCTAGGAGCAGACTCTGAAACGGGGATTTAAGTATCAGTAGTTTATTTGGGAGATGTTCCCAGACAACACTGGTGGAAGAGTGGCAAAGTGAGGCAGGGAAGGGCAAGAGCCCAATGGAAGACGGCGTGATGAAGCAAGTTTCCAGTGTGGGTAACTGGAATAATCCAACTGGGGAAAACATAGAATACAGCTTCAATGTGATCACTCCGGGCTGGGTGTGGTGATTCATGCCTATAATCCTAGCATTCTGGGAGGCTGAAGTGGGAGGATAGCTTGAGGTCAGAAGTTCGAAACCAGTCTGAGCAACATAGTGAGACCCCCATCTGCACACAAAAAAAATCGGGGGAAAAAAAATTGACCAGACATGGTGGTGTGCACCTGCTGCTGCTTGGGAGGATGAGGCAGAAGGATCACTTGAGCCCAGGAGGTTGCTGTGAGCTATGATGATGCCACTGCACTCTAGCCGCGCAGCAGAGTCAGACCCTGTCTCAGAAAAGAAAAAAAAAGAAATCACTCCTCCCCGGGGGAGGAGGAAGCAGGACTTATTATTCACCAACTCTCATTAGTCATTGCTTGAGGGCTGCTCCCAGAGGTAGGTTTATTTATTTATTTATTTATTCATTCATTCATTTATGGCAGAGTCTTGCTTTGTTGCTGGGGCTAGAGTACAGTGATGTCATCATAGCGCACTACAAACTCAAACTCATGGGCTTAAGTGAGCCCCCTGCCTCAGCCTCACCAGTAGCTGGGACTACAGGCACCAAGCCCCGCTAATTTTTTGTTTGTTTATTTGTTTGTTTTTGTAGAGACAGGGTCTTGCTATTGCCCAGGTTGGTCTCAAACTACTGGCCTCAAGCAATCCTCCCCTCTCAGCCTACAAGAATGCTAGGATTATAGGCATGAGCCACTTCAGCCAACTCCCAAATGCATTCTTTTATTTTTATTTTTTTATTTCAGAGTATTACAGGGACAAATGCATTCTTAATAGTCACACTTCCTTTCTCTTGATGTTTCACTCGGGGACAGTTAGCTTAATTAGAGTTTTGGAAACCAGAGCCAGGAGACTCAATGATAATTTCGATTTTTCTTGAATGGGGGAAAAGAAAAAACAAGAGGAAGACACTGGGGAGGGAGGAAGACTGTGATCTCATCTTTTTAAAATACTATCCTGCCATAAGGGTTCATTATGGCTAAAGCTTAGAGGATGGAGGCCAGTTCCTGCATCCAAATGGATTCCCCCGCCCCCAGCTCTCACTGTGGTGTGTAGTCCTCTGGGCCCTTGCAGTTCTCTCTTCCAGGTAGAGAGCTGAGAACCCACTAGAACACCAAGAATTCAAAACAAGTCTGAGAACAACTGAAGGATGTAATTTTTGTCCAGGCACAGTGGCTCATGCTTGTAATCCTACCACTGTGGGAGGCCAAAGTGGGCGGATCATTTGAGATCAGGAGTTAGAGACCAGCCTGAGCAAGAGCGAGACCCCATCTCTACTCAAAAAATAGAAAGCAATTAGCTGGACAACTTAAAATATATAGAAAAAATTAGCCGGGCATTGTGGCGCATGCCTGTAGTCCCAGCTACGAGGGAGGCTGAGGCAGGAAGATGGCCTTAGCCCAGGAGTTTGAGGCTGCTGTGAGCTAGGCTGACACCATAGCACTCTAGCCCAGGCAGCAGAGTGAGATTGTCTCAAAAAAATAAAATAAAAATAAAAGGATGTAATTTTCTTCCCTGATTATAAATGTTGGGTTTAAACCCAACTGCTGTGGGGTAAAATCTAACTAGATGTTAGAACGTGGAAAGACACACAGGGAGGACACAAGGAAAGAGTGATACTACTGGCAAGAAATTACACAGTCATGCTCCTTTTCTTTCTTCCTTAACCTGCTTTGACTCCTTGTGTTTCCAGATCAGGATTAACCCTGTGTTTCCCTAACTTGGTGCTTACTGCACTTCTTCTTTCAAAGCTGCTCCTTCACTGTCTGGTAGAAATTAAACTTAAAAGGAGTCTATTAACTTGGTTCTTGTGGTTCTGTCCCACAATACTATGTCTGTGTGGCCACTGTGTTGGGCTGAGAACCAGCAACAGCAGAGCTCTGAGGCTGAAGAGTTGTAGCTTCCTTCTACCCTTCCAAATACGGTTGTCAGTATATTGTTCTATCTTGAACTATTTTTTTTTTCTGGTTTTGAAACATACCACCTTTCTAGGATCTTAATGGAAACGGAATGACAATGTATCAGACTTTTAGCTACATTTGCTCAACATGAGCAAATCCCAACTGCCCCCAAAAGAGGGCATTGTCCTATGCATTATGAACTGATTAATGAAGACATTCAAAGTGACCACGAGGTATTGAGAGAAGAGCGTGGAAAGGATCATATGATAGAAAGGTAAGATTCCCTGGATGAAAAGTATGTGGGTCCTCTAAGAAGGACCACCAAAAATTTTGCCTGGTTCTGCCTGGTAGAAAAAAATTGCTGGGTATACCAGCTTAAAATCTTTACACAAGTTTATATTTGGCACCAGAGCCCCTTCCATACTGCAGTCTGGTTAATTTGTCCTGGCTACATACCACTCCTCTTTCTCAGCCCTACATGAAAGGACAGGGTGGCTACATTCCATTTTTTGGCAGGCCATGGCCCTGGGAGGCCTATGCACAATGCAGATTCAAGTTAATGGCATAATGATTACCCTTAGGTTACTCTAGGTCACTTTCTAAATCCTGTCATGCCTGGGCTGGGGAATTCCCTGGTTGAGAAAGCATGCCCTCCTTCCCCAGGTGTAGCAGTTGCTTGGGATAGGATTAAGGGTAGGGCAACACCAAAATGGTGCCCACCCCTACCCTTCTTCCCAGGTGGAGCAATTGCTCAAGACAGCACCAAAGCAGGGCACCCTTGTTCCTAGAAGATTCAGAGATCGTATCTACCTAACACTACCTCTCCAGCATTAGGAGAATAATATTCTTCTCCTCTGAAATGACTGCTGAGTAAACCCCTTACAGTTAACCACAACTGTCAAGTTAGACTTCTAAATACTTCTTAAAACTTTCAAAGTTCTTCACACTCAACGTCCATACCCTACGCCAGTTACCATTTGTAATCGCTTTCCAACTAGTCTCCTTGCATTCACTCTCCTTCCAAATGCTATTCAGAGAAATACTTCTCAAAATGGAAATCTGATCATATTCCTGTTCTATCTAAAACTTCTCACTGGCTTCATGATGTTCAAGGATTTAGTCCAAAATCCCAACCTGGCTATAAGCCCCTATAAGCACTTTTGTAGCTTCATCTCTTATAACCACCTTTGCAGTTTTATCTCCAGCAGGCCTCCCATGCCTACGCTGAAGCACAGGGCATTTGCACATCCTATTTCAAGTGCCTGAAACACCAGATAGTATGTCAAATCTCATTCCTCAGTGAAACCTTTCCTGATTCCACCAGACAAGGTCAGTACTCTTGGTTTTTACTTTCATAACACTCAATATTTTTCCTTCATAGCACTTCATTATCCTTGTAGTAATTAGATTAACATCGATCTCTCCTAATAAATCGTTAGATTCATGAAGAAAGGGACCATGTCTAGTGAAAAAGCTAGCTTATGAGCTGAAACAAAATACATGTTCAATAAGTACCTGTTGAATGAATGAACAAAGGAAGATAAACCAAAGAAGGAGCTAAGGAGAGATTATGATGGTCTATGGTTCTGGGTTTACTTTGATGGCCTTTCTTACACAGAAGGAACTGTGAAGAAAAAAGAGACATTTTTCTCTGTTTTAAACACAAGTAGGGTCCAGGAATGGTGGCTCATGCCTGTAATTTCAGCACTTTTGGCTGAGGGGGAAAGATTGCTTGAGCCCAGGAGTTCAACACCAGCCTGGGCAACATGGCGAGATCCTGTCTCTACAAAAAATAAATCGGGTGTGGTGTCATGCATCTGTAGTCTCAGCTATTCAGGAGGCTGAGGCAGGAAGATTCCTTGAGCCCAGGAGTTTGAAGCTGCAGTGAGCTATGGTCACACCACTATACTCCAGCCTGGGTGACAGAGCGAGACCCTGTCTCTAAAAAAAAGAAAAAGAAAACACAGTAGGTATGAAAGTGATTTTTAAAAAATTTTGGTTTTGTTTTGAGATGGGGTGTTGCTATTTTGCCCAGGCTGGTCTTAACCTCCTAGGCTCAAGTGATCCTCCCACCTCAATCTCTGGAGTAGCTGGGATCACAGGCATGAGCCACCATGCCCGGCTTGGAGGTGATGTTTTACACTAAAGTATTGATATACAACTGAAGTACATTTGATTTCTGTATAGGGAAAATACTCCAGGACAACTCGTGACTGACTTCCTATGGTCCACACTAACTTCCAGGAAAGCTGAATCACAATGAGACTAAGGAAAGGTAAATGATCCAAATGAGCCACTGAAACAGGACACATGGCAATTCACTTTGTCCTACTATTTCCTCACACAATTACTTGTTACCCATATTGATTACAAAGGAATAGAATATTTCTTTCTTTCTTTTTTTTTTTAATGAGACAGGGTCTCGCTCTTTCTCAGGCCACTCTCGAACTCCTGAGCTCAAGCCATCCTCCTGAGTCAGCCTCCCAGATTGCTAGGATTATAGGAGTGAGCCACCGTGCCCGGCCTGGAATGGAATATTTCTATTGTTAATTTTATTTTCTCTCAACCGGAAACTGAAACAGTCTCTCTAGATAGTAAAATTTAAAAACATTCCAGAATCAAGCTATAATCTCTTTAAGGCTTCGCCAGTGTGTTCCTGGGGCAGAAAAGAAGAGGCCCTTTCTTAGGATGCTTGATGCAAAGATATGGGCTTTTTTCTCATAAAATTTGTGTGTGTTTTTTTTTCATAATTCTCTGCTTTATGAAATAGATATTACAGGGAAAATTCACACATCCTATCTCTCTTCTCCACACAATCCTGTTATTTATTTGGGGATTTATTTCTATAGAAAAAAGATTGCCCTTAGGATCAGCCAATTGGGGCTTTCTTGGCAGGGTTTTTTCAAGAGTGTTCCTTTCAGCTTGCTCCCTCTTTTTCACCCCCTTGTGGTGTTATGATATACATATTGATTTTCATCCATGGTTCCTGACTCATAACTCCCATAGTCCGTATTATAATGTTGGGGTGCCTTAGGCCTCAGAAATAGGTCTCAGGAAATGGAATCTCTCTTTCTAACCTTCTCCTGTCCTCCTTTCACCTGCCCAAGGCAAGACTCTAATCCGATTGTGAGTCAAAAGACCCTCATTCCAGAAAAGGTCCTGCCCCATACCATGGAGGAAGGAAAGCTACACAGAGAGGCCAGGAAAAATCTAAACACACAGTCCTTGTTGGGTTAAGATCATGTAATTTTTATCCAATCACATTTCTACACATGCCTAGGTAATGAAGCCACCTTAAAAACCCAAAAGGACAGAGTTTGGAGAACTTCTGGAGAGCTGAACATGTGGAGGCAGACAGGAAGGTGAACAAGAATTCATCCACGTGCTGGGAAGGTGGTGCACCCCAACTCCACAGGAACAGAAGCTCCTGCACTTGGGACCTTTCTAGACCTCACCCCATATAGCTTTTCATCTGGCTGTTTCTTTGTATCCTTTAAGATATCCATTGTAATAAACCTGTAAATATAAGTAAACGTTTCCCTGAGTTCTGTGAGTTGTTCTAGCAAATTAGTTGAACCCAAAGAGGAAGTCAAGGGAACCCCAATCTGAAGCCAGTTAGAAATCCCAGAGGCCCAGACTTGCGACTGGTGGGAAGGAGGGATCAGTCTTGGAGACTGAGCCCTCAACTCGTGGGACCTGACACTGTCTCCGGGTAGACAGTGTCAGAATTGAAATAGAGGATGCCCAGCTGGTGTCTGCTGCATGGGGTATGGGGAAAACCCCCACACTTGGTCACAGAAGTCTTCAGTGTTAATTATTGTGGTGTGAGAGCAGGGGAAAAACACAGGTTGAGACTGTGTTTTTCGCATCCTCCCATCCTAATGACTATTTACTGAGGACCTGGAGTCTGTGTAAGGCACCGTATCTAGAATTCAGCTGTCTACAGTTACAGTCCTTGCCCTCAGGAAGCTCATAGTCTGGTGGGGAAGGTAGACATCAGCCTTGTAGTGTTGTTGGGACTTCATGGATCTTTTCAGACTAGACTTATTTTCAAAAAGTTTTTATCTTTCCTTTCTCATGTCATGATGCCTACCTCTAACATTTCCTGTCCCCTTCTGTGTTCTGTGCTACCAGATAGTCCAGAATTTCAGTTGTTGAGGGTTAGGGTCAAAACATGAGAACCCCAGGAGTGGGACAGGACTTTGCCAAAAAGCAACCTGTGGACATGTCAGTTCATTGAGCAAAAGCTGCTTGACCTTGAGAGGGACATTCCACCAATCAGGGATGTCTGCAAACGGACCCCATCTTGAAGCCTGAGGGCCACAGCCTGGATGTCTGCAAATGGACAGGACTTGTAATCCGAAGGCAGAGAGAATGATCAAAGTATGTAAGTCCAGCAGATAAGAGCAGTTTGCTATTCTAAGCCTGAGGCAATGTTCCTATCTCTCTCCTGAGTTCATGTCTCAGTAAATGAGGAACTAGATAAAGTAGAAAGAAGTATATGGTCTCTTTGTTCCCATTTGGATTATATGCTTTACTGCTGACTGACTCACAATTTTATCTTTAACTTGTATATACTTAGCTAGTTTATTGTTACTTTGAGAAACCTCAAAACTTAAACTCATGATATGTACATGTAAATCAGTGACTGATGATAATTGGCTGCTGAAAGAATAAATACTGATGTGGGATGCCACTCGTGGCCTCCTGGCTCACAGGAATGCTGGAGGACCCCTGATTTCCTCATCACTTTAACCTAAACTTTGTCTCTGTCTCCTTTATTTCCAATCTCTTGCGATGTTCCTGCCTGGGTCCTGATTTGTTGGGAGAGTTGCGAACTCCCAGCATCAGTAAATAAAAGGAAAAGAGGTCTGACTGTGAGTTTGGGTCTCCCTACATGTGAAGTATTGGACTTTAATAATGGGCTTATACCACTTTTATAATAATCATGGCTATGAACTTTGTTGCAGGCCGTTGTGGGTAAACAGGGATGTTAATCTTTTTTTATCTCATCTCTTAATAGAAAATTTATAACATTTTATTATCCAACAATGTCAAGTAAATGGGTTATTGCAGTAGCAAAGCAATATAACAGGGAATGCCTGTGTTTCCCCCTATTCAACATTTATGTACTTTGACCTTACTTTGAAGGATTAAGTAAGATGATAGGCAAGAATGCCTGGCACATAGGGCACCGATTCATGGCAGGTGTTAACAGATCAAATCAGATGCATTTTCTCAGCAACAACTGGTCTCATTGTGAGCCAGACCTCTGGCCGCCTCAAGAATCCTTTCAGAGGAATGTGGTGCCTCTAATTTTCAGATTATTGTCCCTGTTTTACCAGATTTTTATTTTTTATCCTTTGACCATACATGTGACACAAATTCAACAAATGTCATTATGAAAAACATGGGAAGAAAAGCTTAGCACCTGATAATATCTATATACACTTGCTTTTTCTGGACATTTTATATAATTGGAATCATGCAATATATGGTCTTTTGTGACTGGCTTCTTTCACTTAGTGTAATGTTTTAAAGGTTCATCCATGTTATGATGCATATCAGTACTTAATTCCTTTTTATTGTATGGATGGATATACCACATATTATTTATTGTTTATTATGAATACATCAGTTGATAACATTTGGGTTGTTTTCAGTTTTTAGCTATTATAAATAATGCTGCTGTGAACATTCATGTACAAGGTTCTGTGTAGACATATGTTTTCATTTCTCTACAGTATATATCCAAGGGGTCATATGATAACACTAAGTTTAACCTTTTGAGGAACTGCCAGGCTGTTTTCCAAATGGCTACACTATTTTACATTCCCACCAGCAGTGTATGGAGCTTCCAATTTCTCCACATCCTGACCAGTATTTGCTATTGTGTGTCATTTTGATTTTAGCCAAGTTAGTGGTTATGAAGTGTGTGGCTTTGATTTGCATTTTCCTAATGGCTGGTAATATTGAGTATCTTTTCATATGCTTATTGGACATTTGTATATAGGCATACATTGGCAATATTGCGAGTTCAGTTCTAGACCACGGCAATGAAGTGAATATTGCAATAAAGCAAGTTACACAAACTTTTTGGTTTCCTAGTACATATAAAAGTTATGTTTACACTCTACTGTAGTCTATAAATTGTGCAATAGCATAATGTCCAAAAAACAATGTACATATCTTAAGTTTAAAATACATTAGCAATAAAAATGCTATTATTTGAGCCTTTTGCAAGTTATAATCTTTCTTTCTTTTTTCTTTTTATTCTTTTTTCTTTTACTTTTTTGCGTCAAGCTTGTGTCCATGTCTTTAGAAGGTTATAGTCATTTTGCTGGTGGAGAGTCTTGCCTCGATGTGGGTGGCTGCTGATGATCAGGGCGGTGGTTGTTGAAGGTTGAGTGGCTGTGACAGCTTCTTAAAATAAGACAACAATGAAGTTTGCTACGTTGATTGACTCTTCCTTTTATGAAAGATTTCTCTGTAGCATGCAATGCTGTTTGATAGTATTTTACTCACAGTAGAACTTCTTTTAAAATCAGAGTCAGGCCGGGCATGATGGCTCATGCCAATAATACTAGCACTCTGGGAGACGGAGGCTGGAGGATGGCTTGAGCTCAGGAATTCGAGGCCAGATGGACTAAAAGTGAGACCCCGGTTCTACTTAAAATAGAAAAAATTATCTGGGCGTGGGGGCATGTGCCTGTAGTCCCAGCTACTTGAGAGGCTGAGGCAGGAGGATTGCTTGCGCCCAGGAGTTTGAGGTTGCAGTGAGCTATGAAGACACCACTGCATTCTAGCCCGGGCAACAGAGTGGGAGCCTATCTCAAAACAAAAAAAGAAAAAAGAAAGAAAGAAACCATAATTGACATACCTTTTATAACCTGCCTTTTTGCACTAGATGCTATAATATGAACTTCTTTCCATCCTTACGTATTTTCTCTTGCTTTTGTTAACTTCATTTTGTTAACAAATAAAGTTTTATTTTGTTCATTTTCAGATTAGTTGCTCCTTCATTTCCCCTATTTTCTCTTCATCCATTTTTGTTTATTTAATGAACTTGCTTGAGGGCACCTCAATTTTGTCCTCTGGGGGGAATCAGGCCCCAGCAGGCCTGCCTGTCGCTGTAGAGACAGAGACTGTGTGCTGCTGGTCTTGTAGTGCTGGTGCCAGCCAGGGGATGGAGAGGAGACCACAACTTGTGGGACGTAAGCCTTGCAGAAAACCATTCTGAAGCTGCCAAGTTGTCTGATTCCCTGAACTGCTCCTCAGAGCCTCCTTGTATCAGAGAAAGGGCCTACCAGTCCTCTCCTGCACAGTGCCATGGCAGTGGGCGGATTTGATGGGGCCATCTGTGTCACGCACTGGAAAGCAATGTGGGACAACATGTGGGCTTGATCAGGGCTGAAGCTCACACTCGAGGAAAGAGACAAAAGTTTCTCCCCCAATTTGCCTCCATCAGAACAATGACTGGAAACTTCCTTGAAGTAACTGTTTGGGCAGTGGACAGCAACATGTGATTGTTGAAGCAGGAGAGAAAGAAAAAGGTGATTCCAGGTGGTGGCTGAGGCTGACAAGTTTACAAACACACATGGGGACCCTTATGAGGGCTTCCAAAGATACTGGGGAGGGGTCTGGGGAGAGGGTAGCTGAGGTTCTGTTCTCACAAAGGTAAAAGCTCAAAGCATTATGATTTGGGCATTAATGCAGATGTACCTTTTTTTATACTTACAGATTGAGCTCATTTATGAGCCTTCATCTAGGGTTATTTTTAAACCCTAGTGTATCTCTAAGAATTTGAGACAAGTGGCATTTGTTAAGGGTGCATGTATGGCCACTCAGAAGAAACAGTATGGACTCCCCCTTAAAATTTGGTTGGGATGTGGAGACTGATCCCCTCCCAAAAGGGCATGCAAAGGCTTATTACTCACACAATGAGAGTAGGGGCTCCCAAGCAGGCCCCAAAATAGCTTGAAAGAGTAGTGAAAAGAGACCGGCCTGGGGGTATAATGGAGGTAGGGCCAAGTGAGGGTTCTCTGTGTGTTTGGACTTCCTGTTGGTGCCAAAGGGAAGAGAACCAGCTTTTCTTATCAGCTCACCCACATGTGAAAATAAGGGGAAGAGGAAGGTGTGAGACTTAAAAGCTGTCAGCAGTCAAACATGAAAAAAGAAAAAGGAGTCAGACTATATGTGAACTGTTATTACAGTATGTGACTCTGTTAACACAATTATCTTGGTGCTAGCTAGTTGCAGCTGAGGTTGATGTTTTGACCTGACATATTTTCATACAGACAAAATAACAAACCATTACATTTCAGTTTCCTTTTTTAAAAAAAGACTGAGTCATATACACAGAGACTCTCTCACTCCATCCCACCCCATCCTGGAGTCTTGCTCCATCCCACATTCTCTGCCTTTTGACTAGCTCCAAAAAGCTGTTCCTGCTGCTGCCCCCAATAATAATGATAATGATGTCACCATAATCTGCAGCAGGGTACCATCAATTGTCTCTGTGGATCAGAGTGGCTTGGCAGTAGTTCAGGTTACTGCATACAAGGTGTGTAAAATGAGAAAAATGCATCACTGTGCAGGAATTAATGCAATAGTCACATCTAGTTGAGATTGCAGAAAATTTGCTCACAAAGACCATTCCACTTTGATGGATTCAGCCAAATAAAATCCTTTATTGTTGGCTCAAGTGTATTTCTCAGGGCTGTCAAGTCAGATTATGTTGGCCCAGGGAAATTCTGCCTGTGGTGAATGAAGACCCTCATGGAAGTTATATTCCTCAAGTTCTTGTTGCAATTCATGCTTATGTAAATGTGGAGCAGGGAAATTCTTGAAGTTCCATATGTATTCCAGTGACACTTATCAGAACACTTGAGAGACAGGAAAAAGAAGTTGCCAAACACCGAGTAATGAAAACATAATCTTATGAAGGGGAGGCCAGGATCATTGTCAGGTCCAGCAGAACCACAGACTTGACCTCAGTGGCTATTCCAGGGTGCTTTTGTGTGTTTTGTATTTTATATACTCTTTGTGTTTGGCTTCTTTCACTAAACGTCATGCTAATGAGAGTCATCCACACTGTTTTATATAGCAATATGTGTAAGTTCACTCTTAGTGTTATATGAATTACCACAATTTATTTATCTCTCCTGATGTTGATGGTCATTTGGGTTATTGAAAATTTGGGGATATTATGAATAGTGTTACTAGGAACATTCTTATACATGTTATGTAGTGAACATATGTGTACGTTTCTGCTGGACATAAATCCAGGAGTACATTTACCAGGCCAAAGGGTATGTATATCTTCAACTTTAGTAGGTCAAACCAAATGATTTTCCAAAGTGGATTGTGAGTTCCAGTTGCTCCACATCCTCAGCAAAATTTAGTATTGTTAGTCTAATTGAGGTTAGTGGTTTTAATGTATATTTCACTGATAAATAATAAAAGATTGAACACTTTTTTATATGTTTATATACCTTTTGTTCATTTTGATAACATCTTCTGGGAAATTCAACACTTAGCCCATTTTTCTATTGAGTTGCCTGGCTTTTTTTAAAAAAAATTGATTTTATAGAGTTGTTTAAGCTGGGAGTGGTGGTGTACACCTATAATCTCAGGTACTTGGGAGGCCGAGGCAGAAGGATCCCTTAAGCCCGGGAGTTTGAGACTGCAGTGAGTTGTGATTGTGCCACTATACTCTACCCTGGGTGACAGAGAAAGACTCTATCTTAAAAAAAAAAAAATTGGTTTACATATTCTAGATCAGAGGTGAGAAAACTTTTTGTGTTGGAAGGCACCATTAATTTAGCTGTAATCAAATAAGGCCAAATTCAAGACACTTCAATTAGATAAACTTAAAAATGTACATTATTTTGTAAAAATCAAACTACTATGTACTTAATTTGGAAAGAATAAAAACTATTTGTTAAGTTTAAAGTTAATTAACTTTTTAAAGACTTTGTTGTATCTGCTTTTTGTTGGAAACCATTTGAATATTTGGTTGCAGCATGGAGGTCTGCAGTTTCAGTTGATCCTCTAGATGGGTATCAGTCATTTGTGACCTTAAGGGTGTCTTGATTTGGGTTAGGAGAATGTAGATTCGAAGCAGTAAGTGGTTGAAATGCAAGAAAGCATTTTTTGGGCATGTTGCCAAAGACGTGGGTATACTACTGCATTTTTCCACATTTCAGTTGGATCTTTCTTGGCAACAAACAATGACTTTAAAATGTCATCTCCTGAGAGCTCAATCAATTCCATTTATAGTTCTTTAGGTGCCTTGGTGATATCAACTAAGCAAGGCTGAAATGCTAATTTGAGTGTGATGTCATGATTCTCAAAGTCAGTGAAACTTTCATTGTATTCTCCCATTAATAGGTCTATAACAGCTGCATATTCTTCAAATGATTTGCATATATCATCCTGCTCATCAGTGACCTTTGCTAACTGGGGAAAATGTTCATCTGAACTTTCCTTTTGAGGAGAGTTTTGAAAAAACATAACTTTCTTCGACATGCTTGAATTTTTTGTCAGAAATGAGAGCATCTAGATCTGTTAATACATTTTTTTTATCCATGCAATAAAACCTTCATGTTTTCCTGTCATGGAAGGTATAACATCTGTGCATATACTCATTAAATTTACCAAATTCAGTCTAACTTCTCAACATTTACTTTGAAAGTTCTTGAAGATATCTATTCCTTATGTTCTGTTCAGAAGAGTGCCCAAAGTGAGTAACTCTTCATAGCAAAGAAAATCTTCTGTTATGACTCAAATGAAGTATTAACTCTGTGCTCAATCAGTGGTATTGGTTGATTCATCCAAAGTGATTGAATAATATATATTTTCTTTTTGAAGTATTGCATGAAGTTGCTCTGTTAAGTTGAAGGCTAATGCTTCTGATCAGTTACAGTTCTCCTTGAAAGAGGCAATTGTATGTACTTTGAAACGTTATCAGGGTCTAAGCATTCTACAGCTTTGGCAATGCATTCTTTCACAATTTCTACACCACTGAATGGCTTCCTTTTTCCCCTGAGTATATAAGCTACTTTATAAGTTGCTTCAGTGGCATTATTCCAGGTCTTACTGTTGCTTGAAAGAATTGTCTTTGCTTTTGCTTTTCATCTTTTAATTTCTGCAACACAAACCTTTCACACCTTCTCTCTAATTTAAAATATTTATGGTCCTTATGAGTGTTATCATTCTGATGAGCATTAAATTTCTTTAATGTTGATATTATAGTATCACAAAGCAAGCAAATTGTCTTATCTTTAGCAGAAACAAGATAATGTTGCAATTGCAATTCCCAATACTCATTTAAAAAATCTGTTTTCTTCCTTCGGCGTTCTCTTGGTCTTCTTTGAAATGATGGGCTGTTAAGCAGACAGAATTGAAAAATACTGTCAAGCTGTGTAAATATTCACAAATTCCACTTCAAACAGAAACACAGTGCACCGTTGTGAAAAGCTGATAACAGACTGGCATATTTGACCCCATAAACTTTTGCTAACCAGCCTCATGAGGTAGTGGCACCAGTCAGGCAGGGAAAGTTAGAACTTAATCATGAGCGTAGCAGCTGTCAATTTAGCCCTTATGGCTTACTAATGTTCTAATTGTGCCGGTCAATCTGGGAGGATTATTTTGCTGAAGCTTATTTTATTCTTTGGTATTTTAAATATGCTCTTTTTAAAAATATAAAACATGAAGAAAAATGTATTTATAAAAATAGAAGGGGCCGGGCGTGGTGGCTCACACCTGTAATCCTAGCTCTCTGGGAGGCTGAGGCGGGTGGATCACTCGAGCTCAGGAGTTCGAAACCAGCCTGAGCAAGAGCGAGACCCCATCTCTACTATAAATAGAAAGAAATTAATTGGCCAACTAAAAATATATAGAAAAAATGAGCCGGGCATGGTGGCGCATGCCTGTAGTCCCAGCTACTCGGGAGGCTGAGGCAGGAGGATCACTTGAGCCCAGGAGTTTGAGGTTGCTGTGAGCGAGGCTGATGCCACGGCATTCACTCTAGCCCGGGCAACAGAGTGAGACTCTGTCTCAAAAAAAAAAAAAACAAAAACAAAAACAATAGAAGGACCTGTTCTGTAAAATTTGGATTGAGTCAAAGGCCACACTTAAGGACCTAGAAGGCTACATGTGGCCTTAAGACCACAGGTTCCCCACCCCTGTTCTAAATACAAATCCTTTGTCAGATTTATATATTGAAAATATTTTCTCCCACTCCAGTGAATATTTTCACTCTCCTAATGGTGTCTTTTGATGAACAGACCCTAATTTTAATGTAGTCCAATTTATCAAATTTTTCTTAATGATGAATGCTTTTTATGTCCTACTTTAAAAACTTTTTGCCTGCCTCCAGCAAATAGCTTCCTAATTTTTCATCTAGAAGTTTAATAGTTTTAACTTTCATATTTAGGTCTAAGATGCATCGTTAAATGATATTTCTGCATCATGTGATATTAATTTTATATATATCTCTTCATAGATGTGCCTCTAACATTTATAGATCCTTAGACAAGTGTAAAATGGAGACATACATATCAAATGTCTAAATATATACAGGTTATAAATCAAGCTGAAAAACTGTTAAATGAAATGTAATCTCTTCTCCTATCTCCATAGATCTACCTTCATAATATCAAAATTGAAAAATATATTCATAGTCATGTTTTTATGTGATTGACATTTGATAAAATATCAAAGGTGACTGAATTTAATGATTATTGGGCATGTATGGGTGTTGTATTGATGGACAGGTGATGTTTGTGTGAGTGATAAAATAATTTATAATTCATAAATCATTATATATTTATTCTATAAAGTTATTTTTTTAACTTTACCTAAGTCATTAATTTTATTGTTATAATCGATATTTCACATAATTTCTCTTCTATTGACAGTAATGATCTAAAGAATTAAAATAAGTTGTAGCTATAGTCAAATTAACAAAATTTGACTGTAATGTCAGGGTAGATTTCCTCCCCCAGTTCTTCGGCTCCGAGCTTGGAGGAATTGCAAGTCCGGGCTGATGTGACGGAGAGAAAAGGACAGATGCTGAGTATATCTACTTAAGCAGCTTTTATTATAAGATAGTATAGGAGAGGAAAGCAAAGCTATTTTCCAAGGGAAATACCTCTGTTTCCGAGGGTGGAGAAGACCCTGTCTACTTCTATGTTTTCCTTTTTATGTGCTAGTAGTTTATGTTTAGGTAAAGGTTAGTTATAATCAGGACTGAATTTCTTTCTATGTTTGGACATGACTTTAAGGTTATCTTATACGGGCTGTGAGGAAAGTTCCATAACCTGGGGGTCAGTGTTCCATGGCCTAATTACCCCATTCTTTAAGCCTGCAATAAGTGTTCATTTCCTTATTTTTCTGTAACCATTTCCTCCTTTTCGTTTTCCATAACTGCTTCCTCCTTCTTGTTTTTCTGCCCCTATCATTCCCCTCCCTCCACAGACAAGTAAGCCTGAATTCTTTCAGGGAAAAGGGACAGATGACCCATCTTCTGTAGCTACTTCCTGCTGAAAAGGGGTGTTGTCCCTCCCTATGGGCCTCTTCTTATCTCTCTTCTCACCTGTCCCTACACGGTATGTTCCTGGAGTCTGAAGGCAGAACAATGGAGGTCGAAAGCCTTCAACAGTTGAGAATCTTGTTCCTGAGGAAGTGGTTGGAAACCTCTGACCGTCATCAGTTTAAGATGAAACTGTTGAAGTCTGGAAGATGTAAATTTAACTAGAAGATTGAACAGACATGGGCCAAATATTAATAATAGTATAAATGATACCAGGGGTCCCAGTAGTGGCAATAACCAAGTCATATTAGGTAAAAATGATGAAAACAGGATCTCTGATTTTATGGGGGCATTGAATTTATGAAGCCATTTTGCTTGTTCATAGATTTGCTTAATATCGGTCTCTACTAGACCAGAATTGTTTATATATGTGCAACATGTTTTGTTAGTAATAGTGCAAACTCCCCCTTGTTCTGCCAGAATATAATCAAGAGCAATGCCATTATCTATCACAACTCCAGCCAGTGAATCAAGTGATTTAGATAGTTCAGACAATGTGGCAGCTGTTTTAGAACTAATCTCCTTCACCATCTTAGTGATACTTCGTAAAGTGTCCCCATGATAGTCAAATCCAGCCAATGGTGCCAGTGTCATTATGATTCCACAACACTCTCTATTATTGATCCTATACTACGTTTAGAACGGCTTGAATTGGTGGTGGATGATGGGATTTCTTTAGTATTGTTCCATACAGAAATTCCCGAGGGAGTGATTAATCCTAGCGTGCATTCTCCTCCATGTTGGCTATTATCCAAGTGGGATAGAGCCAGGGCTTCTATTGGTTTTCCCTCAAGGAGGTTGTTGGGGGTGCCACAGAGTCAAACCGTACCTGAAGGAGCTGGTATGAATGTTTTATTTGGGGTCAAACAGTGTTTCTTCCAAGGGAGTGTTAGGTTCTGAACACATTTGCCTAAAGGGCCGAGGGTTGGAGGAGTGTTGTTCCGGTAGGCTAGAGGTGTCTGAAAGTGTGGTACTTCTAAATGATAGGGTTTCCCCAGTTTCCAGCCAGCGCAACTGGGAAGAGTTTTATTGATCCCCGGGTTGTGGATATAATCCCAACAACAGTGGGTTTCATTTGGGCGACAAGGAGAGTCATAATTTGGCTTGCATACAAGGTGAGACCAGTTCATAGGCTTGAAGATATATTCAGGTGTGAAAGTGGAGCTGTTTAAATTTAGCATATTGCCTAATAGGGAACTGAGATTGACCTGTTGCACATGAGTGTCATTATAACATGGAGTACAACCCGAGTGGTTACAGATAAGGGATATTGTGGAAATATTAAGAGGAGTGTAAGTTTTGGAGGTTAGTTGGAAGCATAGAGAGGGAGGCGTCTCCCATTTTAAGAGTTGTGTAAAAGTTCTACGGGGTACCTTAGGAATTGAGATGGTGAAATTCAGCTTTTGTATGAGAATTTGATTTAAGAGGGGTTTCACTAAGAGGGGGTGGTATAACCCAGTAGGAGTTGTAGGACTGTCACGGCATACCCAGCAGTTAGATAGGTTCTCCCCTTTGGCTATTACCTGCGAGATATTTACTAGAAAGTTGTGACTCTAGTCTTTTCCCTTTGTAAAGGCTGGGATTAAGATAAGGAAATAAAGTCACATTATATTAGTTAGCTTTCACCTTTTGGAAAAAGAGTGTCAAATGGTCTGTTGATTTGCAGTAGTATAAATCCGTGGTCTCAGTTTCATCGTTGGTTTCTGGTCTTGAACATCCACCAGCTTGACTGTGGAGATACGTACCTAACTCTCGATCCCTTTTAATTTGACTCCTGTCAGGGTGGATAAAAGAACTTGACAGGTACCTTTCCATAGTGGTTCCAGTTGGGTTTGTGGGCCCCTTTCTCTCCAATCTTTCAACAGTACTCAGTCTCCAGGCTGAATAGGGGAAACCACATTCTCTTTTTGGGGACTAGATATTGCTGTCCAAAATCTAATATAGCTTGTTGTACCTTCCCCAAGTCTATAATATATTTTAGAAGACAGCTGGCTTCTGTACATTCTCTAAATATTTGGATCTGGAAAGGTCGGCCATATAGAAGTTCAAAAGGGCTAACTTTTAGTGTCTCCTCAAAAAAGACATGAATTCTCATTAAGGCAATAGGAAGGTTTTGAACCCAGTTGGGTCGGGTTTCCTGGCATAGCTTGGCTAATGTTCTCTTTAGCATCTGATTGGTCCTTTCAACCTTACCTGAGGCCTGCGGCTGCCTGAGGTATGTAAATGACAATCTATTCCCAAGGCAGTAGCTAGTCCTTGGGTAATTTTGGCTATAAACGCTGCCCCATTATCCCTTTGAATACTTAGAGAAAGGCCAAAATGAAGTATGATCTCAACAATATCTTCCATACCTCTGTTGCTTCTTTAGTTCGGGTTGGAAAGGCCTCCACCCATCCTGAGGAGGTATCCACTAAAACTAAAAGATATTTATAGTCTTTACATTTATTCATAACAGTAAAGTCCATTTGCCAGTCCTCTCCTGTGTATTGGCCCGGTTCTTAGACCGGTTCTAGCAATCGAGGTGGCTGAGCTCCCCCTTGTGGAGTATTCTGGATACAAAGGTAACATGAACTGGTGACCTGTTTAACCAGTTTGTCCAATTTTTCTATGGTAACTATTCTCTCTAAGAACATCTTTAAAGATTTAGCCCCTACATGGAAGGACTGATGAAAACTCGAGACTACTTTCCAAGAGATGTTAGAAGGAATACAAGACTTCCCCCCATGCTCCCCCTACCAGCCAGTGGGGGTGAAAGAACATTCCTTTCCTTTGGCCCATTCTCCCTCCTGTTTGGAATACACTGGCCTGTCCAGATTCTCTAATGGGGTAGGTATAACTGGTGACATTGTTGATATAGGCTCAATTTCTTGGGCCACCCTTTTGGCTTCTTGAAAAACTTTATTATTTCCTTGAGCCACATATCCCTCCTTCTGGTGGCTCTTGCAATGTATAACAGAGATTTCCCTAGGTGGATAGACTGTTTATAATAGCCTCTGTATTTCTTCTCCATGTTTTTCTTTTTCTTTTTCTTTTTTTTTTAAATAGAGATGGGGTCTCATGCTTGCTCAGACTGGCTTCCAACTCCTGACCTCAAGCGATCCTCCTGCCTTGGCCTCACAGAGTGCTAGGATTACAGGTGTGATGTTCTCCATGTTTTATGGGAGAGTTTCTGGCTGAGAGTAATCCTCTGTCTCTCCATATTTGACCATGAAGGCATATTTGCTATCAGTATAGATCTGGATCCTTTCGTCCTTAGCCAGCTCTAGTGCCTGCCGTAAAGCAATTAATTCCACCTTTTGAGCTGAAGTATTTGATGTTAATGGGCCACTTTCAAGAATTTGAGTATGGGAAACAATAGCATAACCAGCCCATTGGTGCCCCTTAATTACCATACTGCTACCATCAGTAAACCAGATGTCCTCTGGATCTGTCAGGGGGGTATCTTTTACGTCCATTCTCTCTGTTAACTCCATGGAAATGGACTCTTCACAGATATGGTTAATTGGATGTAGCTTTCCTAGTTCAATTGAGGTGAGAGTGGCTAGGTTTAAGATAGTGCGTGTTTCCAGAGTAATGTCTGGGTGTTCTATTATAAAGAGTTGGTATTTTAACACCTGGCCATTGGAGAGGCATCCCACTCTTCCCTTAGTGAACAGGGGTGCCAGGTTATGTGGGGTGCAGACCTTAAGAGTTCTGGAGAAAACTGATTTCTGTGCCTTTCCAACTAGGGTAGCCACAGCTGCCAACACTCTTAAGCAGTGAGGCCAGCCTTCGGCCACCAGATCCAAGTTTTTAGAAAAATAGCCCACCGGTCACCAATCTCCTACAAATTCTTGGACTAATACTCCCACAGCTACTTTCTTTTTCTCATCAACATACAGAATAAAGGGCTAGTCTAGGTTTGGTATTCCTAAGGCTGGTGCTTGAGTAAGAGCCATTTTTAAGTCCCAGAAAGCCTTCTATTGTTCTTTTCCCCACAGTAAGATTTCATCCTCGTTTCCTTTTAAAGCCACATACAGAAGTTTGGCAATTTCCCCCAAGTCGGGGAATCCACACTCTACAGTATCTAGCCATTCCAAGAAACTTCCTCAATTGTTTCCTGGTACTTGGACTTTCCAGGGAACAAAGCCTATATCCTGTCAGAGGAGAGTCTCCGTTGTCCTGGATTAATGATAAACCCCAAATAGGTCACTTCAGACATATACAATTGAGCCTTTTCTCTTGAGACCTTGAAACCCACTTCTCCCCCCAAATCCAGGACTCTCTTAGTATTTATAATTGACTCTACATAGGAGGAACTGCAAATGAGAGTATCATCCACATATTGTACAACAGCACTGGGAGGTTCTAGTCTTAGCCCTGTAAGTAGTTTTTGTAATGCCCCCCCAAATAAGTGAGGGATATCTTGAAATCCTTGGGGAAGGACAGTCCACATTAACTGTCTAGTTCTCCCAGTGGTTGGGTCCTCCCATTCAAAGGCAAACAGAAATTGACTGTCTGGGTGTAAGGAGATTGTAAAAGAAAGCATCTTTAAATCAAGGACTGAAAAGTAAGCTGATTTCGGTGGGATTTGGGTAATAATTGTATATGGGTTTGGGACCACCGGGTGTAAAGGTATCACTGCCTCAT
Source organism: Cheirogaleus medius (assembly GCA_008086735.1). Lineage (NCBI taxonomy): Eukaryota > Metazoa > Chordata > Mammalia > Primates > Cheirogaleidae > Cheirogaleus > Cheirogaleus medius. The sequence goes on along the minus strand of VBSM01002217.1, from coordinate 24,727,970 downwards.
TAATTACCCTTAAGTCTTTTTTTTTTAATTTTTAAAATTTAAATTTTATATTTCTTTATATTTTCCTTTTTTCTTTTCTTTTTATCAAGAGCACTTTGAACCAATACCCTTAAGTCTTGAACAAGTCTGCACTTTCCACTGGGTTTCTTTATAGCCAACATTGGAGTATTACAAGGGGATGAACTCTCAATTAGCATTCCAGCCTCCAGTAGTTGTTGGACTATTGGAGTAATTCCCCGTTGTCCTTCTGGGGACAAGGTATATTGTCCCTTATGGGGAAAGGGGATTCCTGGCTTGATGGAAACCTGCACCAGCAGAACCCCTCATGGCTTTGCAGCAGCCCACACCACAGGGTCTAAGTCCTCCAGACCTGCAGGCAATTTTTATTCTCCATCAAAGTTGTCTCAGGGGTTGCCATTCACATAATGGCATAGGAAATAATTATAATTGCAGACCCAGTTTAACTGGGAAATTTCTTCCCAATAAAGATATTGGGACTTCTGGCATAAGTAAGAATTGGTGATCAGTATTCCTTCCCAGCTACATAGCAAGGCAGGAGTATAATATCTCTTAATTAGGCGTCCATCAATGCCTACACCACAGAGGAGGAGGGTGACAGAGGCCTGCCAAAGGCTTTGATGACTGAATAGGTGGCTCCCATATCCAATAAAAAGGATATTTGCTTACTGGCCACATCCAAGGTTACCCGGAGTTCTTTGTGGGAGATGTTGATGGGATGGGCGGGAGCCTGTGCTGAAGCTGGGCCCCATCAAGCCTGGTTGTCCTGCACCACTAGGGTCTGGGGAAGTCCCCCGGCCCCTGGAGGCCAAAGGGCAGACCCTACCCCAATGGCCAAATTGTCCACATCTGGGACAAAGGAAGAGTCTGGGGCAGCACAGGTTTCCTCGCCCTATTTCCCCTGCACAGCCATCAGCCTCCAGGCATTCATTCTTGAAGTGCCCAGGTTTCCTGCATTGCTAGCATGTCTTTTCACCTCCCCTCGGGCCTCTTGGAGTGGCCAGGTGAGCCTGTGCGGCAACAGCCAAGCGCCACGCCCAGCAATTTGGCCTTTTGGTGGTCCTCTGTGTTACCTCCAAATCTCTGTTATTGTAGACAGTGGAGGCCACCGTCAGTAAGCGGGTAGGATCAGTTTGAGGTCCCAGGGCTAGTTTTTGAAGTTTCCTGTGGATATTGGAGAAAGATTGCTTAACAAATGAGTATGAGTATTAATCACTATCACTGCCTCTCTGGAGTCTGAGTCCATGTTAGTTTATTTCCAAACAGCTTCCTTAAGTCTCTCTCTAAACACTGCTGGACTTTCTTCTTTACCTTGTACCACCTCAGTGAGTTTTGAAAAATTTGTGGGTTTTACCTGAATGGCTTCATTACCCCAGTTAAGCAAAGCAGCCTGTGATCACAGAGCCACTCCCCGGGCTGATCTCGTTGGTAATTCCACCAGAGGTCCGTCTGGGAAACTGCTTGGTTTCCTACTGGAAGGTTTTGGTTAACAGAATGGAGCTGATCTCCATGTACCTGTCCTGCTGCCCAGATTCTATTTCTCTCATCTATGGCACAGCAATGTGACTTCAAAACCCACACACGCTTCCACGTAAGGTCAAAGACTATCGACAAATGTTGAAATTCTTCTATAAACCTCCCTGGATCTGCTGAAAAACTTCCCAGTTTCTCCCTACGTGTTTTTGAGTTCCCCATGGAGACGGGAACATGTACTCTTACTGGCCTGTCCGGTTGGTCCCGACACCTCCTGGAGAGGACATAATGGAGGCGGGTGAGGAGTAGGTAGGCAGAGAGGAGATGGAATGTGGTAACCAGGTGGCAACTCCTGTGACTGTCCCTGGGCCTAGGGTACAGTTTCCCCTTCTGCCTCCTCTGTGTCTTTTTTGTTTGTTCTGATGGGCTGGCGCCCAGAAGGGGCATGGCACTCACCCTTTGTCCCTCCCTCCTATCTCTTATCTCACACCTCTCCACACAAGACTCACAGTATTGGGGATTATCTCTCAAATACATAAAAACTTGAATATACGGGACCTCTGACCATGTCCCTTCTCCCCGGCAGAACAAATCTAATTGTAAAATGGCATTACAACTTAAACTCCCATTTACTGGCCAGGATTCACCATCCTAGTTGATATTGAGGCCAGACGGTATTGCACAGAAAAACTAGCTTCTGTTTTCAAAGGCTGTCAAATCCAAGGGTCTTCCAATTTTGTAACAGGCATCGCTAGGATGAATTTGAGAGAATTGACACTCCTTGTCCCGTGGCTATTTATGAAAAGAGAAGGGGGGTAGACTACCCAAAGAGGGGCGTCCCTGTTCCTGTTGGGCTTCTCACCAAGGCTGTCCATGAAGGTGTCCCACTCTTGGACAGTAAGAGTATTTCACATGGAGATGTTGAGGCCATCTCACATGCCTGGAGCCTTCGTTGGCCCATATTTTCCCTCTGGGGTCCCTCAACTAACCTTGGAGGCCAGAAGCAGCACCTGGCTTGATATGGCTTGCTTAGTTAGGCCATGTCCCATGCAGATTTGGGCCACCAATCTACCCCCTTTATTTCCTAGCCAGGACTCTTTCTGGCTGGGGATACCACTTTTTAGCCTTCGCCTCCCAAAGTCCCCTAGCCCGGGTGGCCTCCCAATTTGCCTCAGCTTTTACCAGTGACCAGAGGGAGAAGGCAGCCCAGTGACTCAACCTCAAAGGATTTTTTGGTACCTCTGGGGGTGGGGGGGGGGTGGCTTAAGGCAGCTAAGAAAAGATTTAAAACTATTTGCTTTCCTCCTGTGGAGAAGGGTGTAAGTAGAACGCCCCTGGAGCTCATAGTGAAGCGGGCCCATAGATGTTTAAAGAGAGCATCCGTGAGCTGGCAAGTAAAATCCCAGGTAAGAAAAACTCTGTCCATCTGTTGGCAAGAAATGAAACAAAAAGGACAGAGGAGTGGTTAAGTGTTCCAGGCTTCATCCAAAGGTGAACACTGTCCAGGGTGGCCAGGGTCCATACCTGGGGAAAGAAGAACGGAGAAAGGTTATGATGGAGAGCCTCCGTAGCCAGGCAGACAGTCTGCATTGCCCCAAGCTCCAAGCAAAGCAGAGAGAAATAAAGAAAACCAAAGGAAAAGCAAAGAGAAGCAAACTCTCCATTGCCTTACCTGTCAAGCAGGTTTTCTATCCCGGTTTCAGCACCAAAATGTCAGGGTAAATTTCTTCCTCAGTTCTTCGGCTCCTAGCTTGGAGGAATGCAAGCCTGGGCCAATGCGACGAAGAGAAAAGGACAAATACCGACTGTATCTACTTAAGCAGCTTTTATTATAAGATAGTATAAGAGAGGAAAGCAAAGGCGTTTCCTAAGGGGAAATGAGTCTGTCTCCGTGAGTGGAGAAGACCCTGTCTACTTCTATGTCTTTCTATATGCTAATAGTCTATGTTTAGGTAAGGGTTAGTTATAACTAGGGCTGAATTCCTTTCTACGTTTCGACATAACTCAAAGGTTATCTTATACGGGCTGTGGGGAAAGTTCTTTAACCCAGTGGTAGTCAGTGTTCTATGACCTGATCACCCCATTCCTAAGACTGAAAGAAGTATTCCTTTCCTTATTTTTCTGTAACCATTTCCTCCTTTTTGTTTTCTATAACTGCTTCCTCCTTCTTGTTTCTCTGCCCCATCAATTGCTTTTTATTAAAAGTTCCATATCTGTTTTCCAAAAGTTATTCTTTTAAAACATTCAATATCACCTATTAAAATTAAAAAGCAAAAATAAATTATATATTTAATAAGCATAAAATTGTTAAATGAAATTATTTAAATAGACTGACCTTTTTAATGTGATTTTTTGAAACATTCATGATATATTATTTAATATTTCCATACAAATAAAATTCTTCACAATTCTAAATCTATAAAGAATTGGTATCATATTTTGCTCATTATGTTTAAACCCACATATATAGAAATTTAATGGTGTTTTGTTTTATTTAGTTTTTTTGAGACAGGGTCTCACTCTGTTGCCCAGGCTAGCGTGCAATGGTGTCATAGCTCACTGTAACCTCAAACTCTTAGGCTCAAGTGATCCTCCTGTCTCAGCCTCCCCAGTACCTGGGGCTACAGGCATGTTTCACCATGCCTGGCTAGCTTTAAAATTTTATTTTAGAGCCATGTTGCCCAGGCTGGTCTCGAACTCCTGTCCCCAATTGATCCTCCCCTGAGCCTCCCAAAGAGCTAGGATTACAGGTGTAAGCCACTCAGCCCAGGCTTTAATGGTAATTTGAATTGTTTAATGCTGCAAAACCATTCTACTATAAGATGCCATGAGCAATTGCTACAAATACCTTACCAATTCCTCCTGACTCCAAAACATGACTTGAAACAAAACACAAAGACAGTGGAATCCTGGTACTGAGAAATGACACTTTCTTATGCAAGAATTTACTGCTTTCCTGCTATCTGAAAGGAAGGATCTGAGAGGTAGTTAATTTGTGTTTTCTAGTACCCAAGCATGCTGCTGCCCAAATTCTCCCTGTACTTGGAAGCAGTGAGTATCTGATTTCAGCAACGATATAACCCACAATATAACTCACAAACCTCATCTCATTGAAACTTAGCCACCTTTGCATACTGAAATGTTACACAATAAATTTTAACACATTGAAAACTAGTGTTTATCCATATGGCCACATTAATTTATTTTATATAAATCTCAGAATAAAACTTGATCTAGATCTCATTGTAAGAAGTTCAGTCATTATTAAAAATGATGTTAAATTATGCTTGATGTGATATAATATATGTACTTTTCTGTATGTAATTTTATTTTAATTTATTAAAAATGAATATTGTCATGGGAAAAAAAAAAGAAGTTCAGTCATTACAGATAAAGGAAATATCCTCTAGGACCACAGAGTAAGATTGTGCAGGTTGTGGATTTGAGGGTGGTCTGGCTGTGACATGTCACCCCATTGATCGACAGGGTTGATTGTGTAGGTTGTACCATGAACAACCCCAGGGGGCACTATTCAGATGGTAGTAAATTTTTACATTTTTTAATGATAGTTTTCCAGCAGATGGCAGTAAACTGTCTGGAAGAAAGGGAGCTTTTAAAAAATTTTCACAAAGGTATATGATATGGGCTAACAGGAGTGTTGGGTCATTCTTCTCCCCAGAGGTAACCTCTTTTAAAAGCTTGAAGTTGTCCTTCTAGACCATATAATCACATGCATAAATATGTACATACATAAATAGAACAAGTATTATAATTTTAAAACTTCTTTTATATATATAGTAACACACTATATTTTCTATCTCGCCTTTCTCAGTCAATATGTCTTGAAGATCTTTCAATGTCAATGCATATAGACTTACCTCATTTTTTAATTTGATGCATAATATTCCACACTATGAATGTACTATAGGTTATTTAAACATTCCTGTATTGATGAACATTTAACTTGCTTCATATTTTTGCTATTATAAACAATGCTGCAATGTCCATCCTTGCACATATCTTCTCAGGCACGTGGTGGGAGGGTTTCTGTAGGAGAGATACTGAGAAGTGATATTGTTGGGCCACAGGCCATACTCAATTTTAGTTTTGCTAGGACACTGATAATTGCTTTTCCATCTTGCACTCTCATGAGCAGAGCATGAAAATACCTGCTGTCAACATGTGATGCTCTCGATTAAAAAATTTTTGACTAAGCTAACTGTTGAAAAGTGGATTCTCCTTTTATGTTTATTAGCTATTGGTACTTCCTCTTTTGTAATCCTAGCACTCTGGGAGGCTGAGGTGGGTGGATCGTTTGAGCTCAGGAGTTGGAGATGAGCCTGAGCAAGAGCAGAGTCCCCATCTCTACCAAAAATAGAAAAAATTAGCTGGGCATGGTGGTGCATGCCTGTAGTCCCAGCTACCCGGGAGACTGAGGCAGAAGGATCACTTGAGCCCAGGAGTTTGAGGCTGTTGTGAGCTAGGCTGACGCCACGGCACTATAGTCTGGGCAACAGAGTGAGACTCTGTCTCAAAAAAAAAAAAAAAAAATTAGATGTTGACACTGATAGGAGATTCCAATGATCATTCACAAATCCTTAGTTTCAAATGCTGGTGTTCTGAAACAGCTTCCAGTGGTCATTGATTTCTTTACAATAAGCAAATGCAACAAAATTGAGGTCATCAAATAAATGTATAGTTATGAAATACTATTTTTCTATTTTATAAATGGGGTTCATTTAATGAAAAAGTCCAATTATTAAAGATGTTTGAAAACTACTGAATTGGACCACTGAAGAAAGGCTGTTGTACGATTCTGAGAGTTGAGAGCATCCACAGGAGGATGGAAAGCAGACGGTGAGTTCCACCTTGACCTTGTTAATGAACCTGTAATGGAGTTTTTGTTCCTAGGCTCAGTTGCTCACTACGCAGAAAGCCAATTACTGAGACAATGAGGATTGTCAAGGAAGAAAAGAAGTTTATTGCAGAGTGTGTCAACAGGGAGGTGGGAGCACTGCCTCACATCCGCCTGCACAGTTGACGAGGTCAGGGGTTTTTCTAGATATGAAATGAATCATGCATGAAGTCAGTGAGCATCATTACATGTTTGGGGTGGACTGCAAAGCATGCAAGTGCAGCAAGAAGTCATACTGGTACATACACCACGTGATCAATAAATGGTAGATAAGCCCCTCCCAGGGCAGAGATTTTAGTGGTATAATGAGCTAGGGGGTAATATTGGTCATCCTTTCAGTCTTGCGTACGTGTGGGTTGTGCGGAGTAGGTTGCTCAGGGGGTCCTTAAGCAAGATTTTCGGTGGAATGTTGCTTATCTTGACTTATCTGAGCAATCAGGTGGTGTAAGTAAGGCCTTGTAGTTATCTCATGGCTGCAAGGATGTTCTGCAATTTCTGGAAAAACAATTAAAAAAGAAATGGATCAGTGAAACAGAAAGTTATAAAGTTCTGTTCGGCAAATCTTACTGGCCTGGAATTTAAAGCATTAAGAGAACTGCAAAAAGGCGTTTTTGTTCATGGAGTGGGTTTCAATCTGGCCAAGATGAAATGAATGGGACTTGGACCAGAGTGGATCAAGGGAAGGGAGTGGGTCAAAGGCAGTGCCAAAGTTAGCAGGTTTGGGGCGTTAACTGGGAGAATATTAGTCCACTAGCAAAGATAAGGAAGATGGGGGAGGTAGATGGATGTGAAGTCTAAATCTCTTTATCTTACAAATAGGTAAGCTGGTTCAAAACTTTTTTCCAGTCTTTTTTGGAGAGGGGTGCATAGGATAAATATTTTGAAAAACCACATTAGATTGATATTCAAGAGTAATTATTTTTAACCACATTAATCTATACACATTCATGCTTTTAAATAAGAATAATTATGATCACAAGATCAGAAATCAAAATCCAAATTATTTGTCAATTTAAAAATTTTCTTCACATCCCATTATTTTATGGTGAATGATAAAAACGATCTTCTGTACATTATAAATATCTCTTGTGATAGTGTTTCTCAAGAAGACAGGACCATTCATGTAAATGTAAAGGTAAAGCGTTTTAAATATTATGTTATATATAGTATCAGTTAATTATAATTTCTGAACACTGAGTCCAAACAACTTCCATTTTTACTATCTGTGGATTTTGCAATTTTCCCAAGAGATGGAGGAAGGACAGAGAGTGGAGGTGGCTTTCCATGATGTGTGTAAGTGTCCTTGGCTTGGAGATGGTAGAGATTAGAGAAGAGGATCAAGTTATAGTAATAGGCACTTACTATGTACCCAGCACAGTTCTGAGAGCTTTACCTGGGCTATTTCATTTAACTTCCACAAGAACCCAATGAAGCTGGTGCTATTATTATCATTCTTCTTTTTCAGGTGGGGAAATGAGGCACAGAAAGTTTAAGTTATTTTCCCACGGTCTCATAGTGAGGGGTGGCAAAGCTAGGATTTGAACCCAGTTAGTCTGACCATGGAAGCCACACTTGAGGCAGGATTTCAGCAGGTAAAAGGCTGAGTGAACGCTTGCCAGTGGTATATCCACCACAAATATAACAAGGAAGTGAGTTTCTCAAATGCTTCCATTACAATCCTAAATACAAAGAACTGAGAAAGTATTCTATGAGACATAGATATAAAAATGTCACCAATCCCCAGCATAAAGAAATTATGCCCAGAGAGACAGAAATGGTAATCCCCGTTATGTGAAATTTTTTATTTTTTAAGACAGAGTCTCACTCTGTTGCCTGGACTACAGTGCCGTGGCATCAGCATAGTTCACAGCAACCTCAAACTCCTGGGCTCAGGCTATCCTCCTGCCTCAGCCTCCCAAGTAGCTGGGACTACAGGCATATGCCACCATGCCTGGCTAATTTTTTCTATTTTTGGTAGAGATGGGGTCTTGCTCTTGCTCAGGCTGGTCTCAAACTCCTGAGCTCAAACGATCTGCCTGCCTCGGCCTTCCAGAATGCTAGGATTACAGGCGTGAACCACCACACCTGGCCTTGTTATGTGAAATTTTTTGTGCCTCTAATAGTTTTTGTACACAGAAAATATTATTTTCATGTTATTTTATTTATTTATTTATTTATTTAGGGATGGAGTCTTGTTCTGTCGCCCAGGCTAGAGTGCAGTGGAGTCATAATAGCTCACTGCAACCTCAAATTCCTGGGCTCAAGCAATCCTCCTGCCTCAGCCTCCTGGGTAGCTGGGACTACACGCACTTGCCACCATGCCTGGCTAAATTTTTCTATTTTTAGTAGACATGGGGTCACATTCTTGCTCAGGCTGGTCTGAAACTCCTGAGCTCAAGCAATCCTCCTACCTAGGCCTCCCAAAGTGCTAGGATTACAGGCGTGAGCCACTGTGCCCGGCCTTGATGTTATTTTTAGAGTATTTGATTTATTAAAGTTACAAGTTTAATGGCATAATTTATCCTTAGTTTTTAAAATTTGGTTTACTGTGTGGAAAAATAGTTTTTCCTCTGTTCTCATCCCATGTTCAACATAGAAGACTTCTGTGACCAAATGTATGTGGTCACGAACAATCAAGTCAGTTCTGCAGCAGACACCAGCTGAGTGTCCTCCAACACAGTTCAATTCTGACACTTTCAGGAGATAGCATCAGGTCCTGCAGGTTCAGGTTCAGTCCCACAAGATCACCCCTCACTTCTACTGCCAATTGAAATCGCTCAAGCGATTGCACAAGCACACAACCTGTGTTTGTGACTGACCAACTATAAATTGGGGATCCCACGGCCCCCTTTTTGGGTTTGATTAATTTGCTAGAGCAGCTCACAGAAATCAGAGAAACACTCACTTACACTTACTGCTTTATTATAAAGGACACCACAAAGGATACAGATGGAGAGATGCATAGGTTGAGGGATGGGAAGGGCCCTGGAGCTTCCAAGCCTTCCCCTGGCGCACCACCCTCCAGGAACCTGCACATATTCAGATATCTGGAAGCTCTTTGAACTCTGTCCTTTTTGTATTTTTATGGAGTCTTCATTACATAGGCATGATTGATTAAACCACTGGCCATTGGTGATCGATCGACTCAATCTTTCAGCCCCATGTAGGATTTTAGGAGTTATATGCCAAATATATATTTTGCAATATCACACTACTCTTATTTTCTATTTATAACTCCAGCAAATTTTAACAAGAGCCATTTGATTAATGTTTGATCCCATTAACAAACATACTCACCTCTAAATATTTTAAACTTCATTCATGAATTTAATCTATTTGTTTCCCTTGTTAAGCTCTTTGATTAACAAGTAATTCAAAATCTAATTAAATTTATAAATGTGGTAAATCTCCTCCAATACTGTTTATTAACTTAGCATGACTTTATCTTAAGATCATTAGCATATAGGTATCTATTAAATTATACATTTTAAACTTAAAGGTGCAAGTTACTCTAGTACGCTCTGTTCTGTTTAACATTACATATACACAGAATTCCAAATACTCCCAGCTTCTTTAAAACAAAGTATTAATATTAAGTACTAGTACTTAATATTAAGTATCAAACATTTCATGCTTAGTCCAGTCTTTCTAGGATTAAAATGCGTACCTACTAAGAATTTTGATATTTCTTCTTAAAAGCAACTTTTATGGTGACCTTATCAGTAGACAGGGTTTCTTAATCACCATTAAAATTCCAGTTTTTACTCAACCTCACTGATGGTGAAACAGAAATACCTCAAGCTAAAAAAGACAATGTCACTTGAGTCAGTCCCCTGGATTTGGGTTGCAAGTTATTATTCTTAAGCTAGAAATACAACCCAGCTGCTGAATTGGATTAAAATAATTTCTTATTGCTTCGTTCTATTCTGAATTGTTTTCATAGTCTACTTTTCTGTTCGGGCCATAATTTTAACAGCTATTTAAATGATTTCCTTTAGACCCTCCAAGGATTGTTTGTTGCGAAGGCCAATACAATTGTAAAATCATGCACTTGACAATAAATTCAGAAATATTTTAATTTTGCAGAATCTCTGAGGACCTTCGATACATGCTGCATTTTGTTTTCCAGTCAGTGCTTTTCTTTGTGGAGCATAGGAACAAGAATTTGGAAAATATATTTTAATTTGATTTTCAAAAGTAATCAAGGTTAGATTCACTTGTGTGTTAAGACTTGGTGCAATTTTAGGAAATTAAATACCAGTGATTCAGTGTTAAGCGGTACAAGTTTGGGATCCAAGATGTTAAGATACAACATTGTATATTTAGAAGTTTTATTATGGAGTCTACATAAATGTGGAGTACAGACATGTACGTTTTCAGGTAGGCTTGGAATGGCTCCTGAATAATCATCAGCCTCAAGCTGTGTCTAATGGGAAAATTCATGCTTGAAAAGTGAAATATTAGGCTACATTTATTAATTCTGTGTCATTTAGTCATCCACTAGCAGTTTAAGTGATTATTGCGATTTTTCCATGTAAACAGGTGAGTCAGACCCAGCCCAAGGTGACATTTGGGGAATGCTTTACTGATTCAGGTTCCTTGGCAGATGTCATAGTTTCCCCCACCCCAAATGTTTTATTATGAGAAATTTTAAACATAAAGAGAAGTTGAGAGAATTTTACAGTAAACACCCATATGCCCACCACCTGGATTCCATTATTAACATTCTGCCCTCTTGTTTATCACGTTATTTACCCATCCCTCTCCCCATTAGCGGTCCTCTCCCCAAGTAAAGGGACCAGGTTAGGAAGCTCAAGGTGGCTTTCAAGTGGTGATTCCCAAAGGTGCCTCTCGCACACCTTCAGCCTCAGCGTCCGGGCAAATGGGGTTATTTCCCCTCCATCGCGATTTCAGGGACGAAGGCCACCGGCTCCGGCTCCAGAGCGCCGCGCGCCCCCAGGCGGCCTCACCCACTGCCCAGCAGGACCGGCCGAGGGCCGCCTCAGGGCCGGCCGCGGGGCGGGGGCCACACCTGGGCTGGGCGGCGCGGGGACAGCGGAAGCGGGAGGCCGGGCGGCCACACGCGGGCGCTGGGCTCGGGCGCGGGCGCGGGGCCGCTACGTGCGCGGGGAGCGCGGCGCTGCGCTCGGGTGCGCTCCTGGGCGCTCGCCGCCGCCGCCGCCGCGCCTTTGAGTCAGCAAACTCGGCAGCCCGCCGGCCCTGCTCTGCCCTGCCCGGCGGGGAGGAGCTGCCCGTAAGTGACAGGGGACCTGCCGGCAGGCCTCCCTGCGCCGCCGGGGTGGGCATCGCGGCCGGGGGACTAGCCGACCGCCCCTTCCTTTCCAGAGGTGCGGGGCCCCTTCCCGCTGCGCCCAGGTGCCCGCTCCCCTGCGGCTCGCCAGAGGTTTGGGGTCCCCGGGATTGGCGCCGAGGAGCTGCCGTTTCTCCTGCCGAGGTGTGCAGGGGAGGAGGAAATGGTGGGCTTGTTTGCTGGGGGCGGGGGGGGGGAGTTAGGTGGGGAGATGGAACGTGTCGATCCAGGGGTTTCTGGCTAAAAACACCTCGGGGAGAGGGTGGGGCAGACTGAAATTCTGGAGTCCAGAAGTGGTGCTGTGGCACCTTACACCAGGCCGGATTTGGATGGGTATTTTATTATTATTATTATTATAATAATTCCCGAAAGGGTAGCTTTGAGTTTAGAAATTGGGAGGGGTAGGCAGGGGTTTTCGTGGGATTATGGGATTGAGGGAAAAGGCCTGAGGGAAAATTCGCATTGACAGATTATCAGGTTTGGTGACACGAAAAGCAACAGCCTGTTTTTCAGTTATGGATGCATCATACTTTTCTAAAATTACACTGATTATTGAGGGGGATGGTCACGGAACTGAGAGCAACATGTCCTGTCTGTTTCTGCAAGACACATTGACAGTTAAGAATAACAGAATTAGAAATTTAGAGCAGGAAGGAGGCTTTGCACATGATCAGCATCAAACCTTTCATTTTACAGACAGGGAGGCTAAGGCCCCGGGAGGGGAGCATGGAGACCAGGGTCATTTGGCCAGATGGCGGGAGAAACAGGCCTAGAACCTGTGGGCTTCGGACCCCCACTCCGGAGTTCTGTCCACTTGTTAGGTGGGGCCGTGCGAGCTGGGTTTGGATTGCATGAACTCCCCCTGTTCTCCTGGGAGTAGGCTGGACCAGAGGGGCTGAGCTGGTGGCCAGTGAGAACAGGGTACCACCCCCATACTACTGACCACCTCTAATGGGACTCCTCAGTAAGAGAGGGGAGGTGAGGGACTCGTGATGCGGTTCTGCTGTCACTTCCAGTGATGTCTATTCCTAAGGCAGGTATGTAGCTGGACCTTTATTTATTTATTTTTTTAAAGGAATGGTAAACTTGACATTGGCTGATAGGTCTGCTTTTATTATTTTCTTCTATTATTTATTTATTTATTTTTTTGAGACATGGTCTTGCTCTGTTGCAGCTGGAGCGTGGTGGCAAGATCATAGCTCACTGCAGCCTTGAACTCCTGGGCTCAAGCGATCCTCCTGCCTCAGGCTCTCGAGTAGCTGGGACTACAGGGGATCACACCATGCCTTGCTAATTTTTAAAATTTATTTTATAGAGATGACATTTCACTGTTGCCCAGGCTGGTGTCAAACTCCTGGGCTCAAGGTGCTGGGATTACAGGTGTGAGCCATTGTGCCCAACTAGGGCTGTTTTTCATAAAGATACAAAAATAAAATACATTTAGAAGTAAATATGTGAAGATGTGAAATGATGTGATGAGCACTGATTCAGCTACTCATCCTGTTTCTTCTGCCAGTCCATTTCATTCTTACTTCCTGGTTACCACATCAGGCTGATGTTGAAAGAGTCGGACCTGCTCAGGCTGCCACTATGTCTCACCAGAGAGTCTCTTGACTGGCACACGGCTTCTCTGCCTACCCCTCTGGGCTGTGGTACACACTTCCTCTTATTATACTAATGGGAAGGCCTCCTGAGTTTAGTATCCTGAAGCTGGAAATAAACACCTTCCTTCTTTTTAAAATAAAAGTGTATTCATTAAAGAGTAATGCTAGTGTTCTACTACAGCAAATCTACTTTGGCGCACTCCATGTCTTTTCTCAGCCCTAGGATTGCTACATCAATTTTAAGGGTTCTCTTTGCTAGTTAAGCTAGTGATGTAAATGACTTCTTTTTCCTCTTTTGCTGTCAGGGCTGTGGTTTCACAACCACTTACGAAAGACAGAGAACTGGTTCAGGGCAAGGTCTAGCCTACATAGGGTTTTATTTACTTAAGGCTTTGTGATTTTGTATGTTTTTCTGTTGTATTCTCTTTGGTTTTTACAGTTTTTAGTAAAACTCAGTGATGTAGACCCTAGAGATAGGCTTTATGGGGCGTCTGTGAACCCCCCACAATGATGTTATTTCATGTTCATGTGCAAAAGGGCATTATTCTGGGGGAGAGAATCCATAGTTTTCTTCAGATTCTTAAAGGATCACCCAGGGTGGAAAGGTTAGTAATGACTGTTATATTCCAATCATCTCATTCTACAAATGAGGCCACTGGGGTCTGGTGGAGACGCAGAATAACTTAATCTGAACTGCACAGCTGGTAGAGGGAGAAAGGGGACTCAAACTCAGGTCTCCTGTCTTCCAGTCTCATATTCTTTCCATTATACCCCCATAGTTTCCTGTGGAGTGAGTTGTGCTGGGTGAATAAATTATGAAATGCCAAAGACCCCCAGCTCTCCCACCAGGCTGCCACAGCACGTGAGAGACTAGCGAAGCTTTCCGGAAGCACCTATCAAAATACAACATCTTTTGGCATGTTATCTTATTAGCTGAGCCACTGTACTCGGATTTGGGATAGGAATCTACAACTCTGAGATAAGCCAGGAGAATACAAGCTGTTTGGAGGGAAGGGGAAAGTTTCAGAGCATGCATTGGTTGAGGCACAAGGTAGCTATTCAGACGTCTTGGTAAACTTGTCGTGTTGTAATGTTTTTGCTGAGAGATTTGTAAATTCAAATGAAATTCCCTGAACTCTGAGATTTCTGCGTAGTGTGTGACTCACTGGGAAATAAGGCCATCTCCTGGGTATAGGTTGATGCTCTATCGACAAAAGAAGACTAATAGGTCATGAGACCTTGATTAGTTTAGGCCAGCTCATTAGTGTGGATTAAATTTTACAAACTGATAATAAGGTTTACCTAGAAAAATAGATGTGTAAAAATAGGCAATACATTTTTGAAAGAGTACTGAGGAGGGGCTTGTGCAGCCAGCTATAAAAATATATCACCTGGGACCAGTATTAGGAAGTCCAGAGATAGTTCCATTGTAAAGATAGGAATTGAATGTAGGATAAAATTGACTGTGGTACAGTCTGTTGGGACAGTTGGCTGTCCACTTGGGAAAAAAATTAGATCCCTGCCTCATAACATTCACAAAAGTATTATAAGTTCCATTTAGATTAAAGATTACATGTCAAAACCAAAATTATAGAAGATGGTTTTTAGGAATAACTTTGGGGTAGGAAAGCCCTCAAGTTTAATAAAACTCAGAAACCATAAAGGAAAATATTGATAGACCTAATTTCATGAAACATTATACTTCAGTGAGGAAAAAGATGCCATAAACAAAGTTAAAAGGCAGATGACAAAGTAGTAGAGCAAATAGTTTCAATAAGCACAAAGTTTCAGAAATCAATAGGAAGAAATAGTCTAATAGGAATATGGACAAAGGCTGTTAATAGGTAATTCACATATGTATACAAAAATGCTCAATCTCATTAATAATCAGATAAGTATGGATTAAAAACCGCCATGAAACCATTTTTGTTTAGGCTGATAATATCCAGTGTTGGTGAAAGTGTGGGAAAGTAGATTGTTGTCATATACTTTTGGGGGGAGTATAACTTCGTACAATCTCTTGGAAAGGCACTTTGCAGTTTTTATAATGTTTTAAAATTTACATACTTTCTGATCAGTACTTCTACTTCTAGGACCTTATCCCTCAGAAATACTTGCCTACTTGAAAAAAGAAGGAAGTTGCTATAAATGAGCTGATATGGAAAATGTTCATTGTACATTACATTAATCAGTTTGGGCTGCTATAACAAAATACCATAGACTGGGTGGCTTAAACAACAGAAATGTATTTCTTACAATTTTGGAGGCTGGGAAATGCTGGCGGATTCGGTTCCTGGTGAGGGCTCTCTTCCTGGCTCGCAGATAGCTGCCTTCTTGCTGTGTCCTCATGGTAGAGAGAGAAAGAGGACAAGCTCTCTGGTGTCTCTTCTGACACTAATCCTATCATGAGGGCCCCATCCTCTTGACCTCCTCTAAACCTAATCACCTCCCAAAGGCCCCATCTCCAAATACCAACACATTGGGGTTTAGGGCTCTACTGTATGAATTTGGAGGGGACACAGTCTGTAACATGTATTATGTAATGAAAGCAAAGTGCTGACAGGAGGAGGTAAATGATCTCAATTTCTGAAAAAATAAAATCTGGAAGGATATGCCCTTAATTGTAGACAGTCATTACCTATGGAGAGTGCAATTAGAAAGGGAATGGTAGTAGAGAGGATTTCAGCAATATATTTCTATTTTTAAAAATTTTAGATTTTGAAATAATTTTAAACTTATAAAAAAGTGGCAAAATAATAAATCTTTTATTAAAAAATGAGTATGTAATACTGAAAAACAAAAATAATACTTAAGAATGCCTGTGAAAAAAATAATAAAATGATTTAAAGTGTTAATAGGGCCCTCCTGCCTAGAGTGTTCAGCTGGGCTCGCTGGGTAGGGCATGGTCTGCACTTGAGAGGAAGACCCGGCCCTCTGGGTTTCCAGATGAGTATTCCCAGCTGCCTTTTTGGCTACTCATTACAAAGGTGTGTCCCAGCCTCCACTTCTGAAGGTAGAAGTTGTATGTATTAATAGCAAGAATAGGCTGGGTGCAGTGGCTCAAGCCTGTAATCCCAGCACTCTGGGAGGCTGAGGCAGGTGGATCACTCAAGGTCAGGAGCTCAAAACCAGCCTGAGCAAAAGCGAGACCCCATCTCTACTAAAAATAGAAAGAA
>VBSM01002217.1:24699550-24711373 GCA_008086735.1 Cheirogaleus medius | reverse complement strand
AAAAAAAGAAAAGAAATCTGGCTGGTTAACAGTGAGACTTACGATGAACTACATATGTACATAGGTGTTCTTGTAGTTTTTTTCCCCCCAGGCAGTCTGGATCCCTTAGTAAGATAAAAAAGGGTACTCTTGGGTCCCTTTCAGACTCAGGCTGGAAATTCCTATTAAATTCCTAATAGCTGCCAAGGTGTCCTCCATTAGGAAGCTGTGGATTCCTGGTGGTGGTGGGGGAACAGAAAAGTGGGTGATTGGGAACAGAAGGGCCGCTAAAGGCCAAAGACAGACTTTGCCGAGGACCAGTTCTGTGTGCAGGGAGAGTGATAAAGCTTTCTGACTTGCTTCCAGGAACATTTTATATTAATATTTGTTTGGCATGCTGACATGTTTTAGGAGAGAGAGGGGGACACCTGTTTGGTACTCATCAGGTACCACGCACTGCCCTGGCCACTTTGATTTACGTTGTCTCATTTGATCCTGTGAAACAGGAATTTTTGTGCAATAGGCCATTATCTCCAGTTCAGAGATATTTTGTGACTTGAACCCACAGCTGTTCCCATGCCCATTTTCCCACTGTTGTGTTTGCTTTAAGAGCCAAGATGACACTTTCTTGATACAACTATTAAGGGAAAATGTAAAAGCCATACGGGGTACGTTATTAGGTATAGGACTCTGAGGTTTCTACTTCTGATCCTCAAACATAATCCATTTAGGTTATAAAAGGCTGTAATTTAGGGACTGGATTATAAATTTTTTCACTGATATCATGGACAACCAGGGCATTATCTTGGTTTATTTAGAAGAACCATGAGGTAGATGTAAAACTTTAGAGATTCTAACTTTAAGATCAGTGGTGCAAGGTTATTTTCATCTCCTTTTCTCCATCCTCCTTTCCTCCTTTTCTGTCTCAGATATGCATTTTCCTTCTTTGCGCTTCTTTATGCTTTTTTGATTCTGAAAGGCCCCTGTAGCATTTGGCTGTAGTTCCGTTGGTAGAGAAAATGTGGAAAGCCACAACTTAAGCCTCCTGGGCCCAGAACCTTATACAGCTGTTATCTATGTGAAGTATTTGTCCTAAAATGGCCTTGAGAGCCACCTACTTTGCAGGCAGGAGACAGACCCTACCCAGCTTGACTCCAGCAGTGACAGGGGGAGGTACCTCCTCTGCAGCTCCCCGGCAACCCCACCTTAGCACTGTTTTCCATTCGGGTGGCCTCCCTCTGCCTGCAGCCGGCCTCCTCTTTCACATGTTTGCATAGCTCCTCTCTTAAGCACAGTACAACTCAGCCTGGCCTGCCTGTTCACTAAGTACCGCCCGGGCCCCTGGCGTGATCTCTTACTTGGCTTGTGCATTGTATGCTCTTGTCCTTCGTTTTCACCAGCGAGGCTTCTTTCCATATGTTTTCTGCTGCTTCCATGCACCTTGGCTTCTGTGACCACTTTTGCTGCATACTGACAAGGGTTGGGCTTGGAGCTCTGACCCCAGTTTTGCCCCCTCTACTAGGCAAGATCTATTTCTGATAGTCTGAGAAACAGAGAGAGAAAGAGAGAGAGAGAGAGAGAGAGAGAGAATGCTCAGGGGAGATCAGAGGTACCACTGTGGTTTGGATTCACCTCAGCTAAAATCAGCTACTGAGAATCAGAATGCATTAGCTTCAGCTCTGGTGGTGGCAGATCACCAAAAGACTTTGAAAGGCTTTTTCACTATTCTTTCAAGATTTACAGTATTCCTGCTCATTCATCCCTTTGTGCTTTAGCTGTGGCTGGTTATAGGAAGAGAGACCCCCTCTCTAAAGTTAACATCGGCGATGGGGGCTTATTGCAAGGATACCACAGACAACTCAGAGGCAACTGCGTGGACCTAGAAAGTCAGAAATCAATGTTGCCCTTTCTCTCCTCTCCCAAGGGCTTCGAGATATCTAACTTCCCTTCTCTGTGCCTCTCCCTGGGGTTTTTCAGCTTGCATGTGGCTCAGTGTGGCCTGCCTGGCCCTGACTGCATGTGATTTTCCATTCAAATGCTCATTGTCCTCTGATGCATCTTTCAGGGCTTCCCCCGACCCCTTCTTTACTTTCTGCCTCTCTGCCTCTGAACTCCTCATCTCTCCTCTCCTCTGGCCACCCCTGCTCTGTTCCCTTGCTGGTGCTTCTGATCCCTGACCCCTCCAATTAGTAGCTCCTCAGGGCTTGTTCTGGGTCCTCTTCCTCTTCTTTGCACTCTCTCCCTAGATCTGTTTTCCAACATTTTCATGCGTAGGAATTATCTGGGAAACTTGTTAAGGCAGATTCATGGGTTTCAGTATTCTAATTCAGTAGGTCTTGGATGAGACCTGGGAATCTGTATCTTATTCCAGAGGCCATGACAAACACACACTGGACAAGCTGGTTTTATTGTTTTGTTAAGTATTGCTGATAAACCACTAATTCTCGGATGCAGATGTCTAACTGTCTCCTGAACTTCAGGTTTAGACGTTGAACACTGAATTTGACTGTGGCTCCTTGGATGTGTCACCCACATCTCAGATTAACTCACCCAACGCTGTTGATCCTCCACTCCCCTCCCCTGTTTTGTAGGGCCTGACACTTAGACCCCACAGAGTTCCTTCCTGTAAGGAAAAACAAATGAGGTAGGGGAGCATGGAGGTGCCCGTGCAGATGTGGGCTCAGACACTTTGCTTCTGTGGACTCTGGTCATTCCTCCTCTGCCCCAGTACCGTCTCCTCCACCCTTCCCTGTCTGAATAGAGGCCTCCGCCCTCCATTCATTTGTGTGGGCCAGAAACCTAGGAGCCATTTCTCATTTCTCATCTTCACCCCACACCTCTCAAAGTCTTCCTTGATTCTCTGGTTCCGACCCCCTGGCCCCTAATCATAGGCTGCCCTCATTACTCTCCCATGGAATCTCTCTTCTTCTACTTTGCTCCCCTCTGATCCATTTTCCCAAAGGCAGTCAGAGTAATCCAAAGTGGTGGTCCCCAACCTTTTTGGCCCCAGGGACCAGTTTCATGGAAGACAATTTTTCCACAGACAGGGGGGTGGGGGTGGTGGGTGTTGAGGGGAGAGTTGGAGCTCAGGCGGTGATGCAAATGATGGGGAGCGGCTGTGATATAAATGAAGCTTCGCTTGCTCCACCGGCCACTTACCTCCTTTGACAAAGGGAGGTGGGGCTGGCAGAGGTTTGTGCCTCGGTCCCTAATTGGCTGCAGACCGGTACCTGTCCACAGCCCAGGGGTTGGGGACCGCAGTTCTAAAGGACATACATTGGGACATGCTGCTCCCCTGATTTGCTCCAGTTCTGCCGTGTGTCATGTAAATGGCTGAGCCTGGTGGCCTGGCCAGGGCTGTGGGCAGATGGGAGAGGGTTGGGGTGGGATCACACTGCATAAGCTTGATTGGGGACCAGTTTGAAAGAAGCAGGGGTGTGTCTGGGAGGTACACCAGAATTATCACCTGCGCTTGTTTGTCACAGCCCCAGTTTACCACCTTTCCCTGGAAGAACTTGGGGCTGTGTGTGACCTGGGAGGTGAAAACAGATGAGGCACCTGACTTCTTTGCTTTTCAGTGCATTCCTGTGGTGGTTAGATGTTAAATAGCATAATCAGACTATGTTTAATTGCTTTTGGGGAAGAAAGACACATTGTCTTTTAACACAGGTGTTATCTGGGTTCCTGTTCCTCAGAGAGCTTATTAAGCCCTGCCTAGGTTTTCTGCTAATTCCCTGGGGTGTGTGTGTGGGGGGGGCTCGTGTGATCTATGTCTCTTGCCCTGGTGTCAGGCCTAACTCAGCCTCAGCCACTTCTTTCATTGATAGAGAAATGCACCCCACCATGTGACTTTACTGGGTTAGGGGAGGAGTCACCATGTAGGGTGGCTGACCTTTGACAGCCTCCTGTCCCTCTCATCCCTGCCCCTCACTCCCTCCCCTCTCACTTTTCCCTGAGCTCCAGTCTTGGCTTCTATAACTGTGGCTACTGCCCAGTTCCTCTCTTAGACTTAGAAATCCACATTGATCAAAGTACAGGGCAAAACAAAGGGCTTTGTAGGGAGCCTACATTCCTTGGAAGATATAAACACACAAGAAAGTTTTTTACCACACCATAATATCTTCCCCTTTCTTACTGATACAGCAGCTCTTACTATAAAGTGCCACTTGGAAGAGCTAGGGAGGAGGTGGGCTGTTCTGCTGTCCCCAAAAGTCGAGACCTGGGTTGAGGGGGAGCAGTGTTACCATAGCTCTGGTTCTTATCTTGGGATGATCAGACCCTGAGAAACTGAGCTCCTTCTGCCCAAACACACAGGGAAGTTCCTATTCTGGGAAACCGATTTAATGATTTACAATCAGGTGCAGACTGGATGCTGGTTGGGAAATACTGAAAAACTGTGACCTCTGTTTTGAGAACTTTGGCAAACCGAGTCCTTAGACAGACACATGTCAACTGCCCTTGGATTATGGTCAGAATTGCCAGCAAATAAGAGCTAAAGAATACGAACTTTGGCATTTCTCTTACTTTTTTCTTTTATTTTGAAACAGAGTTTTGCTCTGTCTCCCAGGCTGGAGTACACTGGTGTCATCCTAGCTCACTGCAACTTCAAACTCCTGGGCTCAAGCGATCCTCCTGCCTCAGCCTCCTGAATAGCTGGGACAGCAGGTGCATGCCACCATGCCATGCGTGGCTAATTTTTCTACTTTTTGTAAAGACAGGGTTTCACTCTTGCTCAGGCTGATTTCAAACTCCTGACCTTAAGTGATTTTCTACCTCAGCCTCCCAAAGTGCTAGGATTACAGGTGTGAGCCACCGCACTTGGCCTTTCCCTCCCTTTTAAAAGGACTTTCCGTATGACTTACCTTAGGCTTCTTGGATCAAGGCCATGCATTGGACAGCCACGAGTAAATGATCTGACACGTGCAGGTGGCCACAGTGTGTGTTTCACATGCGTGGGCTGTGTTTCAGAGCACAGAGATTTAAAATATTCTGTTCTCTAAATATTATTATCCCATCTGACAAAAAAGATACTTGAAGAGAAAATTTTTTTAAAGGAATAAATGCTCTGTGGTCATGAGGAAGGCACCTCAGCATTGTTCATGTTGGGGAGGAGCCTGGAAAAGTCTAAGGCAGAATGTGAACAGTGACAACTTCTGGCACAGTGGGAGTCGGGCACATGCCTCCATGTTTGCTCATGTGATCATGATCCATAAGGTAGGTAGTTATTCCCCTCTTAGAGAAAAGGAAATTGCAGCACACAGAGATTAAATAATTTCTCTTGGCAAAGGGCAGAATGTGAATTCACAGCCAGGCGGTTTGCAGTTGAACAACTATACCCCCTTTCCCATGCATTGTGCCCCTCCTGCGCATTTTATGAGCTCCTTGCTCAAAAGTGAAGTCTTCCTTCTTATTTGTCCCCCAAATTGTGTGCCAGTTCTTTATATTTAGACAGATGTCACTTTGGGTAGATATGAACTTGACAAGAAGATCCTACATAACTGCCCGTGGTTCCTGTTCTTACAAGTAACTGAAACTGCTCCCCATCAATGGGTTACGACACAGATAGCCAGGGTGCTCGAAAGAGTGTTATTTCCAGTGTGTTGCAATGCTTTTCCTTTTTTAAAAAAGAATTTCTCACTCAGTTTAAAAGCGGAACATACCATGTTGAATTTTCTCTAATCTGCATACCTGTCCCCTTTCTTTATCTCAGCCCCAAGCTGTTCTCTAGGTGCCTGAAGACGGCTCTGTGGCTATCCTCCATCATCCTAACATGTTCCCAGTTGAACCTCTAAAAACAGGCCTCCCTTTCCAACTTCCCCAGTCTGCTGGGGACACCAGGCTTCTTCTAGTCACCAGGCCCGTGAGTCACCTTTGACGCCCTTTCTCCCTCATGCCTCGTGTCCAACTTCTTCCTGTTATTTATTTTAATAGTCTTTATTTTTTAGAGCAGTTTTAGGTTCACAGCAAAATTGAACAGAAAGTACAGAGTACTTACCCATTATCAACATGAGCACCAGAATTGAAGAACCTGCATGGACACATCATTATCACCCAGAGTTTGCATTAGGGTTCATTCTTGGTGTTGCATGTTCTAAGGGTTTTGGCAAATGTGTAATGCCATGTATCCAGCATTGCAGTATCATACAACAAGCAAGCAATCAATTTTACAACAGATACCAGCTGGGTGTCCCCCATTTCAAGTTCAGGAACTTCCCCATCCTAAAATGCCCATCACAGCCTGTGATACTATGAGAGATGTAATATCCTTTATAATAAACCAGTAAACAGGTTTCCCTGAATTCTGGGAGCTGCTCTAGCAAATTATTCAAACCCAAAGGAGGTGTCATGAGACCCCTGATGTATAGCCCATTGGTCAGAAGCACAGGAAAAACAACCTGGGGTTTGCAATTGTCATCAGAAGCAGGAGCAGTGTTGTAGGACTGAGCTTCAACCTGTGGGATCTAACATTATCTCCAGGTAGATAGTGTCAGAATTGAAATGGGTTCAGACATCTTCATGGGTCAAAAGAAAAAAAAAAAAGAATTGAAATGGGGGACACCCAGCTGGTGTCTGTTGTAGAATTGATTGCTTGCTTGTTGGGTGGGAGAAATCCCCACACATCTGGTCACAAAAGTCTTCTGTGTTGATTGTTGTTGAGCGAGAGAATAGAAAAAAATGCTTAGCGCTTGAGTTTTTCCACTCAGCCCTTTGAGATAGACCTCCTTGCCAACACAGGCCCTCCACTCCTGGGGGGCTGGGCCCCTCACTTCTCCCAAAAGCATTACTGTTTCTTAATCACCCCAGGCTGATCCTGTTTGCTCTGCTTGTCCTAATGTGATATCAAGACTTGGCCAAGCCCTGCCTTCTCTGTGAAGCCTCTCCTTCCGTTCTTCTTCTGGGAGCCCTGTTATCAGTGTGGTTTCTTTAGGCATATACCGTGAGCATTGCATTACAAGTGAGCTGTTTCGTATCTGTGTCTTGACATCTTTAGGTATTAGGACTCAGTGACTGTTTGTTAAAAACAAATATCCCTCAGAGGTGGTGGCTTGCCTGTAATACCAGCACTTTGGGAAGCTGAGGTGGAGGTGGGAGGATCACTTGAGGCTATGAGTTTGAGACCAGCCTGGGCAACATAGTGAGATCCTATCTCTACAAATATAAGAAAAATTAGCCAGACATGGTGGCATGTGCCTGCGGTCCCAGCTACTTGGGAGGCTGAGGCAGGAGGGCCATGACCCAGGAGTTCGAGGCTGCAGTGAGCTATAATCATAACACTACACTCCAGCTGAGTGACACAGAGAAACCTTGTTTAAAAAAAAAATCCCTTGCCAGGGCCAAACCTAGAACTATCACACAATAGACTCTCAGTGATTACTTATTGGATTGACTTGTCATTGTGGCACTTTATGACTAATGACCCTAAACAGGTCCATCATGTGAATGCTCTACACTTCTCTCAGTTTTACTTCCTTTTTGAATATGAGGAAATCTTTTTCAGGTGTCTGGCTGTTGGTTTTTCCCAGGTTCATATACAGGCAGAACTCTGCCCTTGCCCCACATCCCTAAAGCATTCTTACACAATTTATTGGTTGGTATTCTTCACTATCCTATCTTTTTAAATTTTATTTTATTTTAGTTTTAGAGATGGGGTCTTAGTCTCATGCCCAGGCTGGAGTGCAGTGGTGTGATCATAGCTCACTGCATCTTTGAACTCCTGGGCTCAAGCAATCCTACTGCCTCAGTCTCCCAAATAGCTGGGACTGTAAGTGTGATCGGCCTTCATTGCTATCTTTTAAGCATTTATTTCTAAGGAGGAAGATTGGATGTCCTGTTAGATGTAGGGGGTACTGTCTGATAAGGGTTAGGGCTCTTCTGAGTCTGTCTTCCTGGGTCTCAATCCTGGCTTCTTCACTCACCGGTTACATGACCTTGGGTATCTTTTCCTTTTCCTTCTTTGTAAAGTTGGAGTAATCATGATACCTGGCTTTGGGGGCTGTCCTGAGGACTAGATGGGATAATTCGCGTTGCAAGCTTTGCATAGTGTCTGGCACATAGTAAACAATCACTTTTGGTCTGGTTGCTGTTTTGGCTTTTTAATGGCATAATTTTAACATCATTTCCCAATCTCACCCTCAACAGTCCAGAGGAGTTAGGTAGGAAGGAAAGAAAACGATAGAGGAAGACACGTGGTGTTTAAGTCGTTCCACTCTCCGCTGTCGCGCTGGCTAAACTCTTTCTTTCCTCACAGGTTGAGTGACTAAGCGAGTGGGCTCATCAGTGGGTTGGCAGGAGGCGGGGTATGTTGTTCTTAGGCCAGTCTTGTGACCCCAGGTGGCAGGGCTGCTCAGAAATTTGATGGTGATGCAGAAGTAGAGAACATTAGCTGGAACTAATTCAATCAAATTTAATTTAATTTAATTTACCCCATATTTATTAGGCACTGATGGTATGCCAGGCACTGCGCTAAGGGCTAGGGTTATAAAGTAGACATAATTTGGACAAAGTCCCTGCCCTCACAGGGCTTTTGAGAAGACAGACAATACACAAGAAAATAGATTAATGGATAAATAACAAAATAATACCGACTGTGACAAAGTCTCAGGAGAAAATCAAAGGCTGGAGCATTAGGAGCATTGCTGGGGAGTCTGCGTCAGTGGGCGTTCAGGGACTGGACTCTCTAAAACCAAGACCTGAAGCATGGGAGGGAGCCGGAGCCGGAGTCGGGTGGTGAGGTGGGTGGAGGTGTGGAGGGAGCAGTCTGGAGGGAACAAGATGCCCAGAGGGCCAGAGGTAGGAAGTTTAGGAACTGACCTGGTTAGTGCCAATGGAAGGGCCCAGAAGAGTTAAGCCAAGGGGCTGGTTGGAGAACCCAAGGGATGTGGTTTGTGGGGATTGCACAAGTACAGACCCTATCCTCTGGAACAGTGGTTTAAATATTTTTCCATCATCGGCACACTTGAAGGGGCATGCAGCGTGCTCCTGGCGTGGGACCGTTGCGGCAGTGTGGGGTGTGTTGGGGTATGTGTGATTCGAAAAGAGCCCCCTGTGATTTGGATGCACCTTGCCTTCTCCACTTCCCCAGTGGAGAAGCGCCGCTCCTCACAGTCCACTCAGAATCGCGGGGAATCTGGAAACATTCTTTTACTTTTCAATTACATTTTGAAAGGTTATGTATATAGGCACACTTTAGGAACATGGAATTCTGTCAATTGATGAGAACATTGGTTTGGACCTTTGAGAATGAGTCACGGTTTAATTGGATCACTGTTGGTGGCCCACTTAAATGAATACTGTTTTTGAATAGAAAGTTATTATTCATATTCTTTTGAAGTTATTTGAAAGACTTTGGAGATGTCCTTTAAGATTTTAATGCATGTGGGTTTTGTCCTTTTGTTGAGAGAGGCAACATAGGAGAGACGAGAGACTTCTCACGTTCAGGAGTCCTGAGTTTGTGTTAGTGCTCTGTGGTGTGGCTTTGGGCAGTAATTTAACCTCTCTGGTAAGATGGGACAAATAAATCTTGCACTGCCTGCCTTGCCAACTGTTGTGGGACAGTGCTTTATAAACTACCGAGTACCAGAAAATAAAAATTACCTTAAAAAACTAAATTTAGTTTTCATGCATTGTGGCCAATAGCACATTATGGGCAGGATTCATGACCATAGAACTGAACTTTTCACTGTTCACAGATGACAGGTCTCTAGAAGAATCTAGATGGAGAATATTTTTATAACTTTGGGGTAGGAATGGTCTTTGTTAATGTGCAAAACCTAGAAGCCATAAGGAAAAACTTGATAAATTTCATTACCTAAAAAAAAAAAAAAAGAAAAATTGCCATAGCAAAACCACCATAAGCAAAAACAAAAGAGATTACAAACCAGAAAAATATATTTGCACTTAATGTTATGTATTAAGTATTCATTTCCCTAATTAATACAAAAAGAACTCCTACAAATCAGTAAGGAAAAGAACAAGAATTCTATAGGTAATTTGATCAAAGGATATGAACAAACAATTTGTATAAAAGGAATTAGTGGCTCCTAAACACATGAAAAATGCTTGACCTCATGCATAATTGAAAAAGAATACCAATTAAATCACACTGAAAGAGGCCACTTTTCGCCTGTCTGGGATTGGCAAAGGTAAAACGTTTTGAAAACTAATCATGTTTGGGAAGATATGAGAAAACAACTCACTCATATGTTTGGTGAATATATATATTCATTCCCTGCAGAGGGCCCCTACCAATATTTGTCAGAGTTAATAATTCACATGATCTTGCTGAACCCCAAAATTTTCACTTATGGAAATTTATCCTCCAGATATACTCACATGAGTGTTCACTGAGTACTGTTTATGATAGTACTTGAGTGTCTGTCAGTGGGGGCTGGTGAAATGAAGTATGGTACATCCACACAGAATAGTATGCAGCCACAAAAAGAGAACAAGGCTAACTAGAAAATCACTTAGCAGGTCCTTGATCTTTTTTTTTTTTAATTTACTTTATTGCGTTAAGAACACTTAACAGGAGATCTACCCCATTAACCATTTTTCAGTGTATAATACAGTATTGTTACCTATAGGTATAGTGTTGTACAGAAGATCTCTAGAACTTCTTCATTTAGCAGACACCTGATCCTGTTAGAACCTGTAACTGAAGTCTTCTCTTCCCAAGACTATTGCTTCGATTCACCCGATGCACCTGTCTTGGTGAAGAGTTTGCTTAACTGAGCTTTTCATGCTTGTTTTGCCGGCATGGGCGGACCTGCTGTATCTGGGACTCTCTGAAAAGAATATTCAGAGGATTTATATGCCTGTAAAGACTTCATGTTAACAAACGGTTAAATAATTTAGGCATTAGATGAATTTGGGGCTCTGCCAAACCAGTGTGGCTAAGTCTGTCTCTTTCTCGAACATTCATGTTAACAAAACCCCATCTCTTGTCTTCACATTCTCCTCTTAAAGATCATTGTTCCCTGTGGCATAACAATAAAAAGAACATTGTGAAATCAATCCTGTCATCAGACTGATAATCAAATCCTGAGCTCCTTGAGAATCTGAATTTCTAACAGGTAGCAAATATCCTTTTCTTTTTTAAAAAAGTTACTCTTTTTTGTTTTGTTAGGCTGAAACGGCTTGTGGATGAATATGTTTTCAAAGGATAGTCCATTCTCATAAAGGACTTAATACTTCTACTGGCTCAACATTTTATATATATGGGTCCTGTGTGGCTTGTTTAAAATATATTGCTCTGAAACCCTGGGGCTTTTCCTTGTGACACTGACTTGTTGTGAGGAAGTGTTGAGATTTAGTAACTATTTTTGTAGTATCCAGTTTCCTTTATTTCCAGTGGCCTTCAGTTTTGAAGTTGAAACTGTGAACCGCATGTGATTCTACTTAAAGTATGTTAAGAAAAAAGAAATCCGAGGAAGGGAATAGAAAGTAGATTAAAATAGCAGGAAGAATAATCAAAATAGAAAAAGCCACATTTGTGAAAAGAGTCAACCGAAATGCATTGGAAAATCGATTCAAACAAAATGTGTTAATTGGGTTGATCAGGAGTAAATAATAAATCTGTGTGTTTGGGAGCACAGAAAGCTGTATAGATTCGATCGTGGGAATATTTGTTTATAGGAATTCAGACCTAGGAACAAAGGCCTTCTTCTGGTTAATGCCATTATCATACCAGGAAATTAAATTTTATACAATATATGATCTAATAAGCATGTCCACATTAAAATATCCTCATTTGTCCCAATAATATCATTATAGCTTTTTAAAAAATCACAAAATATGGCTGGGCGCGGTGGCTCACGCCTGTAATCCTAGCACTCTGGGAGGCTG
>VBSM01002217.1:24680469-24691788 GCA_008086735.1 Cheirogaleus medius | reverse complement strand
AGGCATATGGCCCTGGACCAGGGAACAGGAGGCCTTGTGTCTGATCCCATCATTTCTCGGAATCTCATTTTCCACCACTCCCTTGATCCAGGCACAATGAATCACCTCCTGTCCCCAAACATGACTTGCACTTTCTTGCTTCCCTGTATGAAGTCATATTGTACTCTGCACCTGGAATGCCCGTCTCCCACCTGACCTCCTTCATTAAGGCAATAAAACATAAGGTTATAGGGATGGCCAACAGGGACACCAGAGCAAGGCTGCCTGGGTTCAAGTCCTGATTCTGTTGCTTAGTAGTAGTATGACTTTTGACAAATTACCATTAACTTTAATGTGCCTCTGTTTTCTGTTTTTTTCAGGTGGCATATTTTAATTTAATTAATTTATTTTTTATTTCAGAGTATTACGGGGGTACAAACACTTTGGTTACCTATATTGCCTTTGCATTGCCTGAGTCAGAGCTTCAAGCGTGTCCAACCCCCAGACATCATGCATTGCACCTGTTAGGTGTGAATTTACCCATCCTCTCCTCCCTCCCCACCTGCCCGACACCCGATGAATGTTACTTCCATATGTGCACATAAATGTTGATCAGTTAGTACCAATTTAATGGTGAGTACATGTGGTGCTTATTTTTCTATTCTTGCGATACTTCACTTAGAAGAATGGGCTCCACCTCCATCCAGGATAATACAAGAGGTACTTCTTGTATTATCATTCTTGTATTATCATTCTTGTATTATCATTCTTGTATTACCATTCTTTTTTGTGGCTAGCAGTACTCCATGGTATACATATACCACATTTTGTTATTAATAATTCACTCATGTATTGATGGGCACTTGGTTTTTTCCACATCTTTGTTGTTGTGAATTGTGCTGCTATAAACATTCGAGTGCAGATGTCTTTATTATAGAATGTCTTTTTTTCCTTTGGGTAGATACCCAGTAGTGGGATTGCTGGATCAAATGGTAGTTCTACTTTTAGTTCTTTGTGCCTCTGTTTTCTTTTCTTTTTTTTTTGAGACAGAGTCTCACTCTATTCCCCAGGCTAGAGTGCCGTGGCGTCAGCCTAGCTCACAGCAACCTCAAACTCATGGGCTCAAGCGATCCTCCTGCCTCAGCCTCCCGAGTAGCTGGGACTACAGGCACGTGCCACCATGCCCGGCTAATTTTTTCTATGTATTTTTAGTTGGCCAATTAATTTCTTTCTATTTTTAGTAGAGACGGAGTCTCGCTCTTGCTCAGGCTGGTTTTGAACTCCTGACCTTGAGCGATCCTCCCGCCTCGGCCTTCCAGAGTGTGTGCCTCTGTTTTCTTGACTGTGAAAGGGGGATAATGTTAGGACCTACCATTTTTATGGGCGTATATATAGAGTGCTTAGAACAGTGACTGTCCATCAGAAGCACTCTCTGTGTGTTAATTACCTTTTGAAATGTGACCCTTCCAGTAAGCCTATGTCCGCCAACCAGCATGGGTTATGTGTTGGATGACTTGGGCAGTTACCCAACTTATTTGAATATCAGTGTCCCCATCTAGAGTGCAATATATCATGTGGCTGCTGGGTGAGCTGCTTGGGAGACTGTGAAGTACCTGGTTTAGTACTTACCAACTGGAAGACACTCAGCAGGTGTTAGTTCCTGTCCTCCTCCCCATGTAACACATCCTTTATCACCTGATGCCTTGTACCTGCTTGGTTACATCTTCTCCATTAGGCTGTATATGCCTTAGTTTCCTTTGTCTCTGTACAACATGCATTTTTTCTTTTGTTTATTTATTCATTGATATTCTCACTCATTTGCTCACTCATTTTATTCATTCAATTCTTTTTCTGGTTTATTCAAAAATCATATACAGAGTTCTTGTGTGCATTGGACCCCACTCATGGACTGTGCCATTACTCCAGCTAGAGTCTGGAAGAGAACTGACGACAGCTTGATCTATGCCAGCATGTTGGAGGCTGAGAGAATGGAATGGACGTAGGAGGCGTTTAGAGAGAGGATTGTCAGGGTTTGCTGACCGATTGAATTGGGAAAGGAAGGACTCAAAGATAGTTTGTAGGATTCTCACTTGAGTCACTGTGTGGATGCTGACATGATTGATTAAAATGGGCAACACAGGAGATGGTGTAATTGGCTAGGCTGCCGAAGGGCTGGGAAAAGTTACCATGTGGCAACCAGCCTGGTTTCGACACAGTAAGTTTGAGTTATCTCTAGGATTTCTGGATGGAGACGTCCACTAGTCTAGCTTCAGAGGCAATTCGGATTCTGGACGCCTTTGTACCGTGATATAGGAGTGGTAGCCAAGACAGAGAATGAGTGTAGAGTGCAAGAGCAGAGGGCTGCCAGTGGCCTGTTGGGGAACTGCCCTGATCAAAGTGGAAGGTGACAATGAGTCTGTGGCTTCTGCTGGGAACCACATGTGGTGCCTCACCACTGAAACTGCACCTGTCCCCCACCAAGGACGTGCTGCTGTCTGTGCACTTCAGGGCCAGCCGTGGCGAGCTAGTGATGCAGTGAGGAGGATGCCTTCTCCCGACTCAGGGCCTCACCGAGTCAGCCGCAGACCCCTAGCTGCATTGAGTGTCTGTCTCCTTCCCTGCAGCATAGTGCATAGGATCCTTGAAGAGATGCTGTGGTCCCTCTCTCCTGGCAGCCGCCCATGATCATTTCTGTCCCCTCCATTGGATGAGCACAAACAAGGAAACACATCAACACCCACTTCCCCTTATACACACCCCTGCTGCTGCTCTTCTGTCTGAGCCACCGTCACCTCTGGCCCGCGCTATTAGTAGCCGCTGTACAGCGCTCCCTGCTTCTGCCCTGGCTCCCTACAGTCTGTTCTCCCCCCAGCAGCCAGGGGGATCCTGTTAAAATATGTCGGTTCAGGTCACGCACCTACTGAAAATGCTCCAGTGGCTTCCAGATTCCTCACTGTGGTCCATAGGATCAGTGTGACCAGGCCCTGCTCCCTCTCTGAGCTCCTCCCCTCATCCCCCACACTCCTGCCATGCGGGCTTCCTTCTGTCCCCCAGATAGGCCAAGCTCCTTCTGCCTTCGGGCTTTGGCATTGGCTGCTCTCTCTTCCTGCGGTGTCCTTTCCCCAGACAGCCTTGTCACTGGCTCCGTCTTGCCTTTCAGGCTTCAGCTCAATGTCACCTCCTCTGAGAAGCCCTCCCTGACCACCCAGATCTGAATTAGTCCCCACCAAGTCCCTGTAGTCACTCTGAGTCATATCACCCTATTTTGTTTTCTTCATTAAGCTTATTCATTATGTTGTTCATGTATTTGTTTACATGTTTACTTTGTCGCCTCCCACTATGCTGCAAGTGACGTCAGGGCCCTGCTCATCTCTGATGTCTACAGTGTCTGGTACGAATACTGGTACTCAGTAAACACTGGTTGAATGAGTTAGCCAGGGCTGCCCGTCTCTACTGGGATGAAAGGAGCCTGAGCTTGTTTGTTGGGAAGGAGGAAGGGCCTAGACGCTGGGAGTCCAGGAGAAAAGCTCTTGGAGGTGGAGTTATTGAGTGCTGAGATAATTGATGGCTCGAGGTTTTAGAAGAGGTAGGGGACAAGATCCTGAAGAGGGGATAGTTTGGTGCTTTTCTTTGAGACTGAGGGGAAGTGGGTGAATATATGGGTAGATTTCAAGGAGGCAGAAAGCCGAGGTGGAGAACGTAAACATGGTTTCTTACTGTTTTGAAGAAGTGGGAGGTATGGTTGTCAGCTAGGGGGAGATGGGTACTTCTGGCGAGGGGGCCCAGAGGGGGAGGAGGCAGGAGGCTGGAGGCGAGAGGTAAGGTCCGAAGCTAGTGGCATAAGTGGAAGGATTCCCGAGCCCTGGAGAGCCCCACTGAGGCTGGAACCTGCAGCCTGGTCATGGAGCTGGTCACAGAAACGGTGGGATTTTTCTTCCGTGGTGGGCGGCACGAGAAAGAAAACAGAGGAGACAAAGGTTAGGTCGATCCATGTTTGGGGGTTGTCAGGTCCAAGCAGCTGGTGTGTCCGTGGGGCAGGAGACTCAGGGTGCCAAGGGAGGGCCTTCGTAATGGTGGAAGGAGAATGGGAAGGGCAGGTCAGAGTTCTGGTGGTTTCATTCAAGTGGAAGAGCAGATTGGGTGAGAATGAGGAAGTGAGATAAGGCCAGGTGGGCTGGAGTCAGAGGGGACTTCTAGCTTTACATTGCAGAGAAGGTAGTTCCTGACCAGGGTTGTGGCCCCATGGGGGTTGGGGAACAAAAGGCTAGGTAACAGGTGAGGGAGCTAGGCCAAGGCCAGCGGGAATGTTAGGTCATTACTCATGAGTAAGGTCCTCCTTGCAGGAGATCAGGAAAAAGTGGCGAACTCAGTGTGAAGGGGCTGGTTAAAACAAGGGACCGAGGAGCCGGGACCTGGAGAGCAGCAAATCCTGCTGGGAAGTGAAGAGGAGGGAGCTGGTCACACTCCTAGGTTCCAGGTTCTTCAGGGGAGGTTACTGTCTGGAATAATGGTCACAGGGGGATTTGGTTTCTCTGGTCCCGAGTGCATGAGGACTTGCACAGCTTGCACTTGGGAGGATTACAGGGAAGAGGAGAAGCTGGGGTCCAGCTAAGATAAAGCGCTGAGATGGGGGTGCACAGGGCATTTCCTGGTTTTAGGATGAGTTCCGAGGCATAGCAGAAAGACGGACTAGAAAAGGAGAGTGCAGATAAAGGCTGGGGTGGGACCCAGGTAGGGATGGGGGAACCCCAGAGGATGGGTGCTGCCTGGAGGCCATTCAGCTTGGGTGGACTGGCTCTGAGGACAAGGGCATTCTGGACCCAAGGGCCACGCATGAAATGGGGTGGGCCCAGATTTCAGGTGGCACTTTTCTTTTCTTTTTTTCTGAGACAGAGTCTCACTCTGTCGCCCAGTCTATGGTGCTGTGGCGTCAGCCTAGCTCACAGCAACCTCAAACTCCTGGGCTCAAGAGATCCTCCTGCCTCAGCCTCCCGAGTAGCTGGGACTACAGGCACGGGCCACCATGCCAGGCTAATTTTTTCTATATATTTTTAGTTGTCCAATTAACTTCTTTCTATTTTTAGTAGAGACGGGGTCTCACTCTTTCTCAGGCTGGTCTTGAACTCCTGACCTTAAGCGATCCACCTGCCTCGGCCTCCCAGAGTGCTAGGATTACAGGCGTGAGCCACCGCGCCCGGCCTCAGGTGGCACTTTTTAAAAACAGCTTTATTGTGATATGAGCCACATACCATGCAATTCACCCATTTGGAGTGTACATACAATTCAGTGGTTTTTAGTATATTCACAGAAGTGTGCAGCTGTCACCACAGGCAATTTTAGAATATTTTCCTTACCTCAGAAAGAAATAACTCTGTGCCCTTTAGCTGTCACAGCCCCCCTAAATTCGTCCCCCTCCCACCCCTGCCCAGCCCCAGGCAACAGTCATCTGCATTCTGTCTCGGTAGTTGTCTCTATTTTCACCTTTCACGTGAATGGAGCCATATAATAAGTGCACTTAAGAAACGGGCTTCTTTCACTTAGTGTGATGTTTTCAAGGTTCATCCAAGTAGTAACATGTACCAGAACTTCATTCCTCTGTTAGGGTGGAAAGGCTAGTAGGTGCTCATGGCACGGGTAGAGAAAGATTTCTCACACAGAGATTAGAAATGATTTAGTTTTAGTCCCTGTGCGGGGACATTTCTGCCAAATGTTAGGGCGGAAATCCCAGTGCACGCGGGTTTTGAGAAAGATTTCTCTAGACAGAGATTAGGATAGAAAGAAAAGATTTATTTACTTTTCCCTGGGGGAAGGGAAAAGGACCAGCAGGAGGTAGAAAGAGGAAGAATGTGCTGGCCCAGAAAACCAGCTATCGGGGCCTTTTAAAGGGGGTTGTAAAAATGCCAGGGTATAGCCGAGAAACCGCTGCATCCGCTTCCACTCCTTTCTTCTTGGCAGCAGGGCAAAAACTGCAAGGATGTCTTGTTGGTTTCCTGCCTTCCTTGGAGAAGGGATTATCACAGGAGAGGTGACTCTGTCCTCGAGATATGTTTGAGGCTGAGGCTGTAGCTCGTTCTTTTGCTGTTTACTCAGGAACTCTGTAAAAGCAGATTCTCAAAAAATAATTTTGAAAGAGAAAGATTTACCTCTTTTCTGTCCATTAAGATTTTTCAGAAGTTATGCAAAACAGAACTCATGCAGGGTGACTGTTAGCGAGAGAGCTCATAGGATGGATCTTTAACCCTTACTGGAGAATTGTGGGATTAGGTATTTTCCTGTTATTTTTGCAAGGCTATCCCTTTCACCTTTGCATTTTTGAATAATATTCCATTGTGTATACCACATTTCGTTTGCCTGTTGATAGACATTTGGGTTGATTCTGCTCTTTGGCTGTTATTAATTATGCTGCTGTGAATATTCATGTGGTCAAGTTTTCATTTCTCTTGGATGTATACCTAGGAGTTGCTAAATCAAATGGTAACTTTATATTGAATCATTTGAGAAACTGCCAGATTGTTTTCCAAAGTGGCTGCACCATTTTACATTTCTCCCAGTAATGTATGATGGTTCTGATTTCTCTATATTCTTGACAACATGCTTTATTATTTGACTCTTCTCTTCTCTTTTTTTCTTTTTTCTTTTCTGACAGAGTCTCGTTCTGTCACCCCAGCTAGAGTGCAAGTGGCATTATCATAGTTCACTGCAACCTCACATTCCTGGGCTTGGCTGGGCACTGCGGCTCACGCCTGTAATCCTAGCACTCTGGGAGGCTGTGGAGGGAGGATTGCTTGAGCTTAGAAGTTTGAGATAAGCCTGAGCAAGAGTGAGATCTTTTCTCTATAAAAAATAGAAAAATTAGCTGGGTGTGGTGGTGTGTGCCTGTATCGCCTATATTCCCTGTTACTCAGGAGGCTGAGGCAGGAGAATCGCTTGAGTCCAGGAGTTTGAGGTTGCAGTGAGCTATGATGACACCACTGCACTCTAGCTGGGGTGACAGAGCAAGACCCTGTCTCAAAAACAAAACAAAACAAAACAAAAGAGACAAAACAAAACATCACCCAAAACCACAAACCAAAAAACTCCTGGTATGTGATGTAAGGTAGGAGTCCAACTTCATTTTTTGCATGTGGTATCCACTTGTCCCAGTCCCATTTGTTGAAAAGACCATTCTTTCTCCATTGAGTGGTTTTGGCACCCTTGTTGAAAATCAGTTGACAATCAGTTGGGGTGGGTTTGTTTCTGGACTCTCAATTCTATTCCACTGATCTATTTCTTTATCCTTGTGCCAATTCAACCCTGCATTGAGTACTGCAGCTTTGTAGTAAGTTTTGAAATTGGGATGTGGGAGTCCCAGGCCTGCTACTTTGTTCTTCTTTTTCAGGATTGTTTGGCTATTTTGGGTCTCTTGAAATTCCTGTGAATTTTAAAATTGGCTTGTCAGTTTGTACAAAGAAGTCAGCTGGGATTCTGATAGCAATAGCATCAAATCTGTAGGTCAGTTTGGGCAGTATTGCCATTTTAACAATGTTAAGTCTTCCAATCCATGAACGTGGGATGTTTTTCCATTTATTTAGATTCCTTTAATTTCTTTCAACAATGTTTTCTAGTTTTCAGAGTAATATATTTTGTTAAATGCCATCCTAGGTATTTTATTCTTTTAGTGCTATCATTCAGGTAGTACTTTGATGGTTTGTGATAGTACTTCTGCAAAGTCTTCTTACCAGGTAAAGAGGTGGAATGAGTAGCAC
The DNA here is from genome assembly GCA_008086735.1 of Cheirogaleus medius. Lineage (NCBI taxonomy): Eukaryota > Metazoa > Chordata > Mammalia > Primates > Cheirogaleidae > Cheirogaleus > Cheirogaleus medius. The sequence goes on along the minus strand of VBSM01002217.1, from coordinate 24,684,064 downwards.
TGAAAAAACATCTTCTCTGTTGTTGGCAGGACAGAAGGCAGGGCACTTTCTGCTGTTCTTCAGGAGGCTGTGTTTCAGGTCTTTCACCATCCTGGGGCAGGGAACTGAGGGATACAACAGCCTGCAAAGAACTCCATGTACCCAGCTACAAATGGTTCCCTTCTTTCCATCCTGATCAGAATCCTGTGTGGTGGTGGGGAGAGAGGTGGGGGAAGAGATAGGGGATTGCTGAGGAGTGAGTAGCTAAAGATAACTCTCAGTCAACAGGAAGGCAATCCGATTGGACTAACTCACACTAATATTTAAATGACTAATATCCCCTCTCCAACTTCTGAGCGTTATCTACTGTTCCAAAAGAGGAAAATTATTAGCCCAAACCGGTCACTAATTAAGAGAACTTTGGTAGCATAAAAAGAGAAGTTAGCAGTGGGAAAAACACTTTTGGATTCGATCTGGGAGGCTGGGGCAGTTTTTGAGGAGAGAGGATGTCACAATACAAGTTAGGAAGTCATATTACTCATGTGCCTGCTCCAGTGGTCAGTTCCCCTCTCCTATATCTGCTTTTTGTGGCTTCTTTCCTTCTATTCTGTTTATTCTAGTAACGGTAGTGGCGCTCCTTAGTGTGAGCAGGAAAGGAGTTGAAGTCAGGCCTGACATGCACGTGCAGTTATGTCCAGAGCATCTGCAAGTCTAAGGTAGCACTTTTCCTAAATGACACCTGTCAAGGGAAAAGAAGCCAAACTCTGTAAAGTAATTTAAAGAGATTTATTCTGAGCTAAATTTGAGGACCGTGGCCTGGAGCCACACCCAAGAAGCCTAGAGCAAGAGGACTCGCTGTGGTTGGGTTACAGTTTGGTTTTCTACATTTCAGGGATACAGGAATTACAGGTCAAGTCATAAATCAGTACGTGGAAGGCATACTTTGGTTTGGCTGGAAAAGGTGGGGCATCTCAAATCCGGGGCTTACGAGTCATAGGTGGGTTTAGGGATTCTCTAGCTGACAATTGGCTGCAAAAGTTAGGCTTTGTCTAAAAGACCAAGAGTCAGCAGAAAGGAGTTAAGATAAGGGTCTTCTATCTTTCATGTGATGCTATACCGGAATCAGGTTGGGAAGTAAACCACATTATACTGGTTAACAAAACCTGTTTAGTGAGACTCACCAGGCCCCCTTAGAAAGGAATTTGGGCAAAAGAAAAAGATCAGAGTTTGGTCCTCACACCAAAATAATTGTGAAGTTAAAATTCTGTACTTCTTTTTGTTATTCCCAGGTTTTAAACCCTAAATTTGGCATATCATCATGTTTACGACCCTAAATGGAATTCATATATTGTAAAGATTAGCAAGTTAGTAGTCTCATGGATTTGTGTCCTATTAACCAGTGTTTTAACACTGCTAATAAACCTTAAAAAAGAAATGTTATATCCTCTTTATTCTTTTCTTTTGTGATGAATGGTAGAAAAACTTAAATGCAATTTTATTTGTGTTTCTGACTTCAGCTGAATTTCGGAGTTCTGTTTGTTTTCCCATCTTAGTTTGTCTTTTTTTAGTTCTAAGCTGGGACCGAGGGAGACAGTGTGGGTCTGGTTTGGAGATGATTCTGCTTGTACTGCAGACCTTCCCCGCTCGCATGGCTTCGCAGCTTCAGCCCAGCTTACATGTTTCGATGCAGCTATACTTTCTTTTCCTTTTTCGTTGTGCAACCACTCTGTGAACAATTTCAGTGACCCTTGTCTATTTTTTAATAATCCTTTCCCTTAACTAACTTCTTGACCTTTTGAGTTGTTTCCCAGAAATGGTGGATTTTCTGCAAGATGAAAGAGATTCTGAAGGCCCCAGGGCAGACGTCCTGAAACCAAGATTCACCATCCCCCACAACCTGCCCCAAGGCACACGGCTGCGCCTTTAAAAGCCCAAGATCTCTGGATTTGAGGCAGCTTCTCCTATTCTCCCCAACAAGATGACAAGACTTCTGTTGTCTGTTGTATTAAAAATTCCTTTCTGGCAGTGGCAGTGGCTCATGCCTGTAATCCTAGCACCCCGGGAGGCCAAGGAGGGAGGATTGCTTGAGGCCAGGAGTTCAAGATCAGCTTCAGCAATATAGCAAGACCCTGTGTCTATATAAAATAGAAAAATTAGACAAGCATGGTGGTACCGCCTGTAGTGCCAGCTACTAGGGAGGCTGAGGCAAAAGGATCGCTTGAGCCCAGGAGTTTGAGGTTGCTGTGAGCTAGGCTGATGCCATGGCACTCTGGCCCGGGCAACAGAATGGGACAATGTCTCAAAAAAAAAAAAAATTCCTTTCGTCCTTGGCAATCTTCATTGTCTCATTAATTGGATCTTTGTTCAAGGAGCAACAGACCGAGGCTGAAACCCCCTTGTGGTTTCCATAACAGTCAATTTTTTCGATTCCACAAATTGGGGTTTCCTTCAAGGACCACTGATGTCAGAGCCCAGGCGATGCTGGACCCTGAAGCCACTGGGAAAGTGAGATCTTTGGGTGCTGGGCTGGCCCCAAGCAGCCCTGTGGACTTTAGCAACTGAAGCCAACTCCTATAATTTAGCTCTTCTGGTGGCCAATTTCTTTGGTCTTTAATATCTTTTATCTGCATCATGTATAACCTCTGGTCCCTCAGAACTCCAGCTGTGACATCATTATCTCTCCAATTCCTCTTTCATCACCTTCCAGCCTCAGTTCCCAAAGAACTGCCGAGTCTCACAGTGTTTTTTAGTTCAAATACTAGGAAGGAGCCATTGCCCAGCCCTTTCTTCTTTTGTGCCAGGCCATGCCTTAGGCACCTGCAAGCCTGCAGATTGGCTTCCCTGGAGTTTGATGCCCATCCTCGATGTAGTCACCTGTGTCTGGGGAGGGTTACAAAAATAGCTTACCTATAGAGCTGCCGCAGGGGAGATCTGGGAGGGCTCCGGCACCGCCACAGCCGTGCCCAGTGCCATGCAAAGGGCATAGGTAACGTCAAGAGCAGATACGAGAAAACCTGACACTAAACTAAATCTTGAACTTGAAATAAGCTTGATGATGGACTCTCCTTGAGAGCTGAAAGAAGCCAGTGATTTTTAAAATTTAAATAGAAAAATAGCTGAACATTTTGGGAGGAAATGAAACACAGCAAGAGCGAAATTAACTTAGCTGTTTGTTTTTTTGAAAGGGGAATAATAAAAGCACTTTAGGTTTTACTTTCTTTTTAAAAATATGTGCTTTTTGTTAAGTTTAAAAGTAATAATTGCATCATAATCTCTTCAAAAAATACAGAAAAGAAGGAAGTAAAAATCAGTCATAATCCTACCACTCAGAAATGACCACTGTTAACTTTGTCACATATACGCTCCAGTTCTTAAATAAGTAATAAATAAATACATACTTTAAAAAATCACTTAACATTGCTGCTTTTAATTTTTTGAGGGCCTGCCATCCAGTTTTCTATAGCACGTGTACCATTTTATTTTAGTTGGTCTTTTGTCTTTTTTTTTTTTAATCAGAAAAGAGATGGTCTTCATGCACTATTTTGCATTCGCACTATCACAAGGGTTCCAATTTCTCCATATCCTCACCAACACTTTTTCTTTTTTTTTTTGAGAC
>VBSM01002217.1:24669466-24680369 GCA_008086735.1 Cheirogaleus medius | reverse complement strand
TTTTTTTTTAAGTAGCTATCCTAATGAGGTGGTTTCTGATTGTGGTTTTGATTTACATTTCCGTAATGATTAGTGATGTCCAGTGTGTTTTTATATGCTTATTGACCATTTGTATAACATCTCTAGAGAAATGTCTATCAAGTCCTTTGCCCATTTTTAAATCAGGTTATTTGTTTTTGTTATTGTTGTTGAGTTTGATCTTGTCAAAAGACAAAGTTACAACAAATTTAGCTTAAAAATCTAATTAGCTTTTATTAATGATTCACGAATTGGGGAACATCTCATCTAAAGATTTAGAAAAGGCTGTAACTGGCTCTATGAACCAACTTCAATGACCCTTATGTGTTTTTTATAATCCCTTCCCTGTCCTGGTTTAGATTCTCAGGCCAGTAGGTCAACTCTTGACCTTTCTGAGTTGTTTCCCAGAAATGGGGGAATTTCTGCAAGACAAGGAGCTGAGATTCTGAAGGCTCCTGGGCAGACTTCCTGATGCCAAGACTCACCATCCTTCACCACCTGCTCCAGTGCCCCTAGCCCCTTGTTAATTACACCACTACCTGCCCCAGGGCACACAGCCCCTCCTTACAAAGCCCGGACTCTCCACTAGTGGCGTAGACGGATTTGAGGCTGACGGATTTGAGAACATCTCGTTCTCCTCACAAGATGTCCTTTGTATTAAAACTTCCTTTATTCTTTGGCAGTCCTTGTTGTCTCAGTAATTGGCTGTCTGTACAATGAGTAACGGGACCTAGGCTGAAAACCCCTTGTGGTTTAGATAACAAAGGCTTTGCCATTTTTTATTTTAAAGAATTTTGTAAACCATACTTGTTATTACTTATTTCATCATTTGAAAAACTATGTAATCCTTTCTTACTGTGCTCACATATATAGTTCACAAACTTTCTTCTGTTAGTAGTTTACTTGCAGAGAGGAGAGTGCCCATAGGCTATCGACCAAGCTTAGCATGTTTCTTTCTGTTGATCTCAGAAAGGACTTTATTAAGGTTTAGTATCGAAGACACAACACTTGCTTGCTCTAGAGCAGGGGTCTGCACGCTACTGTTGCCAGTTTCTGTAGATAAAGTTTTACTGGAAGCCAGCCATGTTCATTCAATTAGTTATCATCTGTGAGTGCCTTCTCACCACCCTGCAGACTGGAGTGGGCACTGCAGAGACCCTGTGGCCCACAAAGCCTCAAATATTTACCATTTGGCCCGTTATAGAAAAGGTTTGCCCACCCCTGCTCTCTGGAAATTTATCTTTGCTTCACAGACATTTTGCATTTTATAGAAAAAATATTCCAAGGTAGAAAATGGAGGCAGTTTTCTGCTGAAGATCTTGGATTTGGCAGATTTGTGTATCCTGCTGTCAAGACAGTGGTGCAGTTGTGCAGAGACACACTGAGTCTCTTAGATTAGTCTTCAGAACTGCCATGTGTCCCAGTGCGGGGACAACCCTGTATCTGTATCTGTCATCTGTGTGTAGACAACTGTAACATGGCAAGCAGGTTTGAGAAATCATCCTTGTTGTATATGGTTGCAAGATTTAATAATTCTTGCAGTGAAGGTAAGAGGGGAAGAGAATGGTGGCCATCCAGGTTGATGTGGTTCCTCCGTGGTGCAAGGGAGATAAAATATGCCAGAGACAGCCTAGCTGAAGTCACCGGGAGGTAGACCTCCATCCTTGTTGGCATAAAAATCTTTCAGGGAGACAAGAATTCTCTATGTACATTATTATGACATATAGGCTAGTCTGGGAAATTTGGGAATCTAAACAGATCTAAAATTGTACAACCGACCTAAAGGGCATAGTTTTGTCAGGGGACAATTTCTTTTTTTTTTCTTTTCTTTTTTTATAAACAGGACTCATAGCCAGAAGGGGACAATTTCTGATGGGCAGCTTTGGCTTGCTAGATTATAGACGACTGACCTTTTATCTCAAACCCTCCAATTATGCTATCATTTAATTTCCTTCTTTCCACCAGTAAATGCCGTGGGATGGTCTAGTACCAATTGGCACTTTCTCTTGTTTATAAAGGTGGTATCTCTTCATATATTTGAATCTGCTATTTATTTCATATGAAATAAAAATCATCCATAATTTATGTTAGAATCACTATTTCTTCTGATAGCATTATGGTACATAACTTATTTTAAATAATTATTACTTTAAAAGTATAAAATTGGCCGGGCGCGGTGGCTCACGCCTGTAATCCTAGCACTCTGGGAGGCCGAGGCGGGTGGATAGCTCAAGGTCAGGAGTTCGAAACCAGCCTGACCAAGAGCAAGACCCCGTCTCTACTAAAAATAGAAATAAATTAATTGGCCAACTAAAAAAATATATAGAAAAAATTAGCCAGGCATGGTGGCACATGCCTGTAGTCCCAGCTACTTGGGAGGCTGAGGCAGAAGGATTGCTTGAGCCCAGGAGTTTGAGGTTGCTGTGAGCTAGGCTGACGCCAAGGCACTCACTCTAGCCTGGGCAACAAAGTAAGACTCTGTCTCAAAAAAAAAAAAATAAATAAAATAAAAGTATAAAATTAATATGTGTTAACTGGAAAAATTCAAACAATATGGAAGTGGATAGAGTTTAAAAAATGAAAGCCTTTCTGATCCCCCTTCTCCCTCCCAATTTCACTGTTCAGATTTAGACTATTAAAGGTTGACTGTGGTGGTTCATTGCGATGTTTTGGAACCTGGTTTAAACTTTTTATAGTTTCCTGGTTTCATAGTTTGACCTGTTCTATAGCATCTTAAGGTGGCCAATTATCAGCTCCCTATTAGAACTGCAGAGTCCTTCTGCCTGGGTGGGAAAATCTCAAGCCCTTTGGGGAGAATTATGACCCTAACTCTGAAGCATTTGTCCCTATCACAGTCTCAGGGGCAGCCTTAGGTATTGGAATAACAGTGTTGGAAAGCAGACTGGTAATTGAACTTATACTCTCTCACTTTTTCACTCCTTGTGTGACCTCGCACAACTGAATCCCTCTGACCTTCCGTTTTCTTACCTGTGAAGTGAGGATACGCAAATCTCCCTCACAGGATAGTTGTGAACTTCAGTTACACAAGGAAACACAGATATGTTTTGTTGGAGAAATTCAGTCAAATGGGAGAGACAGAGTATACAGATATGAAGCCAGTAAGGTTAACATTAACAGGGCCGAGGTGGGAGGATCACTTGAGCTCAGGAGTTCGAGACCAGTCTGAGCAAGAATGAGACCTTGTCTCTACTAAAAATAGAAAAATTAACTGGGCATCCTGACGTGCATCTGTAGTCCCAGAAACTCGGGAGGCTGAGGCAGGAGGATCACTTGAGCCCAGGAGTTTGAGGTTGCCGTGAGCTAGGTTGACGCCATGGCACTCTAGCCCGGGCAACAGAGTGAGACTCTTTCTCAAAAAAAGAAAAGAAAAAAAAAGAAAAATTAACAGGAGATTGCACAACACACTGTTGTGTGGTGGGGCAGAGAGCAGGGCAGGAGAGGATTGCTTTCTCTGCACAACAGTGGAGAGGAGTAGAGGCTTGCAGGTGTCTGGAAAGGGTGAAGGTGTGAGGGCAGAGGTCTGGCTGTGTGGAGCCACGTGGTGTGTGTAGGGAACATGCCAGATCCCAAGATGATGGAAGCCATGGCGACCTTGGATCCACTGCAGGGATCTCGGGATTACCAGGGCTCTTGAGCTGCTCCTCCTGGCCTCCACCCCTGCGCATGTGCCAGACCCTCTGCTTACAGTGTATTTCTCCTTTCGCTTTCCTGGCTAACCCACATTATTCTTTTGTGTCTCAGCTGAAGTGTCACTTTCTCAGTAAAGCACCCCCCACACTTAGTCCATTCTTTTTAAAAAATTTTAAACATTGGGTAAAACATACATAACCATTAAATTTACCGTCTCAGCCATTTCTGTGTACTGTGTACCGTTTCAGTAGTGTTAAGTCCGTTCACACTGCTGTGCAACCAATCTCCGGAACGTTTTTCATCTTGCATAACTGAGACTGTGTACCCATTAAACAACTCTCCTTCCCTCTCTCCCTCCAGCCCTTGGCAACCACTGTTCTTTCTGTCTCTGAATTTGACTAGCCCAGGTACTTCATATAAGTGGAATCGTACAGTATTCATCCTCTCGGGACTGGCTTATTTCACTTAGCATGACGTCCTCCAGGTTTATCTGTGTCGTATGTTCTTCCATTCTTCTAACAGGGCGCCCTGTCATTTCCTTTCCACTTTATAGTTATGATGTCATCTTGTCAGTGACTCCAGATAGGACCGGAGGCTAGAGCTTGTGTTCCTGCTTCTTGTGTTCCCTATGGTGCCAAGGACATTAGTAGAAACTCTGGACTTAATTTGTGGGTGAGAATATGTATCCAGAAAATGAGTTCGGACATATGATATCAAAATGCAGGCAAATAGTGAATCTGCAGTCATAGTCACCTTTCAGTTGTAAGAATACATGTGTGTGAGTAGAAACAGGGAATTTTAATTTTTTTTTTTTGGTGAGAGAGCAGGTGTTAACTCCAATGAGCTTATGTAATACATGGGTTTAAAGAACAATAGACAACCCCGGGGACATGCACGGCCTGGGATCAATTGACAAGCTGGTTGCACTGACTGCAGCATCGGAAGCAAGGTCCTGACTTCCCCCCTCTTTGGGCCACACCATTTCTTGTCTGACCTCTGCAGTAGTTTAAATGTCGCAGGGATGACCTGGTCCTTGAAGCTTTGAGTTTCTGGTACAACTGCCAGGGCTGCTCCTAGTGGCGGATCTCTGTGCTTGTCGTTTCCATTCCTCCTCCTTTCCTGCTGCCTCCCGGCATCCCCCACGTTCAGGGCTGCTCTGACTCTCTAAGCCTTGCAGTTTGAGGGCCTGTTGTCATCCAGCTGCCTTGGACTCGCCGTGGTCCAGACTCCCCATCCCCAGTGTGGATGACGTTCATCTTGGCCTCGACAGCAGTGGCTGGGAGTGAGGGAGGGACAGAGGTTCACCTGTCAGGGACTGGGGGGTGGCTCTGGGTCGGGGGTTGTGAGAGGCATATCTACTCTGTTTGGAGCTTCCAAATCACCTACTGTGGGTATCTTATTTTTCAGATTGATCGTGTCCTGTGCTGAAGATGTTTCCGGAACAACAGAAGGAGGTATGTCATCACAAATCCAAACATAAATGACCCATGTGTTTTGGCTTGCACAGGTTAGCTCTTCACTCACTAACTGTAAAACCATCCTAGAGGAGGGCTAATGAAAGAGCAGAATGCCCGCCGCCCGTGCCCAGCCCCACCACTGGTGCACCCGTGGCCTTCAGCTCCTGGCTCCCATGACTGAGCTGTGTCATGCTCTGCCACCATTGCTCATACCGAGTATCTTTCCCCATGACTCAGAATTCTCCCAGGCTCTGCCTCCCACCTGTACTTTGAATGATCTCCCTCTGGTGGGCTTTCTTGGTTTTCTACTCCATTGCATCACCCCTGAATTCTTTCACCTTTGGGTAAAAACCCAGGGGAACGCCCTGCTGTTAGTTTCACTTTTGCCCTCTGTTGCCTCTTGGATCTCTGGGCTTGATTTCATACCGTCCTGACTGCAGCCTGGCTTGCTGAGCTTCCGCTTGACAGGGAGGGAGGAGGGTGGGACAAGCACCACACTCTGAGTGTCTCTCCCTTGGAAATACCCATTGACCTACCGGGCCTGCTAGGGCACAGTGCACATCATCACTTGGTGAGCCTGAAGAAGTGGAAAAGCAGCACACGGGCCTGTCTAGGGAGTGTGCACACTACACACACACAGACACACACACGTGCACATGTGCGTGCACACACAAATCACACAGTCACCTCACCCAAGTTGAGAGCACTAACCAATCCATGTCAGAGAATCTACCCAGAAATGCCTTTGCAGGATCTCACATCCTTTCTTGCAGCCTTATCTTTGGGTTCAGGTTCTCCTTAGGGGTCCAGCCCACTTCCACCCTTTCATAACAGGCTGGGCTCCCCCATTTTTTAAGGCAGTGTTTTTGGTTTGTTTTTTAACTTTTAAAAACTGGGTTATAATATGTATAGGAAAATGCATAAAGTGCCCTTATATGTGTGGCTCAATAGATTTTTACTTATGTATACACCTGTGTAACCACCACTTACATCAAAGTATGGACCAGCACCCCAGAAGGTACCCTGTGCCCTTTCCAGTCAGTCCCCCTACCTTCCATCCCCAGAGGTGACCCTACACAATACCAATACCAGGCATGTTTTTTCCCCATCGTGTATCAAACAGTTCTGGGACCAAGCTGCTTGCTCCAGGAAATACCTGCTTTGTGAAGTTAACTAAATCACAAGGCTACGGGCACAGTCCCCACAGGACGGCCCTCACTTCCAAAACCTATTGCAAGTCTGAGGGGCTCCCAAAACCACCCTCAGGTTCGGTAATTCATGAGAAAAACTCACAGAACTCACCAACAGCTCTTACACACCCAGATGCTGTTTATTACCGGGAAAGAACACAGAGCAGAACCAGCCAAAGGAGGAGGGAGACACATAGGGTTAAGTCAGGGAGGGCCCGAATGCGGAGCTTCTGGTCATCCTCTCCCTGGGGAGCCATGGACAGAGTTACTGTCCCAGCATCGATGTGTGACGGTGCACAGTAGTGCTACCAGGGAAGTTTGCTTGCCTGAGCCTGCGGTGTTTAGAGTTTTTATGGGGGTTCAATACCGTACTGTCGATGTGGCTGGCTTTTTGTCTCCACCCTTCCTGGGGTCATGCTGATACCGTTAGTCTCCATGTGCTCTGGAGGTCAGTACTGACGCAGGTGTGGCCCAGAGTCTCCATCATAATCACATCATTAGACTGTCTGCTGGCCAAAGCCCTGGGCAAGCAGAGATGTTCCCATCAGGACATTCCTGGGACCCAGAGATCACCTCCCAGTAGCCAAGGGCAAAAGTCAGACCTTTCTTTGGGTGAGTTGTACTCCTCATTCCATCTTTGTGTTATACCGCCGGCCGGCAGGCTCTGCCAAGGCAGCGGGGCCGTGTCCACCACCAGCACCATTCCAAAGGCGCATTTTAAATGTTTCTCTGTTGGTGAGGGTGGGTAGAAGTGGGGACTACCTATCAATGAAGCCAACAAAGGCTTTTTTCTAATTATAAGAAGCATTTTTGTTTTTCGGTTGGTTGGCTTAATCACTTGGTGTCTATTGTAAATTCATTTCAATGAATAAAAACTAGACACAGATTTCAGCCAACTGCATAAAGAAAGCATGCCATTGACTTTGAAAAGATCCTTTCTTATAACTAATTATATAGTAATATTATAACATTAAAGAATTTTAAACTGGAAAGTCCTTCAGTGGAAAAGGAAAAATACTGCAAGTATAAAGAGGTAAAATATTCAAAAATTAACTTTAGCCTCTGTCAGCAAGAAATAAACATAGCACAGCTATATTCTGGATGTACTGTAATATATTACTGTTCATCACACATCAATCCATTTTCCACATGTAGCCAGAATGATCTCCTGGCTTCTAATCCATTGCTCCTAGAACAAAGTCAAAACACCTGCAGGTGGTTTCTAGGGCCCTGCAGGATCCAAACCTGCTTTTTTCTCCAGATTTATTTCCTGCCTCCCACCCCCGACCCCGAGCACTTCTCGCTCCTTATTTCAGAGCTTATTTTAGAGCCTTGAATGCTCTGTGCACTCTCATCCCCTGGACTTTCACAGATGTTTTTCCCACTGCTTAGAATAGTCTCTTCCCCCAGCCCCCACGCTGCGTTGACTTGCTAACTTCTCCTTATTCTTCAGGCTTCAGCTTAGAAGTTAAGAAGAGGCTTCTGAAAGCCTCAATTATAAAAGGTATTTTTATCTCATTGCCTATCCCAACAGCACCCTGTGGTTAATGCCAGTTAGAAGAAGAGGAGGTGTCGGTTGAGCTTTTCAGTACCCTAGTGGCTGGTTCTTGTTTAGCGGAAAATGATTTGGGTCCCACCTACTTGAATATGTAAGGGCCAAATGCAATATCACGGATTGTTCTGGAATCTAGACCGGCATGTACCCACAGCAGCATTACTAATTATTCATGAGGTTGGCATGTGATCTGAGACCCATTTACCATCTTTGTTCAAGATTTATACAGCCTAGGCGTGACATCTTGGTTCTGCCTAGCTGGTAGTGCCACCCATGAAGTAATTTTTTTCTTTTTAAGATTTGGGGGGTGAGGAATCAAATGCAGCATCTCTTGTTAAAACAGCTTTATTACCATAATAAATCTAGAGAGATGAGAAGAAGGAGTGAGAGTCTCCCTTGTTAGTTAAACATGTTCCATTTGCACATTGGTTTGAATTCCCAGGAGAGCAGTATCCGAGCTGATGGATCTTCCCCATAAAAAGGCCTTGGCACTGGGCCATTGTAAAATTAAAATGAATTCGGATTCATTCATGCATGCAACTTTAATTTACAATTAAAATATTATGGTTACATATTTTAATAAGAATAATTAGATGGACCCAACCGAATCAACTCTTCTGTTTAATGAGACAGAACCCAGAATCCAATTGGAAAGGCAGGTGGCTGTGACAGGAAGCACGTTTCAGACAGTGTCTTTTGTGGAGCGAGGCAGTTTTGTTCTTTTTATTTTCTAACGTCCAGAGTGAGCAGTTTGATTCTTCTGCACTACTGAGGACCCTTCCTCAGGCTTGTTGAACTCGTTTCCTGCGGTGTGTGAATCAGCAGTTTCTTCCTGCTGGATACAGTCTGTTTCACGGAGTCCGACATGCTCGCCCCTGTGCCTGGTACGCCGCTCCCTCCGTAAAGGCTCTGGGTGGGCTCGTTCCTCGGCCCAGGGCTCACTTGCTGTAACTGGAACAAAATTCCTACCTATGTGGAATTCCTACCAAGGGTGGGAGGAGCCCCTCGTGTGTGTGTGTGTGTGTGTGTGTATGTGTGTGTGTGTGTGTGTGTGTTGGTGGGGGCGTATCTGTCCTGCTCTCTTGGGTCATGATGGCTGCATTCTCCCGTTAGAGATTTATACCTTTAGGATACGGGTCTTTCCCCCTTCAAAATGTATGTATTTCTTACTGGGTATAACAGCAACTCCTGGGCAACTGCCAGTTATTGTCACCTTAGTGACAATAAATCCATCAGTTCCTTGGGAGGGAATACCCCAAGTGGAGCATGGCCCAGTGGTCTGGGGAGAGTTGCAGGACCACAAGGATCCTACCACTGAGGGAGGAGACAGGGCTACAGGGAGAGCTGGGAGGGATGTGTTGCCATTTTGGGATGAATAGCTTCTAGGGGTAATATTAATCTGTTCAAGAGATGCTTATGCTGACCAGTGGTAATATTTCAGACTTGCTCTAGGAAAGCATGGTTTTGATATTGGGAAACTGATTAGAAAGTGACTTGGCTGGAACAAGTGAATATCATTAATGAATAAAGGATACCACCTGGTGTCTTATGGTGCTGGGTACTTTAAAGGAAAACAATAAAGCAAGACAAAACATTCTCCTGCTCCCCAGAAACTACATTTGTTGTTCCCTGTCCCCTCCTTCCTTCCTTCTCCCTCCCTCCCTTCCTTTCTTCCTTTTCTCAGTCTCTATTATACCCAGTTATTAAGTTTGCCTATTTGCAAAAATAGTTCAGTTTCCGTAAGAGGCAGTTTACATTCTGTAAGAAAAGAAAACCAGCTGGAGATATTAGTCACAACAGACACCAGGTTTCTGAGAACGATGCTAATATTCTGAGTACTACATTTGTGTCACAGTTACTTCGAGGACTCTGATATTTTTTTCTGAGCCTGTCCCAAAGAAAGATCCTCCTTCCTTTTTTTTTTTCCTTCACCCATATTTTAAAAGAATTGTTCACTGCAGAACATTTCTGAAAAAGTATAAAGGAAAAAATAAAAGTTTGGGCTGTTTCTTCCAGTCTTTTTCTGTACAATTGCATGTATCATTTTTAGGAAATTGAGGTCATATAGAATTTATAGTTTAATATCTCACTCTTCCAGTTTAGCATTCTAGCACATTTCAAGAAAAACTTCTGCTGGCTGTGATTACATTAGAAGTGACTTACAAAAAGAGAAAAGAATTAGTAAACATAAATTCATCTTCACATTTGTTAAGAAATGAAAAAAGTAACTTTACAGTGGAGAAATCTGACAGATACCACCTCAGCCAGGTGACCAAGGTTAACGTCCGCAGTGATAAGTCACGTTGACAGTACGTACCCTTGATACAGTGTTATGAAAATGTCACTTTACCTCTATGGTCTTCCTCCCTAAAACCTGTAACACCAGTTTAATCCTGAGACAAACATCAGACCAATCCCAACTGAAGGACAGTCTACAAAATACCTACCAGTGCTCTTCAGAATTGTTCAGGTCATCAAAAACAAGAAAGTCTGAGAAACTGTCATAGTCAAGAGGAACCTAAGGAAACACGATGACTAATTATAATGTGGTGTCCTGGGGGATCCTGGAAGAGATAAATGACATTAGGTTAAAACTAAAGAAATCTGAATAAAGTATGGATTTCAGTTAATAACAACATATCAATAATGGTTCATTAATTGTAACAAATGCACCATACTAATATAAAAGGTAAATCATAGGGGAAACTGGGAGTGGGCTGTAATAGGAACCCTCTGTGCTATCTTTGTGATTTTTCTCTACATCTAAAACTTGTAAAAGAAAAAGTTTATTTTAAAACAAATAATGTTGACCCACACATGATCACATATAAAGATTTCTGGAAGATTATACAGTGTATAAAGCAAGATACAAAACAGTATTTATGGTATACTCTCATCTGTGTTTAAAATTTTCGTAAGCTGGGCATGGTGGTACGTGCCTGTAGTCCCAGCTAATTGGGCAGCTGAGGCAGGAGGCTCGCTTGAGCCCAGGAGTTTGAGACCAGCTTGGGCAACATAGCAAGATCTCATCG
>VBSM01002217.1:24645503-24664834 GCA_008086735.1 Cheirogaleus medius | reverse complement strand
AGTGAAACAGAAGTCTGGGGGAACTTGGTTTCTGGCTGGGGTTGGGGGAGGATGCTCTTCACCGAGAGGGGAGCAGGGTGAGGTGGGAAGGCTGTGGGTGCTGATGCTCATGGGACTTCTCGGTGGATCAGGCCAGAGGCTGGATACCTGGAGCGATGCTGGGACTGGGATGGAGCTGTGGGAACCAGCAGCTCATGTAGGTTGGTCGAATGTGTTTGGATAAGGTCACCCTAGCATTGCGACAGGGGTGTGAAGAATGGCAGCCTAGGATGGCTCTCGGGCACAGCAGTGTTTCAGGGACCAGAGAAGGAAGAAAAGCTTGCCATCCACAAAAGAATAGTGACATTTAGCACTCCAAGCAAATTAAAGATGTTCAAGATTGGAAAAAAAAATTTCGAAGTCTTGATGCTGCAGTGATTTTGAGTATGCATTTAGAATACGTTGCTGTGTTCTTAGAAGGCGTTTTTTTCCAGCATGGTTTTAGAATTTGTATTCAACGTAGTCTCTCCTAGATAATAATTAGACTTAAGGAGTAATAATAATGGTAGTGTCCGAGAATTCCAACCCATTGAGATGAGGAAAATAGATTCTTTACCACAATTTGTCATTATGATGTCTGTTCCTTTTACACATATTAGGAAGTGCCCATTCTGAGGAAGTACTGTGAAATCATTAGGTCACTCTGCCTTTTACTGAAAAACTACACTGTTAGAGTATTTGCTACTGGGTTTTTGAATTAATAATTTTTTTTAGCATTTCTTAATTACTTAATGCCAATTAATGTGCCATGCACTCAAGTCATATAAGACAGTCTAAACTGCACTACAGGAGCTTAACATCTGTGGGAAGACCTCAATGCTTTGGGTTGGCAAACATTTTTCTTTCTATGTAATAATACTTTATACTCATATAGCACTTAATGAAAATTTTCCCATTGCTTTCACCAGTATTTTATAATTTGACCCACCTAACAAACAGCTGAGATAGGTTGGACAGGAATTATTCCCATTTTCCAGATGTGGAAACTGGGACTCAGCAAATAAATTCATAATTTAGGAAGTGAGCCAGAATTTACCCCTAGTCTTGTGACTATAAATTCAGTGTTCTTGCCACGAAATGGGACATGCTGCTCAAAGTCTCTGTGTTAATACTTGGACAATAGCCAACAAATAGGAGGGGAAAACCCTGATTTTTTTCCCCCAGAACTATTTGTCCTTACTACCATCATTGATTATAATATGTTGAATAGTCAGGGGGAATGTGGCATTGTAGTAACTGTGGATTTTACAGTTTCAGTTCAGAAACCTTTTTTAAAAAATCACAAATTGTAGCAAATCAAAAATTGTGTTTCCTTGCCTTTTCATTTTTGTTTACTCTCTATGAAAACACACTATTTCCGTAACAGGTGCATGTCTTCTGCTGTTACTGAGGAATATAGAGCTCTTGGAAATAGTTAATTTCCCTTTTTGGTATATTCAGGAACTTCTGCCTCTTCAATGGAAAAATGGAACTGCCAACACCCTCTGAGGGAGCATGGCTTACATGTGATCTGGTGACTGGGACCCATCACCATAGTCTGGCTGGAAGGGCACAGGGTGGCCTGGACTGCTGTTGTCAGCATCCCACCGGCTCAGAATGAAGGCAGGGCCGACTTCTTCATCAGACACGGTGCCCAGGGCTCACACGACTTTTGGGGGCCCATGAAAAGGTTTTCATTTCTTTTAAAATCAGAAGAGTAAAATGAACTTTTAGGTCAAAGAAAATATTTCAATATATACTATTAATATATTCATCTTTATACCAGTATAGTTTTAAAGTATGATTTTTAATAATTTTTCGTGGAGGAAAGGACCCATGGAGGCCAAAGTGCTCAGGGCCCATGCAAGTCAGGGGGCAGCTCTGAGTTTGTGTGTAGGGTTGGGGGTGAGGGTGGTCAACATGATCCACTCTGAACTTGTGGTCTCTCCTTTTCCAAACTTACTTGTCTTTGTGTTTCTTGATTCATTGATGATTGATTGATTGATTCATTCTAAGAACTGTAGATATGTGATGGCCAGGCATGGTGGGTCACACCTGTAATCCTAGCACTCAGGGAGGCCAAGGTGGGCTGATCCTTTGAGCTCAGGAGTTCGAGACCAGCCTGAGCAAGAGCGAGACCTCATCTCTACTAAAAAATAGAAAGAAATTAGCTATTAGCTGGACAACTAAAAATATATAGAAAAAAAATTAGCTGGGCATGGTGGCTCATGCCTATAGTCCCAGCTACTCGGAAGGCTGAGGCAGGAGGATCACGTGAGCCCAGGAGTTTGAGGTTGCTGTGAGCTAGGCTGACGCCATGGCACTCTAGCCCAGGTGACAGAGTGAGACTGTCTCAAAGAAAAAAAAAAAAAGAACTGTAGATATGTGAAAAGTACTAAAACACACACACGTACAGAGACACACACACAAACATACACACTGACAGGAGACTGAGGTGAAAAACAAAGACTGAGAACAGAGTGCCTGGATTTTGCTTCTGTTTCTGTCTCTGGGCAGGATCTACTTTATCGCGGACCCAATCCCACTGTATGTAATCAGGGGATATTACAGATACTTTGCTTTAAAAATTATTTTTATAGTTCCTCTTATAACTTAGAATGTACTTTTAAGAAATAATGGCCAAAACGTTTAGAGCATTGATATATTGTTATCTTGTTTTTATTCTGTTTCTGTGACTCCTAAATGATTTTTAAAAAATACATAATGAAAAGATTTTAAAATAAGACTTTTTGGGACATTAACTCATAATACCTATCTACTGAGAACAAGCAGTGGGACAGAAGTCTTAAATGCAAGAACAAAGTGTATGTTGTCCTAAAAGATGAAATTTGATAGGTGGCGAAAGTTATCTTTGGGCAATGTAGACTATTTTTCTGATTTTTGAAAAGTCCTCTGTACTGAAAATTCTCCTTTTATTATCTGCATAACAAAGTGGAGGTGCTTTGTCCAGAAAACTCCATACTCTTCCTTACCTCTTCTGCTCTAGAGCCTTTGCAGCCTGCCTCTCAGATGTGCTCAAAGCAGCAAGAAAGGCCTAAATGTCAGCCTTGAAGCCCCAATCTTAACAAAAAGTTAAAATATTTAAAATGAAATTCAGTTAGTAAATTTATGATCACTGAATAAGATATACTTTAAAATTTGTCATGCCAAACCTAATACCTTTTTGCTGTACATTTTCATATTTTTAAACTGAACCTATTTACTTAAGAGCACTTTTTGAAACGTGTTGTTTTAAATTTTACCCTATGTTTCTTCCTGTTATTATCTTTACAAAGGAACAAAATTATAATATCTACTGTATATGTTTTTTTTTTTACATCTCTAATTTTTGCCTATAACACAAAGATGTTATAAAGATGAAATGATTTAATATATGGGAAATGTATTTTTAAAATATAAAAGTATTGTGTAAAAGAAGGTGTTCATCTTTCTATTAATAAGTTGTTACCACTTATTCTCATGAGGCTGGGCTGTATGCACAAAAGTTAATTTCAACTCTCATTGCTTACCTTTCACGGGACCTTTGCTACCCTTTCTTATTTGTGTTCTAGGAAGTGATTTACCAGGCAGGGCCCATGATTTTAATTTATAGAGATGAAGCAAGTAAGAAATGACTGCTTTAAAAATTGAGGAAAGGCAAATCTGTTTTTCATGATTAAAAATTAAAAATCAGTTTCAGAGTATACTCTATTGCCTTCAAATAACCTGTAAAACTATTGAAAAGTGTGTCTAGCTCAGTATTGCATTATTTAAGAAATTCCGTTTGTGGCAAAAGTGTTTTCTAGACTTGCTTGTGGTGCCTGATTCAGGAACTTTACTTCTTGTTTTATAAAGGATTGCAACCACGTTTCAGTTTTGTTCTAGTGCAGTCATTTCTCTCAGCTCTTTCTAGCCCGGCTGGCAATTCTGAAACAGATTTCTGTTTATGATGCCGTTACAGGAATTTGTGAGCGTCTGGGTTCGAGATCCTAGGATTCAGAAGGAGGACTTTTGGCATTCTTATATTGACTATGAGATATGTATTCATGTAAGTATGCAGTAAGTCATTAATAGAAATAGTAATTTTTATGTAGCATACTTTTTTTTTTGTTTTGAAACAGAGTCTCACTCTCTGTCTCATACATTTTAAGGGATACTGTTATATACTTAAAATGGAAATTTGTAAAAGTTTTCCTAATTCAAAGAACTGAATTGGAATTATTACAACTAATGCTTGTATCTTAAATGAAGTAAATGATGGTTCCTAAAGGTGAAAAAAATACTTGTTTGAATTCCTTATTGTACCTTTATTAACATTCATATTAATACTTATTGCATCACATATGAAGATGTGAATAGATCCAAAATTTGTGTTTAAAGAATATTTATAGCTCATTATTGGTATTTCTTTGTGATCTGCTATAGTATATTTCTAGATAATATAATGTTTAAAAAATAAATTTTGAGAGAATATAAAGTTCTCTGGAAAAGTGATGTGTAGTGTTTTATACTTAGAATCAGAAAGTAGGAAATGACTATGTGCAATTAATTTGTCTACATTGTGAGTAATTAAGTTGATTAGTAAACAACTAGAAGTGATGTAACTTGCTTGGATACTACTGTATCAAAATCACTTGAACAATGTGTATGTAGTGTATGGCCCTTTATGATCATCTTGAACAAAGGTCTGCAACTGTTTTCTGTAAAGGTAGTAAATATCTTCAGCTTTGTGGGCCATGCAGTCTCTGTCAAAACTACTCGTTGTTGCTGTTGTAGGTGGAAAGCAGCCATAGACAGTGGATAAATGAATGAGCGTGATTGTGTCCCAATAAAACTTTACTTGCAAAGACCAGTGGCAGACCAGATTTGACCCTCAGGATAGTTTATTGGCTTGTGGACTTGTGGTCTTGAAGATAGTCACTTTTTGCATCTAAATCAGATGCAAATCAGCTGCAGACTAAATGAGTTCAAATTTGGGAGCATAGATACTAGCTCAGATTATATCTGCGACTTCATAGCACAGGTGATTGAAGTAAAATTTAGCCATCATTTAATCTTCTCATTGTAAATGACTAAATTAGCATATTGGACTCCCAAATGCTAGCCATAAACCTTTTTTTCCTTATTCTGTCTTCTCTTTTTTTCCCCGAGTTTCTCCAACTTAGGAAAAAACAAAGTAAAAGCTCAGAACTGCTCTTTTGATTGTGCTAGAGGCCATTGCCAGGATATGCCATGTATTTTTATTTGTTTTGGTTTTACTCACACCAGAGTTGCATTCTGTGTGGGAAATTATGGGCTTATAAGAATAAGCACTTGAAGTAAAACAAAATTCTTTAGTTGCCTTTTAACTTTCTCTTAAAAAAATTTGTGAGTCCTTATCACATACTTTATGATAGGCATAAATTTAATTATTTGCAGGAGTTAATGAAAGTGTAGATTCTTCTTTGCTGTATAAATAGCATGACGTGGATTCAGAAATCTCTACCTGGAGCCAGAAACGATGACTTCCACAAATATTATTTGATGGTGTTTGGCACTTCTCTGAAATGCTAATAAATTGACAATGGATAAGTCTTTTTGACTTGGTGGGTAGCAGAAACAAGCAAATAGATTTAGAGGAATTTAATCAATCAATGATCTCAGTATAGTCTAATTGTGAAGAGGCTTCTGCCCGTTGAGCCATTAAAAGTGGATGGTGGGCACTTTGGGATGCTAAGGCTGGAAGATCACTTGAGGCTGGGAGTTTGAGACCAGCCTGGGCAACGTAGTGAAACTCCATCTCTACAAAAAATTTAAAAATTAGCCAGGCATGGTGGCATGCACCTGTAGTCCCAGCTACTTGGTAGGCTGAGGCGGGAAGATCTCTCGAGCCCAGGAGTTTGCAGCTGCAGTGAGCTATGATTGTGCCATTGCACTCTAGCATGGACGACAAAGACCCTGTCTCAAAAAAAAAACCAAAATAAAGTGAATGGCAAGGCTGGAGAGTTATAGTTGGCCTCTTTTAAATGCTGTACCCATAGAGCTTTGCAGATAGAGAAACTGGGGCTTAACTCGTTTAAATTAACCTCAAGGGAAATGATATCAGTTAACTCTGAAATCTTCACATTTACTTGGAATTTTAAACCAGGAGACTGTAGAGCTGGGTAGTCCATCATGGATACTCCCCTAACCTCTCTGCAAATGAAGTACTTATGGATGGTCCTTAGTCTGATGTACGTACCAGGTAGATCTTTAGTTATTGACATCCATGATGATTGTGAACAGAGAAATTAGAGGGAGTTTAAATGGGCCCAGCCTGCACCTGAGATGTCAGGAGTCCCTGCAGTGGTCTGGTACTCTCTGCGGAGAGGGTACTGAGAGGATACCTGCCCAAGCCTCATTAAGGCACTGATTCTGTTGTGAGACAGTCTGGTGGCTTAGTCCCCAAGGAGCACGTTAGAGTGAGGCCCTGCTGTGCTCTGAAATTCACCCACAAATGATATCATGCCACCAACTTCTTCCAGGGTGTTTTGCTGCTGTATCATCAAAGATAGTGGGATTTAGACCGGTAGTTCCTTTGGGGGTGAGTCTCTTAACTTTGCTGCATTCTGAGGTCTTCTGAACTTCATATAAAGTTCAGGAATACCAGGAACTATGCCATACATTTCACGGAAACATTTTAAAAACTAACGCACATAATTACTTAGATTTCCCAAGAAAAACAAGTGCTGGGCTTATTAAGTGGTAGAATACTAATTTTTGAAATAATATAAATCTTGGGGGCAAAAAATTCTTTCTTATTTGGTAATGTAAAGATTAAAAAATAGAATTTTGAAATAAATATAGAGAATAGGGATGTTCTTATTTTCAAAAACCAGTAGACACAAATATTGGCTAGTTTCTTATTTTACCCAAAGGAGAATATTTACCCATCTTTTGGTTTACCCTAAGGAAAAGCATTGTGGCTTAGCTTAGAATGGGGACTCTATAGGTGGCTTTTTCCAAGTCTGCCTTAGGGTAGCTGGAAGGAAACCAACATTTAGTAACTAATACAACTATTAATAGCTAACATTTGCCAAGTGCTAATTATCAATCCTGACAACCACCCAGTGAAGCAGATGCGTACTAGCTGACCCCGTTTTTGGCACTCAGGGAACTGAAGTGCAAGCGACTTGCCCTGTAGCAGAGCCAGGCCTGCAGTTCGGGTCTGTGTGTCCTCTATATCAGGTGCTGCACAGCCACCGTGGATCGGATCACACTGCCTCTCACAGCTAGCAGAGAAGGGAAGTGCTGTTCTCTAGTTTAAAAATGGTTTCTGGATTCCTGATTTGTGTGGTCTGTAGGGATGGTCATGTCGAGGAGATGAAGACTTCTGCGATGTCTTGTGAAGGGCCGTGAGGACGTGTCTATAATCTTCAAAAGCTCCTCCAGCTACGTGCATGGTGTTAAAATGCAATGCTTGATCCTGAGCTCTTACCAATCATTTATACCTTAGGATTTGTTTATTTTTGTGATTCATCCTTGAAAGTAGTGCTCATAGTCAGGTGAGCAGGAGGCTCCTTCAGGACACAGAAAGTGGCTAGGTCAGGCCTTGCCCTGAGACAACGCAGCTCGTTCACGTCATCCTGGCTGTCTTCAGGGCTGTTATGTTGGTGGGTTACGTGCAAGATTTCAGAGTACTTGCATAAATGTAAATATATTTCTGGTGGTTTAAATCCTATTGAGAATAGATATTGGGATCATATTGTGAGTTATAGATATAAGAAAAGCATTTTTTCCTTACGTGAGGCTCATATTTTTCTATTTTTCTGTGCAGACTAATAGCATGTGTTTTACAATGAAAACATCCTGTGTACGAAGAAGATATAGAGAATTTGTGTGGCTGAGGCAGAGACTCCAAAGTAATGCATTGCTGGTGTAAGTGATTTTAAAGAGTATATTGAGCAGACTTTATTTTTATGTTCAATATTTAAAAATTGATAGGCATTAAGATATGTAAGATATGAAGGATTTTATAGGCTTTCTTTTCGACGGCAGTATATATAGCTTGAGTTAGTTTTGCAGCCACTGAATCTGAATTTAAAATGTATCACTTGGATTTCACCAGGATTTTATAGGTAATGACCATGAAAGACCTCAGAAATGTTTAAAGATGGGTTTTTCTTTAACTGATTTCCTCCTATCCTTATTATATAGCTATAAAATGTAGAATAATACCTACATCATCATGCATAATTTGCCCTCACTTTGAGGGATTTCTGTAATGAAACCATCTTGATTTGATCATTTAAAAATGTTTTTTTTTTTCTCATAAGACAACTACCAGAACTTCCATCTAAAAACCTATTTTTCAACATGAACAATAGCCAGCATGTGGATCAGCGTCGGCAGGGGTTGGAAGATTTCCTCAGAAAGTAAGTGTACGGAAACTCCCGTGGCTGGACAAGAGACGTGAGCAAAATGCTTTGCAAGAGCTGCGTGATCATATGGGGAGAATATTAATTTCTGAAATGCTGATAATCTGCTCTAGGGCTAAAACTCAGTAGTCCATTTCCTATATTAGAGCGCCATCTTGTGGCTCACATCGTGTGGTACATATTTGGGACCAAATCTAGAAAGAAAACAATGAACTGCAATAATTGAATCAGATAATATATGGTTCCTTAAGCTGTAAAAGAGATCCAAATGACTTTGGAGTGTAGCTGACAAAAGCAAAAATTTCCAGGAAACGTGCCTAATTATAAAAAGGCACTTCTTAAAAACGATCTTCATTTACGACATTTAGGATTGACAGACCAAAATAAGGTCTACGATGGGCTGCTAATACCCTTCTGGGCTCCTTTAAATGAATGGCTTAACGCTAATCTTCAGAGGGAATGTTTATAGAGCAGTATTTGGTGGTGTTTGAATAGTCTCAGTGGGTTATTAACGCTGGATTACTCTGCGATGGTGGGTACTGCAGTTAAAGCTACTTGAATTCACACTGCTGTGATTTCCCTTCCCCGACCCCTTTGGAACGCTGGAATAGCTGTTCCGTGGGAAGCAGTGTAGTGCACTGATTTGCATATAGACTCCGAGGCCAGGCTGCCTGGGTTCAGATCCTGTCTCTGCTGTGCCTGTGTTTTCCCATCTATAAAATGGGGTAATAATAGTACCTACATCATAGTTAATGAATGTAAAGCATTCACAGTAGTGTCTTGCATATACTGTGTACTGTCTAAATATTGGTTGTTACTGTTTTAATGCAGTTAGATATGAAGTAGCTTTGAGCTTGTTTTTCTAATTTCTTATTCTTTATAGATAAGGAAATAGGCTGAGTCATGTGATTACTAGGTAGCAGCAGGGCCCAGTCTTCTGATCTCTCATTCTTATTCTAGCAGTTTCAGGATCTGAAGTCATCTCCTTTAGAGTTTACTAAATAGGACCCTAGAGCAAGCCTGAAAGAATACACTGCCTTCTCCTAATTTGGCTCAGACATAAAGGATTTGGGTATTAAGTATACACATGAATATTAATATTTATTTCTATTACATTGACATAGTGCCTTTCCTTTGAAGGTGTGATAGAGACATCTAGAAAGATCCAAGATTATAAATTGAGGGAGAGTGGGGAAAGGAAGAGAAGCCAGAGGAATAAAAATGAGAAGAGACCAGAAGGACCGATTAGCAGAGCCAAGCCCTCCAAAAACATTACAGTGGAATTTTGGGGGGTATCCCAGGCATGACAGAACAAAGACCTGGTCAAGTTTTTCCCGTACTTTCCCTCTGAAGACAGCTCTGATTTTAATTGTTGTCTCTACAAGGCCCAGGTGGCCGATGGCCTCTCCCGTCAGATGTGGTCCCTGCAGCCCAAGTTTGCAGAGTGGCCTGTCACTCTAGATGCTGCCCTGGGGAGCTGCAGCCTGGCCGTCACCAATGAGGCCTGGGCAGGGCTGGCTGAGTCCTGCAGCCCCTGCCGGCACTGGGGGCAGCTTGTCTTCCATGGAGAAATCTCCTTATTTGAGGTGAAAAGACAGCATGGGCCCTGAATTTATGTTGCTAGTTAAGCACAGGGCATGTGTTTTTGACCAGGGATCACTTCGTTGTTTTGAACATAACATTTCCATCCATAGTTGATCTACCAAAATTAATGACTCAGTGAGTGTCATTCAGCCATCATGGGGGGTATATAGCTTGATCTACATTATTTTTGCACACTGTATTGTTTGACTGTTTGCTGGTTATATTTGATGCACGTGATATAGTGGAAAGTGTCCTGGTTTGGGAGCTTGAGGAGCTGGGTTCCAGGTCTCCCATGAGTCATGGTTCCTGATCCTCTGTGGCCTCTTCTGATCCTTCACCCTCCTGTTTCTGTCCCTCAAATTCTGATGCACAGCTCTCCTGTTCTTTGTCCAGTTTGCATGGCAGTAGCAACCTTCCATGTCTTTGCCCGTGTGACCCCTCCCCCACCCGGCCCAGGCCCACTTTGGGAGACTGGACACAATGTGCACCATATCCTGACCCCACCTGATGTCCTCTGAGGCTCCATTGGTTACCCTTTAAGTATGGCCACCCATCTAAGTAGCCTGTACCTTGTTTATAGAGGAACTTTAGGAACCACAGCATTAAAATTTGAATTATGCTGGTATTGTAGACTTTTAACATATATTTAAAATCTGGTTTTTTTAATGTAAGTTTTGAAGTTGTGATTCGGAAGCACTAAATACATTCAAACCCTTTGAAACTGAAATGTCTCTTTGTATATGTGTGTGTATAAACTGTATTTTTTTTTTCATTTTAAGGTAATTTGTAGAGGAATTAGAAAATTCTTTCACTAGGAACTAAATAAGAATAACTTCTATCATTTATTGAATATTTGCTACATGTTTGGCATTTTACATGTTTTATCTCAATACTCACGAAAATCGTAGGAGTTGGGTATTATCTCAATTTTACAAAGAAGGAAATTATACGAAAGGTGGAGGCACTCTCTTCATCCTAGGAACTGGCAAATTTAAAATTAGCAGAATTCTTAAATGCTAGCTAAATTTTGTCAGTATGATTGTGAGACTTTTCAACTATATTCATTTTTCTTCAATCACAACTATAATCTCCCTTTTGTATTCTTTCCCCTGAATAACGATCTATTGAAAGCCACTCCTAATAGGTATGGAAAAAGGAAGTTATAGACTAAAATTATAAACGCTGTTGGTAAGTCTCCAACTATGAATAACGGAATTCCTACTAATTTTTTAGGTTTCAGTGGGATTTTAGATTTGGATGGGATTTTCAATTTAGGTTTGAATAGGTTTATTCATGAATTGGAGCCAGCTCTCCTTCTTCACTGAATCCATACCATTAATATAACCACATTTACCCTACAATTTAGACTTTTGTATAATGGTTTTATACTTCTTAAAAATTTGAAGAATATAAAAGTTTTTTTACAAAAAGCTACCATTAAAACACTACAGCTAGTTTTACACACACACACACACACACACACACACACCTTTTGTAAGTCTTTTGTGTTCAATAGAGGGCACCACAGCACAGATCATGAATGTCTTCAATGAAGATTTGTAGGTTTTATGTTTTTCGGCTATTTATTTTTAAATTAACTCAGCTAAATAGGCTGAGTTAATTTTTTTCTACATCAAACTGCTAATCTTCCACATACTGTACAGATGTGTATATATGTTATTTTATTGGGCTCAGTAGACCCAGGACATCTTTTGCTAGGACTAAATGATCTTGTTTAGCTGTATATTGTTCTCAACTAAACCAAGATACGATAATACCTAATAAAATCATGTTGAGGAAAACTAGATTTTCAACTGTGTCCAATTCAAGGAAAAAACAGGTTTTACTTTGTTTAAAGTTGTTATGGGGAGGGAAATAACTTTTGAGTCATGTTGTAAATATCTTTTTAGAAATTCCTTTAAAATCCTAGAGACTATTTTTTGTTCCTATTACAGAGGCTTGAAAATCATATACATTTTATTTTTATGAAGGCTTCTAAAAATGACATTTTATTGACTGTTTTACAAAGTACTCTTTATATTAAGTTTGAAGTTGATTTTCTACTGTTCAATTTGTTTGTGGAACATGTGGCACAAATATGACTAAGGAAAAAATAGAATTTAGTATTATAATAGTGGTAATCACAACCCTCTCTGATAGACAGTAAACCAAATAGTATTGAGAATGAACTAATTATGCTTACTGAATGAGATGGGAAAACACACTCAAAATTTTGCATTTTAATTTTTTAATTCTTTTTTTTCCTTTTTTTTTTTTTTTTTTTTTTTTTTTTAGAGACAGAGTCTTGCTCTGTTGCCCAGGCTGGAGTACAGTGGCACAATCTTAGCTCACTGCAGCCTCAATTTCCTGGGCTCAGGTGATCCTCCTGCCTTAGCCTCCTGAGTAGCTAGGACTATAGGTGCACACCACCAAGTCTGGCTGATATTTTAAATTTTTTTGTAGAGATGCGGTCTCGCTGTGTTGCCCAGGCTGGTCTTGAACTCCTGGCCTCCAGGGATCCTCCCGCCTTAGCCTCCCAGAGTACTAGGATTATAGGCGGAAGCCTGACCGAATTTTAAATTTCAGAATGAAATACCTGGCTATAAAATAAAAAGCATAAATTAAAAAGTTACTTTTGCTTATTTAAAACTCATACCCATAGAGTATGGTGGATACATTTAGCCAGTGAGTGAGAGAGGAGATTCCAAAAACCAAAACTGTGCCTAGCAGACCCGCTGTGTTTGAACCTGGCCCTATGTGAGTGTCCCGATGTTCCTTCCCCAGCCACATCTTCAGAATTGTGAGCTGGGTGGGCCAGATTCCCTCTTTTTTCACCTGTGTGCCCTCCAGATGGCAGTATTGAGCAGAAAAGAAAACACTGGGAAATAATGAGTCTAATGTACAGTAAAATTGGAAATTGAATTATAGCGCAAGAAAAAGGACAGTAGCCTTGAGGTCCCGATCAACCTGGACTCTGATCACTTTTGTTTGCTGTACCCATGTGTTAGGTTACTAGCAAGTTAATAACAGCGCGTGAGCGGTTCAAGGCTCAGTAAAATTGCTTCAGACGTGAAATAAAGCTAAAATGAATTTGTGTCCAATGTCATTGGCATTAGGGCTCATTACTTTTGTGGTGTAATGCCTCAAACCATCTAAAATCAATTTTAAAGATTACCCATTATTTTATAAAGAAAATAAAACACAATCCCAAGAGAAACAAAGCAGTGAGTATAATCCTATGAACAGTTACTTGTATTATGGCTGGCAGGAAACCACTGACAGAAGGCCACGGGAAACACTCTGCTCAAACTTTACAGCGAGTCCAAGTTAATATTAATGGGTTGTTGCTATATAACTCTTCTCTTAATTTGATGTATTTAAAACAAGAATGGTAAACATTTGTAAATGTAGAAAATAAATCTTCAAGAGTAGTAAAAGGGATTTACTACTTAGCTACTTGTACTTGGTAAATTAATCTTTATCATGTGACATGGTCTTCTTCTGGGAGAACCCAGGGCAGAGGACACAGAGAGAAAGGAAGTATTTAGCTGCTTTGCTTGAGATTTTGCCTTTTAAAAAGCACAAAGGTTTTCCTTTTCCTTTTAGTAGACCAGTAAAGAATATTTTCTCAAACTGTGTTTGTAAGCCTGTTGAAGCAAAGAGGACGGCTAGGTTTTGGTTTTGATACTGTGCACTTTTAGACATTTGCCTTTATCCAGAAATAATTCTGTTTTACTTTGAAGAAAAGGACTTGGTTGGTATTCTAATGACCTTGGATTTTAACTAAATTGATATTAATGGCCAAAGAGATTTACTTTCCTAATTACTTGTTTCAACATGCAGGATAAAAGGTAAGGTTCATTTGGTCTGAAACACATGATCTATTTTTCATAGATCTCTATATGAAAAATCCCATGTTGGGCAAAATTATACTTGGGTCTTAGTGTTCTAGTTTTGTCCCCTATGTCTGGTCTTAGTGTCTCTTGTTCTATCATTACTGAACTATTAATAGATACCAAATTATCATAATGCCAAAATCTTTGCTAAAAAGATAAAACCAGTTTTTATTTAAATATAAAGGTATTCTTTGACTTGATTTCATATTCTAAGACATGCATTTCAGAAAAAAACACATTCACCGATAGTATGAATTTGTACATGTATAGATTTTGCTAAAGAATAGTTTTTACTCTTCTGTGTAGTTCTAATGCACTAGTTGAAATTTGTACTATCGTTGTAAACTTTGATGTGGAATGTGGGAAGACGAGTAGGTATGTACTCATCACAAAATTATCATATTTTAAGTATACAAAATTGGCTGGAATCAATTTTATTAGGTTACTCATTTTGACAATGTAGGGATGCAGTGCCATTGAAGTTTTGGAGAAATTTGTAGTCAACTTTAGGTATTAAAAAAAAGAACTACCTCTTACATGAGCCCTTGTAAACATGTACTTATGTACATAAACGTACTTGTAAAGTTTTAAAATGTAAAACATGCTGAGAAATGTATTAACTTTTTCATATAATTTTTAATAGTAGTTGAAAGTTTTGATGTTTCACGACAGCCTATCCAATAAAGATCACTGAATTGACATGCTGTTGGCAATAAATTTTTTTTAAGTAGAATAAATTTCTATGACTATATAAGCAAAATATTTCCATAATTAATCCACATGGTCATAACAGATGGTTAAATTGAAGAAATGTCCTTGAAGTTATTCTTTTAACAGATGTTCTTAACTATTAGCTTCATGTTTTTACTCACCTAAATTTCCAAATAATTGAATAAAAGTTAACATATGCTTTCATCCCTTTAATAGGCAGAGCCCATAATTGATGCAAAGTTTACCACAGTAGAGAAATTACTTCAGTGGTACATTTCTAATGTTTTTCTTTCTCCTACCCTATAACTGACCATTCCTCTTCACCGATTGTTTTTCCTTTTTTTCTTTTACATAGAGTCCTACAGAATGCACTTTTGCTTTCAGATAGCAGCCTTCACCTCTTCTTGCAGAGCCAACTGAATTCAGAAGACATTGAGGCGTGTGTTTCCGGGCAGACTAAGTACTCTGTGGAAGAAGCAATTCACAAGTTTGCCTTGATGAACAGACGTTTCCCTGAAGAAGATGAAGAAGGAAAAAAAGAAAATGATATAGATTATGATTCAGAAAGGTATTTCCTTGCGTTTTGATTGAATGTGTATGTATTTATATAACACATAGTGCACATATGCGTGTGTATGGAAATATACACATACTTCACTTTTTTGTTGATGTAATACTAAGATAATGAAAAAATTAATTGACTGAGATTTTATTGAGCTGTGACAGCTCATCATAGTAGTCTTCACACACACCTCCACACCGAATTAATGAATGCAGTAGAAATTCAATTATCTGCATTCTGATTATGTGACTTTCATTTAGTCAGACTTGAATTATTCGCGTTTAAATTATCTAGCTAAAAAAATATCCAACTGCACTCCAAATGGCTAATTAAAAGTCCAAATTTCCTGTCTCTCTTTGTGACTGGAGATAATTAAAGTTCTCCTCTGTTACTCAGGCTTTGAGTGTGTTGTGAAAACCAATTTCCTCTTTTTATTATTTTCCCCCTCTCTTCTTTTCCAGTTCATCCTCTGGGCTTGGACACAGTAGTGATGACAGCAGTTCACATGGATGTAAAACAAGTACAGCTCCGCAGGAATCCTGAAAAATAATTCTAATGTTACTATCTTAGGAATAGCAAATTATGTCCAGTCATAGGGAAGAAAAGCTTGCTAATAAATAATATATTCTTACCTAAAGCTCAGTCATGATGTTAGGTATTTAAAATTCTTAAAGACACGAAGTTATTTATTAGTGGTATTTTTATGTTGTCTTATTTTAGCCAAGCTTCTGTATCAAGCTAAAGTCCTGTGAATGCAATAGTATCCTTTATAGGCGAACATTATTGGTACACAAGATCCTGCCCTCAAATGAAATGATTTATATGTTAAAAAAAAACACCTGGTTGGTTTTATTGAATTTTAAAAGATAGGTAAATAGGTAGCATTTAAAATCAAGATAGAGCATTCTTTCTTGTATCAATGGGGCAGTGTTATCGTAAACACAGCGTATATATTAACCACTTTGAAGAGTAAACAGCATAGACCAGACTGCTTCTCTCAGACATGTGGCTGATATTTTGTGGATATCTTCTGTGCACTGGCAAAACACTTTGCTTTTGGGTGTTTGACTGATATATTTTAAGAATATTTAATCTTGACAGTATTCTATTTCACACTTAGATGGAAAATGTATCTTATGAATAGAGATGTATTAAAATAATGTTTACACCTTAGAAAAAACAGAAATAGTGCTAGTACTTTTGCTTATAATTGCAATATATAGATTCAAAAATACATTTTCATTGTCCAAAATCAGCTTAAACAAATGGTTTCTGGAAATAAATCATTTGTTTTCATTATCCTCATGTCATTAGAATTATGGGTTAATGATTTATTTTCTGATACTAAATGTGCAATTTCTAATCACTAGATAACATTCAGCATCAGTGGTGGCTACTTATTGCTTAAGTCAAAAGAAGGATCTTATAAAAATTAATAAATTTAATTTTACCAATAAATATTTCCAAAATTTAGAAAAAGATGTCAACCTGCTAATTTCAGAATTAATCATTCATTTTTAAAAAGCCCTTTACTTTTAAACATGTACATGAAGATTGGTATAATTTTAATGAAATGTCTTTTTTGTTTGTTTTTAGTGGCCCAAAGATCGTATGTCTTAGATAAACTACTTGAACTTCAAATTTCAGATGAGGCAGCATTTTCTTGAGATAATTACCCAAGTTTCTTCTTTGTTGAATGGAACACAAATATCTCTGTGAAACTAACAGGAAGATATTTTCACATAACTGGATAACTTGTTGCTTTAATTAATTGTTACTCAGCCTAATTGGAGAGTAACAGAGGCTAGTATAAAAAGTAACCATTTCATTTTTAACTATTATTGTATTTTTAAAAAATCTTTACAATGCTTTTTCAAAGAACCAACAGAAAAAAAACAAAACAAAACAGAAAACTATGAATCAACAGAAAAAAATTAGAGTAAGAATGATTTCTTTAATTTATCTTTTGTATGGTTTGGTTTAAAACATTATTAAATTTTTGTAAACATTTTGATTTAATGTGTCTTGGATCTTCATTATTTTAACACAGGAAAAGAAAAGATTTAGCAATTTCTTATCTTGCTAACATGTGAAGTTTGCCATCTGGGCATTTGAGAGCTATCCCCAGCCCCTCAGCAATATGTATTTGAATTCACAATGTTTCTGTTTTACAGCAGTTTTGAAAAGCATATACTGTGCCACCAATTGTCATGTTATTTTTAGATGATGTAAGATAACCATCAATAATAAGTACTGCCTCAATATTTGGTATGTAAATGTCATGAAATCATCATTTTCACATTAAACATGAAAAAAAGTCAACTTTGTGGGATCATTTATTTTATACAAGAGAATGTATTTCTTCTGTCTTAGACCAAAACTCAGTGTGTTTTTGAATTATCAGTAATTTTTTATGAAGAACTTTGGTAAAACTTGGTTTAATATTCACTATTGTTGTACATATTTGAGGCTTTTAGCTGTGGTTTGGTTTTGCTATCTAAGCACTGGCGTCTTAAAACAGATTTCTTGCAACTGATGTATTTAGATGAATGAACTTCAGCTCCCAGTGGTTTTCTTGCTTTGTCTCTTATTTTCCTCTGGCATATTTTTATCAAACTTCTTCCAGGAAAAGAAAGTAATTACTTATGTAGCTAAATAGAATAGAGGTTTATTTAGTACTATTTTTAATGTGACTTCAATTTAAAGAATTCTAATCCTGGATGCTTTATGATTTACATACAGCAAAACTATTCCCTCACTAATTCTGAAAGGGTAAACTATTTGCCTGTAAAGGCAGCTTATGTGTTTTATTTTATAACTGGATTTATATATAACTTAAAGTGTCAAAAATGAAAGTCGACAACCTGTTACTTAAGGCCTCTTTCAAAGTCCCGCTTAGAAGAAAGTGATTTATTTCTTGTTAAAATTTCAAGTTTTAAAAATTACTAGGGAAAAACACAAATGTTTATCTTTAAGCAGTTATTTTTCCTTAAGATATTAAATATCTTGCCAGAGCTTTTCAAGTCTAGTTCATATTTTATTGAAAAATTAAATACAAACAAGTGACAAAGTAAAAGAACAAAATTTCTTTTATGACTATTAAGAATTTAAACAAATTCATTTAACCTAGCCACGATTACTGTTATATCCAACAGTAAATTGGATGTTGTTTTGAACTCAGTTTGGTTTTTTTTTTTTTGGTGCCTTAAGGATTCATCATTATTGAGCTACTGTGGTACAAAAAAGGTTTTCAGTATTTGAGCTGTAAAGAAAGACCCCTTTTCAGAGAAGGCCTTTAAAATTTAAAGACAAATATAACAAAACCTTATTCTGTTTCTCAGTAATCTTCCTCTTAATATTTAAATTACTTAGTTGGTATCCTGTGAATACAATGCATCTTTTCAACGAAGGAAAAAATTTAATACAGTTCTGTGTTTTTTGTTTGGAATATAGACCTTTTCTTAGTTTATTATATATAAACACATTTTCAAATACAAAATGCTGTCTGAAATTAGTTACTGCAATTTGATATTCAAAGCATAGATACAATTTTCTTTGCAAATAAAGATCATAAGAAAATACATTTTAATAGAGTGGAATTAAAAAATTTTAGAAGGATGTAAATAAGCAACAATTTCTTCAACATTGGATACATTTACAACGGACTTTGGTTCTATTCTTTGCCATATGCATCTTACAAATGAGTCACCATTGTTCCCTTAAGTCAGACACAATTGCTCTTCACTCTTACTGGAAACTTTTCTAGATCACTGTTATGAACAGTGCATTGGACACTAATTTATTTTAGCTGCACAAACTCTGGTAGTTAATGACCCTTTCTCTTTCTCCAAAATTCCAAAGACTTCTTTTCAACGGATAGAGAGGAAAAGAGAAAAAAATATATATAATAATATATATATATGCTGCAATTTTTCTGCTGAATTTAAACTCTGATCTAAAGACACTATGCAAATGGCTTATGCTAAAGAGGAAAATACCCTTTCTCCCCCGACGAGAAGTGTAGCTTCCTCCAAAACCCCACACCGCTCGTCTTTGCTGCTAGAGGCACAGCACGGGCATAATTTGTGGTTGTGTTTTTGCTAGTTTCTTACCTCTGGGCCTTCTTTATAGCTTTGCCCCCCACCCCACCGGCGGTGGCGCTCC
>VBSM01002217.1:24623873-24639304 GCA_008086735.1 Cheirogaleus medius | reverse complement strand
GGGGGGGCTGGGAGGGGAGGGAGCAGGCTGGCAGGACTGGCTGTGGCAATGTGCAGCCTGCAGTCTGACTCTGTAAATAGAGCTTCCTGAAACTCCTACTTTTGTTTAGTAATAAGGGACACCAGCTTGTACCCAACTTTTGCTTTCCTGTCTGTAGGTCTGTCTGCCAAGTTTGTCCCCTGATCTTCAGGGGACCTCACCTAAAAGCCACTGTGTGAAAATCAACCTTATTTCTAAGGACCACTGGAGAAGGAGTCTGTGGCCTTCTTTGGCAATCCATGACAAGGATTAACCACTCATTTTAGAAAATTATTTTAACTCTATGTGCCTCGTGCTCCACGCTGAGCTGGAGATTGAAATCAAGTTACTGAGGGAAAGACCAAGGACATTTCTGCACTAGTAAGATCCAAATGATACTGATGGCGTACTGACACCTTGTGAAGGGCTAAACTGAGTCTTACACACTTGCATTTTCGGCAAATGCAACATTTGCTGAACAAAAACAGAATAGCAAAATGAAGTGACTTAGAAAGGCACCACTGACTGTTGCTCTTTTTCTCACCTGGGTAAATAAGCTGAGATGATGATTTTAGAGGAGAGAATGTCAGTATATATGTAAATTATGACCATGGTTTATTTGCTTCTGCTGTTGGATCCTATGTCTGTCTTTTAAGGTGTTACAAGGTGCATGTGTGTTTGAGACTTTATGTAATTTCATGTAATAAGAAGAGAACAACACACCATGGAACTTAAAATGAGCAAAATGAAGAACTAACTTAGACTGGTTTAATAAATCAATTCATGATTTTAAAAAAATTATTGAGCAGGTACTATATTCAGAGGATTGACCTGGGTCCTCCAGCAGATACAGTGATCGCAAACATTCAGTCCTTGTTCTCATGAGGGTAGATACACATGAAAACATCTAACCGTAATGCAACATAGAATGAATCAGGTGCCATAGTTGAGGGTAGTGAACATTCATTGTCTTACCTACCCACTCTCCATTCTCTTTCTGTTAAGTCTCTTGATATTCATCAGGGGCCACCTCTCTTCACTCTTGGTCCCTATGGTTCAAGTGGAGTTGATTCAACCTCCATCGCTATGGGGGGCTGTATCCCAAACCTAGCCAGTTAGAGCCATGGTATCTTCCTGGCCCACATTATTGGCTCAGAAGTGGTCACATGACCCTATCAAAACCAACGACTTTTGTGCAACTGTTGAGAAAAGAAACTCTCTTTCATCCCAAGGGATGGCTGGGTAGGATGTAAGCCTGGAACTCTGGGAAGCCATCTTGCCACTGCCTGAGGTTGGAGCAGGCACAAGGCTAATAGAGCTGAGAGATGAAGAGAATGGGTCTTGATGACATCACTTAAACCTATTGGGTATCTCTTATGTCAAGCACTGCAGTAAGCACATTGTTCACTGATTTATTCATTCATTCACTCACTTGCTCACTGCACCTGTGCAGTTGCATCTAACCCCTATACAGTAGTCCTGCCTCGTCACTTTCTGCGGTTTCAGTTACTGGCAGTGAACTAAAGTCCGAAAATAGGTGAGTACAGTACAGTATAATAAGATATTTTGAGAGAGAGACCACATTCACATAACTTTTGTTACAGTATATTGTTATAATTGTTGTATTTTAACGTTAGTTGTTAATCTCTTACTGTGCCTAATTTATAACTTAAACTTTATCATAGGCATGTATGTATAGGAAAAAAGATAGCATATATAGGGTTCACTATTCCAGGTTTCAGGCACCCACTGGGGGTCTTGGAATGTATCCCCTCGCATAAGGGGGAACCACTGTAACGTTAATGTGAGGTGGGTACCATTATTCCCATTGTATAGACAAATGGTGATTAATGGAAGAGATGGGATTGAACACATGTCTGTTCCTAAACCCTTAATCATTTCCCTCTATGGTTTCCCTAGACACAGCTTCTTAAGGGGAAAATAGCTCTTATGAGACCAATGTATTCTCTTAGTACCTAGCGTAGTGCATTCACTTAGAAGGTGCTCCTTATATTTACTATATTTACTGGCTGAGTGCATATTTGTGCTGTAAAGGATGGTGGTACTGTTAATCAGAGTCGGGAGCACAAGAAGAGACATAGGGCGACGAGAAAGGGAAGATGAATTCAGGTGCAGCTAGGGTGACTTCAGCATGTGGGTACAGGAGAGATGATATGCCCAGAGGTGAAAATGTGTGGTTGGAATCAGGAGAGAGGTCAGAGATGCAAATTTGGAAATCCTCTGAGAGGAGCATTGACAAAGGACATCTTTATACAAATGTTAACTCAGTGAGGCCTCCCTTGACCGAAAATTGCAATCTCCTTTACCCCTGCCCTCTGCATCCCTCTTCCCTGCTTTCTATTCTCCATAGATTTACCACCTACATCTAAATAGATATCTATTTGTGTTTACCTATCTCCTCTGCCCCCCTGTGACAATATAAACTCCATTTGAGGCGGGAGATAGGCTGCTGTTCACTGTGGTATGCCACACGCCTAGACTAGTGCCTGGCACGTAGGAGGTGTTCAAAACATTTTTGTTGAATGAATGCATGAAGGAATGGAAGTTGGTGAGATTGCTCACTGATAGCAGAGATTTGGAGTAGGGTGGACAGAAGACCCAGGAAGAGGAGATCCTGGAGGTGACTGAGAAAATCTAAAAGGCAGAAGGCAAACCAAAGAGCAATCCCCAAGACTAAAGAAAGTGGAGGGTTTTGAGAAGGCAGCAGTGGGCAGCATCGTCCAATGTTGCTGACAGGTAAGAAATGGCCAAGACTATGACATTTGGAGTGAGTTCTCTTTGGTAATGTTGCATGGCTTCATGGTGCGGAGGCTCTTGGGATTCAGAGTCAATCATGGGAATTTGAATTCCAGCCCTGCCACTTATTAGTTATGTAAATTTGGGTAACTCTCTAAACTACTGAGCCTCGGTTTCTTTGTCTATAAAATGGGTATAATGCTGACCCTACTTCAAAGCATAATTTTGAAAATGCACTGAATTACTGTATGTGAGAGACATGTATATGTGTGAATTATTACCATTTATTGATTTGCAGTGGGTAGAATAAATATATAAGAATAAAGGAAGTCATGAAAATTTCTATAACCGTTATTATTTGAGAATGATTGATTTTAAGAGAAAAAAATACATGAAGATTCTTGCTGTCATTTTCAAACACCATGCATATATATTTGAAAGTGAGCACATGTATTTATGAATTTGAATGTGAGGCATTTTTTTTATCATGCCTGTTTTTCTGATTTTCCCTACCCCTTCTCACCCAGACTATTTATGCAAATGAACAACCTTACAGACAAGAGACAACATTTCAGTTCTCTGTCAGTTGGGCTGGAGAGCTGTGTGCGACCATTCCCTTCCCCTGCCCCCTCACAAGCCAACCTTGTTTTTTACCCTTTGTAGCCAGGAGGTTGCATGTCTGTGTCTTTCTAGAAAATCACTGATTTTATTTATGCAGTGATCTTTTATGTCGTAGGTTTTGACTTAGATTTAGTCCCAGTGGCTGAAAATTCAACATTTTCTGAATATTTTCCTCCAAAACCACAACCACATTTGGCAGCAAAGAAGCTGGAGGGATGAATAGACTTCCATGTTGCTTGGTTATAGATAGGGAGATGCTGGCAGAAATTTGCAAGCATTTGCATATATACAATTGTCTGTCTGATGTTTGCTTCCATTCACGCTCTCCTCCTCTGCTCCTGTTCTCTTTGTGCAGTGCATTACTAATACAAATACAGATAATGAAATTTCTGATCCCAGCCTGCAAAGCAACGTACATTTTGGAAGGTATCTGGGGAAAATGGATAGGTTCTTTTGATCTTGTTGCTTTATCCAGACAAGGAAATGAGGAGAAGAAAGTAATTACAGGGCCTTGTCTTTGAAGGTAGAATGAGTGGCACCGACAGGGTTTCTTTTCAGGGAATCTTGTAGAGATGCTATTTTCTTGTTAATACCAATAGGTATTATTCCTGGAAATAGAGTTTACGTATTAAAATGTGTGTTCACCAGATGGGACACTGTCCACAGGAAACAGAACAAGTTCCATCCCTGTGACATCAGAACAGAGTGGGTGTAGGGGGCGGGTGCAATTTGCCCTCACGCTTGAGGCATTTCCCCAGGCAGCCGTGATAGTGCAAATTCTAGAAGTGGGAGGAAAGTAAATTTGCCCCCCAAAACATCTAGTGGTAAATCACTGCTCCTGCAAATTCAGGAAGCATCGGTTTCTTAAGCAGAAGCATGACTTTGTTGGGCAACTGGAGGTGGTGGCTCAGTGGCCCTGATTAGGTGGCAGTGATATCAGGAATGCTCAGCTTGCCTGACTTCAGAGTATGTTCCTATCAGCTACTAGGAAATTCCCTGGAGAAGAGCTGAAAAGCAACTTTAATTGGAAACATTTTAGGTTAACAAACAATATTTTCTTATACTTATCCCTGTGGTGGACCTAAAGTTAATACCTTGGTAAGCAAGCAACTAAAATTAAGCCTATGCTTGCTTAAACAAAGAAGTTTTAATCGTCAATGTCCTATGTCATTTATGGCGTAACATGATCACTTTGATTCAAAAGTGCATGTCAACTCTTTCCCTTTTGAAATTTTTTTTCTTTTTTTTTTTTTTTTGAGACAAAATCTCTCTCTTTTGACCTGGACAGAGTGCAATGGTGGCATCACAGCTCACTGTAACCTCAAACTCCTGGGCTCAGGCGATCCTCCTGCCTCAGCCTCCCAAGTAGCTGGGACTATAAGCATGTGCCAGGACACCCAGCTAATTTTTCTATTTTTAGTAGAGAAGGGGTCTTGCTCTTGCTCAGGCTGGTCTCGAACTCCTGAGCTCAAGCAATCCTCCTGCCTCAGCCTCCCAGAGTGGTAGGATTATAGGTGTGAGCCACTGTGCCCAGCCCTTTTAAAATAATTTTGATTTTACCTAATGTTGACCTTTTATTGTATGTCATGTAGCAAACACCAATTCTGTTTGTCTGAACAAGTTTCTAAACAACCCAAGTTTTTGCTGACAGCTTGTATGAAGAGAACAAATATTTGCTTTTTATTTCATGTAAATATTGCATGCTGTCAAACAAGACAGGCTTAAAGAGGCTGATTTTGTCTTTCATAGCTCACAAAGGGACAGCTAATCTATAGCAGAAATGATTTTAAATGTAGAACTGCAGTGTGGAAAATATAGACCTCCCACTGGTTGAAATGACATTAGTAGAAAAAAAATTTTATCTGAAAAAGGTTATGAAATGTTTATTTTGTCATACAGCTTAAAATACATTGGGAATAGAATAAAAAAAGAGAGACATGGTTTAGAAGACTGTGCTAACAGCTATTACTCTATTGGAAATAAGTTTAGTGGTATTATAACTCTTCAAATAGACATATATGAAATGATATAGATTTACATTGAAACAGGGTTAAGTAAAAAACAGCGATAGCATTATTCTGGATAAAGTAGATCAGATCCAGCCCATGAAATTACTGATATTAAGGAACTCATTGGGCAATCAGTGGGTTCTTTGCTTTCTTTCATTTTTTTTCATGGCATATCCTTTATGGCCCATAATGAGGTAGGTAGAGGTACACTGTTATAGCTGCAGTTTTGTGGCAGAAAGTGAATGGAAGAAAATTTCTCTTAAAAATGAAAACAATGTTCATCCTAATGATGCCTTTGAACTATACACTATGGAGATTTAAGCTCCTATATGAAATTTGCTTGCAGATATAATGGATACCAATCTGAATATGAAATATTCATATGTACCATATTGCTTCTGTTTGGATTCCTGCTGTCTGCCATTCTAGGTGGGAGTGTGGACTGATTTTCCCCTCTGACTCATTTCCTGTGTCACGATGCCCACTGTTCAATATGACTGGGCTATGTCAGCTGCCGAGCTACCTTACTGGTGTGACTGTTGTCTCTCCTTTCCTTTAAACAATGAAGAATTAAGTGTTCGGGTACTGTCACCTGCCTTAGACAACACACTTTATAACACAGGAGGAGAATTTTAATAAGACCTCCAAGGGGCCTGCTGCCATTTTTAGAGGGAAGGTTTCCTACAGTGGAAGTGCATGGAAACTCCCAAGAGAAAGCTGTTTAAAACACCCCCACTGAGAGGAACCCGTGTCATCCCATTTTATTGTCTACCTGTCACCACAGCCCTTGCATGATTCTGACAGGCTGCTCTTTTCTCTTGTAGCCAGTGCTGCTTAATGTCATTTTCTTGGTTGAACATCTTTATTTCTGACTTGTTACAAACCATTAACTAGTTTCCAGGTTTCAATGTCCTGGCTACCTTTGACTAGTAAGTCATTTGGCATAACAAGGTTTCCCTTTATCTTCTTGCTAAAGAAAATCTCTACAAGAAATGATCAATGTTCCAATTTTTATGAATCCTAGCAGATAGGAAGTGCCTGTCATCAGATGCAAGGCATCTTTTCTGAAAGCATATTCTAGTTCATATAATAGAACTTGACAGATGCACTAGGTAACCATTATACTGTTTGTAGAAGGCTTCAAACAATTTAGGTTAAAAGCAGAAAATTTTATAAATATACTTGCTTGTGATGGTTTCAGATAAACATAACAGCATTGTTTATAATTAGATTTCCTAGATGGAATGTTTTCACACATAAATTTTTTTGAATATATTCTGAAAAGTGTTCAGTAGTTTAACAGTTGTCAATCTCTATAAATGCACTTTTCAAATGTTAGTTGCATGTGGTATTGCTAAAATGAAGAGTGGCTGCTTTGGACATTGATTTAAAAATAATATATACATATACATATGGCTTGATGACATATTGCTAAAGCATTAAAAAACTTAGATTGTAGTTTGCTTTTGCATAAAGCTACTCACATATGAAAATAATTTAACTTTAATCTTTTTCTACATTACTCCATATTATTAAAGTTTTAAAAGTATACTTTTTAACAAATGTACTTAAATATTATGAACATATCTATTAATGAAATGTGACATTATTTAAATCCTAAATACTTATGTATCCTTGCCTAATTAATGGATCAAGTAGATTTAATCCAATCAGTTAGCGATCTAGCAGTTCTACTTTTAGGACTCTAGCATAATGAAATAGTTGAAC
The DNA here is from genome assembly GCA_008086735.1 of Cheirogaleus medius. NCBI lineage: Eukaryota > Metazoa > Chordata > Mammalia > Primates > Cheirogaleidae > Cheirogaleus > Cheirogaleus medius. Next base: position 24,632,171 of record VBSM01002217.1, on the reverse strand, counting down.
AAGTGAATAAGCATGTGTGTTTAGTGTATGTGGCATTTTTTTTTAATTTATGAAAAATCTGAGACACTTTGGCAGTCTATTAATAAGGGACTTGATAAATGAGCCATGGTGCATCTCTAAAATGGAACACCACATTGTTGTTTTAAAAAATAAGCTACAAATGTATGCGCTGAAATGGGAGGAAGTCTTTGATAATATGGATTAGTGAAAAAAACAAGCTGTAGCACAGTATGTAGAGAGTGTGATACCATATCTGAGGGTAGGGGAAACTCTCTTCCTACCTCTGTCTTTGTATGAGCATAGAAAACAGTCTGGAAGGACATACACCCACCTTTGGGTCTGAAGGCATGCGGGAAATAAGAAGAAAGACTTGATCGTTTGCTCTCTGTATCTCCATATTATTTGAATTTAGATTCTCTAAAGTTTATGGACAATATGAGTTCACTTGACAACCTGATTAAATAATTTAAAAAGGAAATTTCATGTCACAGAAAAGATAGGATGAAAAGACATAAATGTAGCTACTTGAAATTTCTAACAAAGAAGCATGGATTCCTTCCATTCAGTTAATCCTGGCGTTTAGAGCATTTGTGCCTTTCTATGTATTTTAACAAACAGAAGCTCAAAATCTGGGTGCACATGCTGTCAACCCCGAGTCTATGTCATCCTAGGCAGCCGCTGTGGTCTTTAGTTGGTTTCTTGGTGCTGTATTTCAAATCAGCTCATAAATTATTAATAGTACATGTGTAGGTCAGAGACACACTAACCCTGACAATCATTTCATAATATTCTCTCTTTAGCATTAGAAGAGAAGAGAAGGGAGTAATCAATATGCAACATCAGGGGTACATTTCACATAGATATGGTATATGCACTTAGAAAAAAAGAGTCAGATCTTTACAAAAACCTGTCAGCCTGGCATTAATCTTGTATTATGAATAATGTGGCTATCTATGAATCTTTAATATTTTTTAAATGATGAAATTGTATGGTATGCTCTACCAAAGCAAATTTGATAAAATGTGAGAATCGTTTGATCAATGAAGATGTTGATATACATGAATAAAAAAATTTAAACCTGGCTCATTATAGTGGAAAAAGCAAAAGCTATACTTTGACCTCAGGGTAAATTTTCAGGCCCAATAAATTGAGTTTTACCATTATCCATAATGCCTAGAAATGATTCTTTAAACAAGTTATAAAATTATTGTTTGGTTAAAACTATTATCCCACAAGACAAGGCATCTCTGGAAATATACCACTAGCAACCAACATGGTGCTGGCTTCTGGCATATCATAAAACCGTATTTGAAAATTTCTAACAAACACAGATTAATGTTTCATATATAAAAGATACAGCAGTGCTTGTGAAAGATTACAAATCCAATGGCTTGTTAGAAATACTGTTACAATCCTTTTTTTCCATGAAGTAATCCTGGAATAATTTGTTCCAGGTTTAATTTTCAGTGAAAGTAAGAAAAGTAGATGAAGAACTTTGCTTATGAAATTTGCCTAATGAAGAAATTTTAATCAGTGCTTGTTGAACTGAAGGTAAAAAATATAGTTTGTTTCTATAGATTTGAGGAGAATTAACATGTATCTGATTGTTAATATTTGATTCTTGTTTAATTATTTATTATATCAAGGAATGAATCTGTCAAGTAAATAATGAAATGCGTACATGCAGCATATGTAATTAGGTTAGGTGCATAAATCCAAAGTGTTCACTTTATAGTTGTCAGTGCAAAATTTATTAATAATGAGAAATGTTAAGTGAAGAAAATTCTTAACACAGTCTACCTCATTAGTGTGGATTATAGCAATTGTTGGTTGAAAAAGAAGGAGGAGGAAAAGAAGGGGAAGAATAGTAGTGACTAGGCTTCATTTTCTCAGTTGTGTTTTAATCGTTTAAAAATAATAATGAATTGGAGCACATTTTACTTTCTCCTATTTAGAAATATGTGATTGAACAAATGAGTTGTGGGTTTGAATGAATGCTGCAAACTCCATATTGAAAGAAATACAGGCCCTAGGGGTTCCAAATCTAAACAACTATTTAAGAGGGAAAATTCAGCTAACATTTGAGAAATAAAAACCTACATTTATGATGGAGCTGTCAGATTCAAATCTTAAGATTTGGCTTTAAATTCACCGTGAGGGTCCAAAGATGGCAAGCAATGCATTACCAGCTGCGCTTCTCCATTTCTCCTTTCTTCACTGGCTGAGTGGGAAAGGAGGGAAGCACTTTGTCAAGTACATTCCTTGAACCCGGGGGCTTGCCTGGGGTGCCGGCACATGTAATGAAACAGGGATCTGAGGAGTCCCCACTGTACCTGTGAGTGGGGCTTGATGGGTGTATTGGGGGGGTCTTTGGGTATGTCAGGCTGGAGATTAGAGGACACTCTCTCTGTCCCTGAAGTTAGAGTGTGAATTCTACCCCTGCAGGGACCTGGCTGAGTGGGTGCTACCAACTCCATGTAAAGAATCTGACTTGATCACCTGTTTAGTCTTAGTTCTCTCCTTAATGTTAATCATTAATAGCACTGTGTGGTGTAAAGGGCAATCAACCAGAAAACAAGATAATGAGATCCAACTCTGTCATTAACTAGTCGGCCAACTTCCAGAAACTCTAGAGCCTCAGTTTCTCCACAGATCAAATTAGGGAGCTGTCATTCTGGCTTTACTGGTCTATGATTCACAGAGATGGTGTTGGAATATATCAGATTTTTGTGCAAGGAGATGAACGTTTTGAAAAAAAGGGAGAGTATTATTGTACGAACATTCATCATCTGACTAGGTATTGTTATAGAGGCAGTTATATACTTATTAGAAGATGAAAGATATAATCACAAAAGGAAGTCCATGTGTTATTTTAGTAAAGGACATGAGTCTAACTATAGGCACCACTTAAGAACTTTCTTGCCTTACATATATAAAAATTAAATGAGAACTAGAAGGCCTATTTAGGATAAGGAAGTAACATTATGAAACAAAGAATGCATGTTGCAATTTTCCTACCTGCCTCAGTAAAAAGAGGGAAATGGTTATTTCATAACTTTATTTTCAAATGCTTCTGTGATTTACAGGTTTGCAAAAGAGTAATATTCTGATGGTGAATAATCTAGTTATTAAATTATTTGCTAAATCAAAGGGATTATTTGTTATCCTCCTGACTTAGTTCTCAAATGTCTACAAACTAAAGAACCTAAGGCAAAAATGGCTTAACTCAGGCCAGGCACAATGGCTCATGCCTGTAATTCCAGCACTTTGGGAGACTGAGCTGGGAAGATCACTTGAGACAAGGAGTTTGAGACCAGCCTGGACAACATAGTGAGACCCTGTCTCTAAAAAAAAATTTTAAAAATTAGCTGGGCATGGTGGCACACACCTGTAGTCCTAGCTACTTGGGAGGCTGAAACAAACGGATTCCTTGATCCGGCACAGGAGTTTGAGATTACAGTGAGCTATGATCTAGCCATTGCACTCCAGCCTGGGCAACAGAGTGAGACCCTGTCTCCAAAAAAAAAAAAAAAAAAAAAAAAAAAAAAAAAAAAAAAAGCCCAAACCAAAAAACAACAGGCTTAATTTAGTCAAGCATTAATATCATTAAAGGAAAAATCCTATATGGGTCCATAATATGGCTAACTATTTAGGGGGGAAAAACAAAGCAAAAGAGCAAATATGATTTTCTCATGCCCTAAGAAAATAAGCAGTTGATTTCAGTCAATCAATTTGCTATTGACTAAATCAATAGATACACTTTGTTTTCAAACACTTTTTTTTTTGTAGAAAGAACCAATACAAGAACAATGAAAATGTAATTATTTTTGATTTTCAAGTAATAACCCATTATAAATTGCTGATACTTTTAGTGCCTACTCAACAGCAGTCCTCTCTTACTTCTTGGGACCCTAGCCCAGATTCTTGAGAAAAATAAAATATTTTTAAGCCACTATGCTTTGGAATGGTTTGCATGCAGGAATAGATGACTGGGAAACTGGCTGAAATTCAGCTTTTGTTTTGGCATTGCCTGTCCTGTCTATTTCCTGCTTTCTTGCCGACCAACCACAATATAACTCCAAGGTCAATCCTGATTAGTCATCAATTATGATAATCTCCTCTCCTTTGCCAGTGATAATTCAGAGATAGCCATATGCCTCAGTCTGGCCAATGAGATAAGAGAAGAAGACTTCTGAAGCATCTTCTGTTATAATTTCCCTACTCTTAAGAAATTTAAGGGAAGAACAGTGTCTTCTTTAGCTTAAAGTGATGCCTGGAACTGTGGCAGCCATTCTGAGACCTTGAGAACTAGTTAAGCACAAGGTCAACAAGCTGAGGATGGCACAGTGGAAAGATGAGAAGAACTTAACAACATTAGACATTTTTGAGCTGCTCAATTAACCAACCTTAGCATGGGCTACTTTGGGACTTCCTACATATATACCACATTTTCCATGTTTTTACAGCTAGAATAGATTTTCTGTTTCTTAAATCAAAGTTATCCTAACAAAAACAAAAGGTATAAGGAGCTTTATTTTAGCACATCTAAGAGAACAGCTCATCCTTAAGCTGGGACTGAGGTTTATACAATTCTGCTGATAATATTTATCACCCGTTTTACTTATTTGCATGCTAATATTTAAGCCCTCCAACTGTTTGGAAATATGCATTATTTTAAACATACTGGGTGTCAATAAATAAAACATATGCTAAATATTGCTGAGAACAAATACTAAGTAACTCAGTATTTTGTGGCTTCTTGGAAGAGGTGGTGTTTAATCTGGACCTGGAAGGATCAGTGGTATTTGAACAGTGACAGTGGGACAAGGAGTTCAAGGGCACTGAAGAGAATATGGGCACTCAACCTACTGAAGTCTATGTCAGGGGAGAGGAAATGCAACAGCATGATTTGGAGGTATACAGTGGCAGACAAATAAGGCTGGAGGGGGGTTAGGTGCAAATTGTAGAGCCTTGAATGTCTTGCTAAGGAGTTTGGGCTTCCTTTCCTCAGCAATGGGAAACAGATATTTGAGCTAGTCACCACTTACTGACTCTGGATGAATTAATAAAACATATAGTATACATTTTATATAGGTTTTCTCCATATTTTAGTGAAAAGTGTGCGTGATTTTAATGAAACAATAAAAATCCATTTTTCATTGTAATTTCCATTGTTTTAAAGCAGTTGCCAACTGATAATATTAATAGTAAGTGACTGGTTAAGTAGCCATTGTTTTCCCAAAAGTTTAAAACTAGATGCAAATTCTTCAAATAGACTACTTGATGAAAGCCAGTAAATATTTCAAAGGCAGTCAATCTCAGATACCTGGGTGTGTGGGTACAGGATGGTTTGATGCTCCTGGGTGCCTTGCCTGTGTAGGCAGAGAGATGCTGTCTTGAGGGAAGAGGGAGTTGGGAAAAGCTGCTTTAGAGCCTTGAGGCTGAACCAGGTTAGAGGTGAGTGCCCAGGAAGAGAAGCTGGAAGTATGAGGTTCCATTGAAGTGCCCAGAAGCAGACGCTCTCTGATGAAGAGACAGAAACATAGAGCAGAGAAGAAGAGACAGGACCAAATTTCTGGAGTTTTCATTTGCTTACTTCTTTATATTTTATCTTCTCTTGCTTCAAAAAGGAATTAACCCCTAAATATGTTCCTGAATAAACATGAGGCAGCACGATTTTATCGATGGGAGAGATAGGACTAGAACACAATTCTCCTAAACTTTAACTCTCTTCTTAGCTTACTTAACCCTGAAACCCTGCAAATCTCTGCAAAGCTAGCTTTGTTGCCTGGCCCCTCCATGGTCACCAGGTGGTAGACACATATCATCCAGCAGAAGAAACTGGAACCGTTTCCACAGGTATGTATGTATGTATACATGCATATATGTATGTGTGTATCTATTCATTTATTTTAGAGACAGGGCCTTGCTCTGTCATCCAGGCTGGATTGTAGTGGCCTGATTATAGCTCACTGTAGCCTCCAACTCCTGGGATCAACTCCTGCCTCAGCCTCCCAAGCAGCTGGGACTACAGATGAGGCACCACCACGCTCTGCTGGGTCTTTTTTAGAGCAAGGAAGCATTTCTCAGAAACCCCAGCAGATGTCCCCTTGTGTGGCATTGTTCAGGACTGGTCACATCCTCTTTTCTAAACCAATGCCTGGACAAGGGAAAGGGTTGGTCACAACAGATTTAGACTACTCAGGATTTACCCCTGGACCATGAGGGAGATGGAGGAATGAGGATGGGGTGGGGAGAGAGGAGTGTGGACAGCTGTGTGAACTGCAAGAAGGGCCCAGAAAAGAAATATTGCAGAGTAGTTGAGAGTGCAGAGGGGCCTGCTCTCTCCGGCGTGCTCCACCCCTTCCTAGATGGCTTACCCTGGCTCCCCCACAGGCTTTGCTAAGCCTCGGTTTCCAGGAGAGCAATAGGGTTGTTGAGACAGAAATAATGTAGGTAAAGCAGTTGGCATAGTGCCTTGCATAAAATGAGTGGATTTTACTATTATCATTGTTGTTATCCAAAAAAAGTGACTTATCTTCTTCCCTAAAGAAGTCCTCGAGGGGCCCAAATGTGATAATGGGAACTGTCAGAGGCAGGGGGTGAATTCCTGCCACGGAGCGAGTCTTGCCCTCTTTCTCTAAGCCAGAGCAAGAAAGGCTCTGTGAAGACTGCTTTCCCTCCGCGCACGACTAGCCTCAATCTTCATATGGGGAGCTCAGCTAGGCTGGGGATTTGGGGGGCGGCTTCTGCACAGTGACACAGCATAGTCTTGGTGGCAGCAGGTGCCAAAGGCTTGGGGAGCAGGAAGCAGCACGCCCCCCTCAGAGCGAAAACAGGGCGCTAGGGATGCTGACGTCCAATGCAATCACCGTGGGCGAGCCGGACGGAGGCCAGTGGGGTCCGACCTTTTCTGCCAGGGTTCAAGGTTACGCATCATACCCACCGAGTACTCTCATTTGCCTGGCATCTCCGTAGCATTAATTGGATGCCAGAGTCAGAAGGCAGGGCATTTGCTCGCCAGCGACGAGCGACTCTCAGTAGCTAAGCCGTGCTCCGTGCCCCACCCTTCCCTTTCCCACCCCGGGCCCCACCGAGTGGGTCTCCCAGCCCGGGGCGCGGGGCGCGGGGCGGGAGGGCGGTGGCTGCCGTTCATTATGCGGGACAGCGGCGCGTTCCCCGGGCCTCCGCCCGCAGCCGGCGGCGGGACCCGGGCAGGCGGCCGAGACCGCGGGCCATTTGCATTCCCCGGCAGTCATTTTTATATGCGGAGGTAATGAAGTTGTCAGCGGCGCCCCGAGTGTGGCAGAGCCTGATATTCAAATCGACCTGCCCGTTTCGCTGCCCCCGCCCCGCCGGCCCGCGCGTCCCGGGATGTGCGCGCCCGCCCCGCCGCCCGCGCGCGCTTCCCTTCCTTCCCCCGCGTCTTTGTCTGCGTTTCCCTCTCCTCTCCCCCTCCTCCTTTGTGTCTCTGGCAAGACTCAGCCTCAGAAACCAGAGACCGTTCCAGGGCCGACTGCCAGTGACCCCACGACCGCCAGGTGCACGGCCCCGTTGCCCTGCTGGCGGCGCGTTTGGGGAAAGGGTCAGTGGCTGCAGCGAGGCCGCCACCCTCACACTCGGGCAGCGCCAGGGCTGTCCTCTCTCTCCCTCCCCCGCAGCCCCTTGCTCCCCGCTGCTTCTCCATCTCCAAGAAAGATGACCTAATGCTAGCATTACCATTCGGGCCTGTAGTAGTTTTCTTCCCTCTTTCCGAAAGCGTATTTGTGGTCGTTTTTATGGTTGCAAAAAACAAACCATAGCCATGCACTCAAGGCTGCTGAGAAAAGGCTGTTCAACAGTTGCAGCGCTGGGAGGGAAGTGAGGTGGAAAGACACGCAGGCCTGCCTTGAGACAGGTAGTTGAAGGAACAGTGACCATTTAAACTCCTGGGATTCATTTTCCTAAGCCTCTGTAGCTGTGCTGCCCGCTGGGGCAGCCACTGACCACATGAGGCTATTGAGCACTTGAAATGTGGCTAATCCAAATCCAAATGTTCTCCAAGTGGAAGATACACACCGCATTGTAAAAATTCTGTATGGAAAAAAAGAATGTGAACTGTCTCATTAATGATTTAAAACATAGTGATTGGATATTGAAATGATAATATTTTAGCTATACTGGGTGAAAAAATATAGTATTATAATACATTAAATTTTTCTTTATAAAAAATTTGGCTACAAAGAACATTTAAAACTATACACATTCAACACCTAAGTGGACATATAGGAATAACATTTATTGGGTGTCAGGCAGGTG
>VBSM01002217.1:24610005-24623773 GCA_008086735.1 Cheirogaleus medius | reverse complement strand
TTGGCCTCCCAGAGTGCTAGGATTACAGGTGTGAGCCACCGCGCCCAGCCCTCATGTTGTATTTCTATTAGACCAGCAATAGTCCAGAGGGACAAGGAGCTTTCCTCTGACCCTGCCCTTTCACCTTATGCTGCAGATGCTTTGGGATAGAGGAAAAGTCCTTGGATCTTAGGCATCAAACATCCAGAAAAATAATTAGGAAGTATTTGGGATTATGTTGAAAACCCCGACAACACTGAGTAGAAGCAGTAGCCTAGATTACAAGACTGTTCCTTTTCCCTTTGTTGACTGTAAAGGAGAACTCACACTCCCCCACAGCCGTTCCACAATGCCATGGACCAACCATAATGTGTGAAGGTGGGCCTCTAGGAGTGTTTTGTGCCTTTTAGGAGTTATTTTGTTGCACACTAAACTTGCTGACATGCCATTTAGAAAAGTGAATACTGTGTATGCACTGTAACAACTATTTCATAAGTATTTTTGGTGTACATTGCCCCTCAGCATGCACAGGCTGCGGAGTAAGGGCTCCCGGAGTATGCATTGCCACGATGCGCTGCAAATGATCCAGGCATGGGGGAGTCCCCGAGTGTGCATTGATTCCATACACGGCCATGGCTCCTACAGGGCTTTTATGGCGCAGCTCACCAATGATCCGTGCGTTAAAGACTCCCAGAATACACATTGACACGATAGACTGGAGTTGTTTGGGTCTATCGTGGCAATGATCCGGGGATAATGGTGGTGTCTTAAGCACTTTCATTGAGATTGGAGTGTTCCTGGTCCTAATGGCAGAGCCAGAACTGCCCCAGTTAAGTCCCACCGTGACTCCCGGTGAAGGGTGCATGGGTCTTTGACCTCCTGCTTCGTGACACTGTGGCATCGCTAATGTTTGTTGATGTTTTAACTGATGCAATTGAGTTAGCATTTTTTTCCTCCAAATGTCCTTTTTGTAATTCAGTACCTGGATTGGGGGTCCAAGTCCTGATGGTTTCATCTGGCAAATCATCGCTAAAGACCTGGGAAAGTTCGTATTTAAAGCGAGAAAGTGGTTTGGGGAGAATAAGCTTGGGAGATGCATATGAGGTCGGGAATTATATGTAATGAATAACCTCTGTCCTGAGAAATCCTAGTTGGCTAGACTGAAATAGATAAAACAAGACGAAGACGGTAAGAAGACGGGAGGTACCTTTAAAAAATCATAAATGTAATATGTTCAGTAGTAAAATAATTGAAACACTGCAGAAGTATATGAAATAAAAAAAGAATTCTCCCTCTCTCTCCTCTCTTCTATACCACCACTGTTACAGTCAACTGTATGGGGCACGTGACTCTGTATTATTCATTGAAATTTTAATTTAAAATATAAGACATTAAAAAGTAATGTTTGGCATTACCCATTTGTGTAAACAAAGAGTAGATATAAAGTCATGTGCCAGATAACAATGTTTTGGTCGGTGATAAAAAGTACATATATGATGGTGGTCCCATAAGGTTATCATGGAGATGAAAAATTCCTATTGCCTAGTGATGTTGCAGCCGCCTCAACATCATAACACAATGCATTACTCGTGTGTGTGTGGTGATGCTGTTTAAACACACCTACTGTGTTGCCAGTCTATAAAAGTATAGCATATACATTTATGTACATTACATCATACTTGATAATGAAAATAAATAACTGTTACTGGTTTATGTATTTACTATACTATACTTTCTTATTATTATTTATAGTACATTGCATATATATTTATAGATACATAACTTTACATATAAATATAAAGTTAACCGTAAAAAAGCCTCAGATGGGTCCTTCAGGAGCTGTTCCAGAAGAAGGCATTGTTATCATAGGAGGTGACAGCTCCATGTGTGTCATTGCCTTGATGACTTTCCAGTGGGACAAGATATGGGAGTAGAAGACAATGATATTGATGATCCTGACCCTGTGTAGGCCTAGGCTAAGGTGTATGTTTGTATCTTAATTTTTAACAAAAAATTTTAAAAAGTAAAAAAAAAAAAAATTGAAAATAGAAAAAAGCTTGTAGAATAAAGAATTAAGAAAATATTTTTGTATAGCTGTCCAATGTGTTTGTTTTAAGCTAGGTGTTATTATAAAGAATCAAAAAGTTAAAAAAATTAAAAAGTTTATAAGGTAAAAAAAATTATAGTAAGCTAAAGTTAATTTATTATTAAAGAAAGAAAAAAATTTTTTAAATAAATTTAGTGTGGCCTCAGTATACAGTGTTTATAAGGTCTATAGTAGTGACAGTAATGTTCTAGGCCTTCACATTCACTCACTACTCACTCACTGACTCACCGAGAGCCACGTCTAGTCTTGCAAGCTCATTCATGGTAAGTGCACTACATATGTGTACCATTTTTTGTCTTTTAAACTGTATTTTTACTGTGCCTTTTCTGTGTTTATATATGTTTAGATACACAAATACTTACCACTGTGTTATAGTTGCCTTCAATATTCAGTATAATAACATGCTGGACAGGTTTGTAGCCTAGGAGCAATAGGCTGTACCATATTGCCTTGGCGTGAAGTAGGCTATATCGTGTAGGTTTGTGCTAATATGTTCTATGATGTTCACGCAACGATGAAATCACCTAATGATGCATTTATCAGAAAGTATCCCCATCGTTAAGTGACACATGAGTGTACATTGAACATCCCTTCTTCTCAGCACATTTAGATCTGTTGCATCCTTTGAAATGATTGCATGGAATTCCAGGGTATGGATATAACAATTTAAAAATTTATGCTATTTCAACCATCACTGTAATGAATATCCTTATACATTTGCATTGGAAAATGTGTGCAAGTATATTCACAGGATAAATTTTTAGCAGTGGAAATACTGAGACAAAGAGATGTACATTTAAAACATGTATATTGCCAAGTTGATCATCTTACACTCCAACTAACTGTATGTGCGCCTATCTTCCCACTCCAGGCCAACATGACGTTTTATCCTGGAGGGCACTTCTAAAGTGTGGGAGTGAATTCCCCCAACAATTTCTCTGCACAGCTGTACACTGAGAACCCAGCCTGGGGGCTGTGATAAATGCAGCGAAGTGAGGAAGTCAGACTACAAAGCAGTAAGTCCTGTTAGTCAAGATTAAAAAAAGATAGAGCCACAAATCACACTGAGATCCGTTGAATTTTGGTAATAGTCTATCCACATGGGAGAATTGGGATTAGATCACATTAATTTATGATTCAGCAAATGCTTAATGAGAAGTTATGAGCTTCTCCTCCACTAGATTGTAAGTCCCATGAGAGCAGGAGCTTTGTCTTTTTATCGCGTGGTTTCCACAGAATTGTGGCATGGGGCCTCATCTAGAGTTGTTTTATTGTTTTTGTTTGCTTGTTTTAATTGGCCATTTACTGTCTGCCATATGCCTGGCTCTACCAGAGCTGTGCATTCAAGGTGGCTAACATGGAATCTTTGCTTCCAGGAGCTCAGAGTAGGAGAGACAGTGGGATGTCAACCAGTCTGGAAATTCACATGTGAAGGCAAAGTGATCATCGAGCAACTAACTCTGATTGAGTAAAAAAGTTTCCCCAAAGTTTGATATTTCAGCTGGGTCTTGGAAGATGAATAGGGAATGATTTCCAGACCAAGGAAGGACTTCTAGACAGAGGAAACCACAATGAAAAGGGTGGAGCTTTTAGGGAATGTTGGTGTGGATGGCTCATAGGGATTGTATATTGGGGATGGGAGGAACCTATATGGAGGCATTGGGTCAGGTGTCCTGGAGCATAAAGTGATGAGATAGAGGGAAGGAGTGGGGGTTCTCCTTTAGACTCTATATCTGAACCGTAGTGGGGCATTTGTAAGTCATGAAAATCCCATAGCTTTACAGTACCTCCATCGTAAAATGGCTAGATAATTTCTAATATAGTCTAGATGATTTCTAATATTTTAATCAGCTCTAAAATCCTATTGCTTTTGAGCTACAGGTCTTGAACTTGCCTGCAAGGACTTTATCTTCCATTGTCTGTGCCGATGAGCACTGTGTGATATCTCAGGGCGTTCCTTTGAGATGGTAATAAGCGGCTGCTCATAATTTGCTGCAACTAACTGCTAGGGGCACCTTCTGTGACCTCAAAGCCTTCAAACACTTTTTGGATAAAAAAGAAAAAAATAAATAAATAAAAAAAAGAAAAGAAAAAAATAGGATACTGGTAAAAATGAAGAAAACAAAATGGCAGGCAGTATAAATCTTTTGGTAGTTGCTCTTTATATGCAATGGAATCGTATCTTCCCTTTGAAAGTTGAATAGACGTTGCTTAAATGGTTTCTCTGAAGTACATTGCAGAGTCAGACGTCAAGTGTCCTGTTTCTTGAGATTCACGTGCGGAATGAATTTTATTGGACTTGATAAGCTTGCCATCCATATCCTCCTCTGTGGCAAAGGGAAACATTTTGACTGAGGCAGTGTCTAAAGATAGAGAGAACCCTGTGGCCTATTGATTAGAGACCTCCCTTCTAGCTGACACCAGTACTCTTTGAGAATTATTACTTGGCCCATCTTGTCCAAAAGAATGAGGGACTTGTTTAAAGTCTGTGCTAACTTTCAGATGAATTTTACATAATTCCTCCAATTTTTAGAGTCAGAGTGTTCCATGTTGTTTTTGAGGCTATCTAGAGGCAAATAAACAAGCAGACTGCCCATAGGACCAAATGCGTGCCATAATAACATCTCTTGTGACCAGTGTCTTATCTAAGATGGGGAGTTTGATGGAATTATTGAATTTTTTTTTTTTTTTTTTTTTTGAGACAGAGTCTGGCTTTGTTGCCCGGGCTAGAGTGCCATGGCATCAGCCTAGCTCACAGCAACCTCAAACTCTTGGGCTCAAGCAATCTTCCTGCCTCAGCCTCCCGAGTAGCTGGGACTACAGGCATGCGCCACCATGCCCGGCTAATTTTTTCTGTATATTTTTAGTTGGCCAATTAATTTCTTTCTATTTTTAGTAGAGATGGGGTCTTGCTCTTGCTCAGGCTGGTCTTGAACTCCTGACCTTGGGCATTCTGCCTGCCTCAGCCTTCCAGAGAGCTAGGATTACAGGCGTGAGCCACCGCTCCCGGCTGGAATTATTGAATTATTGAAGAAGATTGTCTTGCCAGCCATGTCACTCACTGTTTAGGGTCTTTAATTTTACTAATGTAAACAAGAGGTCTGAGAGGCTCTGCTGAAACCTCACAGAGTCAAACCATCTGTCCCAGGTTGATACTGGGGACTTCCAGAATAGCTTCCTGTGAGATCACCTTGTATGTGGAACCCATGGCAAAGACCTCCAAGGGGACTCCTGTCTGAACCAAATTTGATATATTCATTGACATGGAGCAAGGCCTGGCCCGTGAAAATAAATTTCTGATTTTCTTAAAAAAATCAAAGGGCAGTACAAGTTGTTGATAGTATGAAGAGAGTATGCTCTTACTGCCTAGGTGAGCAGGTGCCAATCCCACATCATTGTCAGGATTTGGGGCACCTGCAGTCTTTATTTAGACAGCAAAATTTTTCATCAAAGATCCACTCCCAGATTAATCCCAGACTAAAGATTGTTTTGGAAGAATGGTCATTGTGGAGGAGCACGTCCCTCAACCAGTATGGAGCAGAGCAACTGGTAGAGTATTTCATACATATCATCAAGTGCCAGGAAACTCAAGTATTTCTGTATCAGTATAACCAGGATATCCAAAAGTACCCATGTGGGACCATGAGCACCGATGAAAGTAATTCTAGTTTTTAGTCCTCAACTGCTAAGACATTACCTTAAAATTTTTTCCTGGCCATTTGCCAAGATTATTGAGACTAATATCATAATAGTTCTATAGGTGATATTTCTGGAGCTATGGTGTGATTGTGGAGTTTGGCTCCTTCTTGGAGAAACTTGGGAAAGAAGAAAGTTATATCATTCAGAATTAGTGTTCCAAAGGCCACCAAAGCTATGAAACAGAGAAAGAAATTCTTCAGTGGCCAATGTAGCTGCTATGAGAAACACTGGGTATTTCTACATCTTCTGGTAAATTCAGAGATAGTCTCTCAGTGTCCTTTTTTTGCAGGTTAAAATGTTCTGTGATTGGATTTGCTACTACAATAGTTTTTAAAGTGAAGTTAGCAGACTTGACACATCGAGATGCTTGTTAAACTTTAAAGGCAAATTTCTTTACTCCTAAAGTCAGCAATAAAACCTCTCTGGGTGATTCTTAAACATATCAAACTTTGAGAACCCCTGTGTTTAGGGGTTACAATTGTATGATCTAAAGTTATTGTTTGGTTCTTTTAAATATTGGAAGTCATATGCTGGAAGAAGTAGGCATGGTTATACATCTGTTAAAAATAAAAATAGCCTCATTATTTTTCTCAGCAGAAAAATGGTATATGCTCACTGTAAAAAAAATCAAACAATGTTGGAATATAGAGAAGAAACTATTTTATGTACTCTCTTTTTAAGAATAGAAATAGTAACCCTTTAAAAGTCATATTTGTTCTCAGATTGCCATTTGCCTTTTTTAAATTTTTTTTTTTTTTTTTTAGCTATAGGGGTTTTATATTTTTTGTGGAACAAAATTTATCAGGTTTTTCCTTTTTCATTTCTGGCCTTCCACTCATGATAAAAAAGAGTGCCATTTTTCCAGGATAATAAAACTTCATCTGTTTTTCCCTTATTACTTTTATAGTTCCAACTTTTACATTTAAATTGTTGATCCCCCTGGAATTTAACTCAGTGTAAAGAATGAGACTGGGATTCAGCTCTATTTATTTTTTCCAAATGGCTAGCTAGTTTTTTCAAGACCATTTTTTGAATAATTTATCTTAGTCCTACTGATATAAAATGCTACTTTGGTTATGTACTAAATGTCCACACATGCTTTCTGGGTCCAATCATGGTCATTTGATCAATCTGTCTGTTTTTGTGCCAGCACCACATATTTTAATATCTCATTACTATTCATTTTTAGAATTTTCCTGGCTATTCTTGAAAGTCTATTACTCTGGATGAACTTCACGATCATTTTCAAAGTTTCTCAAAAGATCATGTTGGAATTTTCTTTCTAATTTTCTAATTTATATAATTTACATAAATTTATAGATTAATTTGGGGAGAATTGGCTTTTTCATAATTGTCAGTCTTCTTATGTGAGAATGAGACATGATTGGCCAGTTGTTCAAGCCTTTGTTTGAATGTCCTTCTCTATGTGTGTGTGTGTGTTTCACAAATAGATTTTTCATGTTTCTCGTAAAGCTTATTTCTGGGAATTTTACAGGGTTATGTTGGTTTATGATTATGTGGTTCTTAGGTATGTGCTTAGACAAGCTACCTCCTGGCATGAAATGTAACCTTGGAGCTGGCTTGCTGTGGTTTGTGTGTGATAGAAGCCTGTGTTTTAGAGACAAACCCACATGGATCATTGACATAGCTTCCAAGCTGCCATGGGGCTTTGATAGATTCTTCTCTCTAAGCTTCTTTCCCCATCTGTAAAATAGGAAACTTTGCAGGGATTTGTAAGTGTTGGATTGCCAAACGTGGGCCTTAGCACTTAGTGGGTCTTCAGATGTGGAAGTTGTTTGAAGGCCCAGCTAAGGAGTTTGTCTCAAAATTCCTTGCAATGTTGAGAGTCCTTGAGGCTTTCAAAAAAGTATTCTTAACCAGTAGATTAAAGAAAAGCTCTTAATAAAAGCACTGTTCCAGTAAACGCCCCGCCGCCCCCTATGATAGCATATTTGATGTGAATAAGAGAGCTCAACCAATGACTGGTTCTGAGCACCGTCACTGCCCAAAGGTTTAGTCCCAGCCACATCACAATGGGAGGCCTAATTCCTTCTTCTTACACTGTTAATGAATGGGCCATTGGGGAATTGGGGGAAGGGCTTCAATGTGCTAATGGCTTAGAAAAATACATCTGAGGTACACAGACCATTTGGAATGCCCAGTTAAGAATGATTTGCCACATATAGGAGAGTTTAAAGAAGACTTTCACAAACATGGGCATTCAGCTAAACCAATAGGTAGCCCCCATGCTTAATGGCATTATCACCAACATAACCAATTCAGCATAATGGCCTTTTAATACAGAAACAATTACTTTGGATAATAAAAGAACACTTTAATTCGCTTGACACCAAATTTGACCTATGTGGATCATCTGATGGTGAGGTGAGGGGAAGGGGAGTCTGTTGAGTTCTAAATACATTATAAAGCGATAACGCATAATGTACAGCAGGCCTGAGATGCTTTAAATGGTTTAGCGGAAAAATAAAACAATCAGAATAAGCGTTTGCTTTGGAATTTACAAAATACTTCATTATTTCGGTATTGATCTCCTCCACAGGAAGAGATAGCTAAACCTTGCAGTTGGTGCGTTTTGATTAAATTTATTCATTTTGTCCGGCCAATTTCTTTCTATTTTTAGTAGAGACGGGGTCTTGCTCTTGCTCAGAGCTGGTCTCGAACTCCTGACCTTGAGGAATCCTCCCACCTCGGCCTCCCAGAGTGCTAGGATTACAGGCGTGAGCCACCATGCCTGGCCCAAATTTATTCATTTTGAACACCTACTGTGGGAAGTGTTATGGGAGATAGACTTGATCAGCAAAGTTTTATTGAGTGAAAAATCAGGCTGTGTCCTGAGAGGGGAACTTAAACCAGATGTATTGCTCTGTTATAGTAATATCTTTATTTCTATGGTTTGGCCATTGTAAACTGTTTCTATTCTGTTTTTAATAACATTGTTTTAATTTTCTGGAGTGTTTTCAAATTTTTTTAGAAAGTGGGTGAGTTTTAAATCCTAAATAATTAAAAACTTCCACATATATACCTACCAAGTGAGTGAACGAGGCAGCCATCTGTATTCTTGGTCTCATGAATTGTTGGTATAGACCAAGACTTGAATGTTTTCATTATAAGAGAAGAGCTGGGACCAGGCTTGAGAGACTTATGCCATATGCTATCAGGAATTCCAAAAAGCCTCATCTGATACCTGATTTCAAAGTACTATATCTATTGCATTGCTGATAGCTAAACTCTGATAATTAATTCCTGTCAGCTAATGTCTCCTATTAAAAGGCA
The DNA here is from genome assembly GCA_008086735.1 of Cheirogaleus medius. Lineage (NCBI taxonomy): Eukaryota > Metazoa > Chordata > Mammalia > Primates > Cheirogaleidae > Cheirogaleus > Cheirogaleus medius. The sequence goes on along the minus strand of VBSM01002217.1, from coordinate 24,614,694 downwards.
ACTATTCCCTGAGAACTAATAGGAGTTATTAGTCATTTACACCTTAGTGAGAATGTATTTATGACAGCTTTCTTGAAATAAATAAAGGAGATATTATTAAGTATACAAAGAAAAAGATTAATGCAAGCTGCTAGCTAAAATAATCTACTAATTTACGATTAAGGGCAAGATTGTTTATAAAGTTCCTTCTTGATAGATTTTGATTTGTTAAAGGTAGGATCATACTGGATATATATAATTTTACCTGCTAATCTTGTTTTCTATTTAACATTATAGCATAGGTATTTTCTCATTAAAATTTGTTTGATACTGTCCCTCTGCTATGGACTGAATTGTGTCCCTCCAAAATTTATATGTTGAAGCCCTCACCCCTAATTTGACTGTATTTGTATACAGTGCCTGTATGGAATTAATTAAGGTTAAATGAGGTCATAAGGATGGGGCCCTGATTCCATAGGGTTAGAGTCCTTGTAAGAGGAGATACTAGGTTGGGCATAGTGGCTCACTCCTGTAATCCTAGCACTCTGGGAGGCCAAGGTGGGCAGATCATTCAAGGTCAGGAGTTCAAAACCAGCCTGAGCAAGAACGAGACCCATCTCTACTAAAAATAGAAAGAAATTAATTGGCCAACTAAAAGTATATAGAAAAAATTAGCCAGGCATGGTGGTACATGTCTGTAGTCCCAGCTACTCAGGAGGCTGAAGCAGAAGGATCACTTGAGCCCAGGAGTTTGAGGTTGCTGTGAGCTAGGCTGACACCAAGGCACTCTAGCCTGGGCAACAGAGTGAGACTCTGTTTCAAAAAAAAAAAAAAAAAAAGAGGAGATACTAGAGAGCTCACTGATTGCTATGTGAGGATACAAAGGCATCTACAAGCTAGAAGGAGAGCCCTTACCAGAAACTTCCCTTGCTGGCCCTTGATCTGGGACTTCTAGCTTCCAGAACTGTGAGAAAATAAATTTCTGTCATTTAGAAGTCACCCAGTCTGTGGTATGTGTTATGGCAGCCTGAGTTGACAACACACCCTCCATTGGCTGTATGTTATGCCAATGAATGCCCTCACCAGAATTATTTTTCTGTTCTTCTACTGTTGGACTATTGCATCTTATTGGTTAATAACATGAAAGATACTTTTAGATCTATGAACCACCTTTTATAAAAGTCTTTGCTTCCTTTTTCTTCTATTTTTCATTTGGATTTTAGAATGTTGGGCTTCCTTTTTCTGCAATGCGCCTGCGCATACAAAAACACTCATCATTATAAAGTAGTCCTCTTGCCTTTACAGGCTGAGGGGGCTGCAGGGTAAGTGTCATAGATCAGTGCTGGGCAAACTGTGGCCTGTGGTCTGTGGGCCAGTGTCTGTCTGTAAACTATTTGCTACTGGTCCACAATGAGGCAAATACAGAAACTGAGAGGAAATGTTTAGAAACCTTCATAGCGATTGGACGTTGCTGTACCACCCAAGAAGTGGTCAGAGGACGATCTCGTAGTACATAGAGCAGGTCAGGTTATGAGTTTTATGTGATGGGACTCTGTGGGCATTTTGGGATTCTGTATAAGTCTATGGAAATTGGACAAAACAAACCAACAAGCAAACTGATCCTTCACCTTGGATGGACTGAGCAGCGTGGCCCTAGAATGCAAGCACATGGGCCTTGCAGCTCCACAAACCTTCAGAGGGAAGAGTGCAGAACAGCAGGTGAGAGACAGACTTGGTTGAAATCCCAGCTCTTCCTCTTATTTGTTCGGAGATCTTTGCCAAATTAGTAAAGCTCTTTGAGTCTTGGTTTCCTCATCTGTAAAACCAGGAAAAACAATCGAATTAACTTCACAATATGATCCTACAGAGAAAACACGTTTTGTATTTCCTGGTATGTAACAAGTGCTCAATGAATGGAAGCCACTATCACTGTGCCACTAAATAGCACACAAGCAGATGTTTTTGGAAGGGTTCCTTTCCTCGTTGTTAGTGCAAGACGTGCAGTTTTCAAAGGAAGAGGCATCCCCTCTTTTTTATCAGCCTGTTCGTCAATCCAGGAGTGGTTTGTGTTTGTCTTCTATGGAGGTTGAGGCCACATCCCTTGCAGGGCAGCCTGGTTTAGAGGTGACAGGCCAGGAAATCACAAACCCTTCAGAGCCCCCAGCTCTGCTCCTTCCTGCAGGATCGCCAGCTCATCAGAAGCTGTAAGTGTTTATCTCACAGCTGCCAGATGTCCGTCTGTTTGAGGTCGTCCTGAATTTTACTGCCTTGTCCTGTTTACAGTCCTCACGGGGCACACAATGGCCTGAGACCAGGGAGGAGACATGTGTCCATGGCATTTCCAGCTCCCGACACACAGGACCTGGTGGGTCTCTCGTTCTGCCACTGCTATCGACCCACCCACGCCCTACCTTGCGGATGGATGGAGCGGGAGGGTAGAGAGAGTGCCAGAGTTGGGGTCTGAGACCTGAATTCTTATCCTGGATCCGCTGCTACTGATTGCTGAGCCCCAGTGTCCTGATCTGTAAAATGGGGACTAATACCAATCTCACCACGTGACTATGGTGACTGAATGAAAGAGCCTTTGAAAAGTGTTCTGGTGCATTGTAAATGCGACTTTCTTCCCATCCCTCCGGCACTGGATGTCTTCTCTCTCCCACTTGGTGCTGTGCTAGGTGTCCAGTGCTTTTCTGTGGTTTTGATTACCCTTGGTCTAAATGGAAAATTCTAGAAATAAGGATTTCTTAAGTTTTAAATCACACACTGTTCTGAGTAGTATAGTGAAACCTCATGCTGTCCCATTCCATCCTGCCCAGGACAGAGGTCCTCCCTTTGTCCAGCATATCCTCGCTGTACACGCTACCTGCCTGTCAGTCCCTTTGTAGCGATCTCGGGTATCAGGTGGACTGTCCTGGTATTGCAGTGCTTGTGTCCAAGCCACCCTTATTTTACTAAATAACGGCCCCAAAGTACAAGAGTAGTTGATGCTGGCATATTGTTATAATTATTCTATTTCGTTATTAGTTACTGTTGTTAATCTCTTACTATGCCCAATTTATAAATTAAACTTTGTCGTAGGTATGTATGTGCAGGAAGAAACATAGTATATATAGAGTTCAGTACTATCCACAGCTTCAGGCATCCACTGGGAGTCTTGGAACATATCCCCTGTGGATAAGAGGGGACTGCTGTACAAGGCATTGTACAAAGTGAATTCCCCACTAGGACACATGTTCTATAATGGTGGGGGTTTCTCCATTTTGCTTATGGCTCTATCCCCACGTTCTAGAACAATGCCTGGTGATAGTGGATGCTTAATATATGTTGAACGATTTAATTAAAGTGAATTATACAGTCACATTTCCTGCTGTCTCCTATAAGATCTTTTCAGCTCTAAGCGACAGAAAGCCCTGACTGAACTTGCTAAACCAATGAGGACATCTATTATTTCATACAAGCAGAAAAGTTTGGAAATATAGAGGTTCTGGTTGGTTAATTTGATGGCTCACAAACATCTTCTCTGGTCCAGGTTCTTCCCATCTTCTTGCTCTCTTTTTTTCTTTTACATTAAAATAATTTATTTTTTATTATTTTTTTATTTCAGAATATTATGGGGGTACAAACGATTGGGTTACATAAATTGCTTTTGTACCCTGCCCATCCCCCAACAGTGTGTGATTTTACCCATCCCCTCCTACACCCCCTCCCCCCATTCCTGCTCTGTCTTTCTCAGAGTAGCTGCCCTCATAATCATAAACGGCTCCTGTAGTTCCTGGCATCACATCCAGACAGAGTGACACCCAGTCCAATCAGAGAGAGCCTCTCTCTTCCTCGTATGTCTTTTCAAGAGTATAGAAATCTGTCCCAGAAACCCTCCAGTTGACTTTTGCTTACTTGCCTGTGCCTAGACCAGTCACAAGCTTGGCCCAGCTAGGATTAACCCTGAGTCACATGTGGGAAGGGTGGAAACCTGAACAGATGGATACCTTTGTCAAAAAAGAAGTGAGGGCTGCCAACAGTGTTGGATACACCTATATTTTGGAGTCTTAGGGGAAAAAAAAAGAATGATTAAACAAAAGTTTAAACAAGTGCATGAACAAGTGAATGTTTACGTTATATGCAAATTAAGGGCTGGGGATAATAAAGAGGGAATTTTTTGAGAGCTGGGGAGAAATGTACCTTACCCAGCTGCCTGATTCAAGCACAAATACGTTTAGGGTTGTCAACTGGCTGTGTCAAAGGAGGTGCTTAAATGCAAGATGATGTAGGGTAAGGTATATTTTGCTGTGCTCCAATTATTTCATGGATCAAGTTAGAGATTCAGACCCACCATGACTGTTGCAGTATAATCTCATTAATGTAGCCTCCATCAATTCAGAGTGTGCACTAGTTTACTTGGCCAGGCTAGTGTTTTTGTTTTTTGATTTTTTGAGACAGTGTCTCCCTCCGTTGCCAGGTCTCGAGTGCAGTGGCTTCATCATAGTTCACTGCAACATCAAACTCCTGTGCTCAAGTGATCCTCCTGCTTCAGTTTCCTGAGTAGCTGGGTCTATAGGCATGTGTCACTATGCCCAGCTAATTTTTCTATGTTTTTTGTAGAGACAAGGTCAGGCTGGTCTCAACTCCTGGCCTCAAGAGATCCTCCCATAACAAATAGTCCAAGTAGGAGTATAAGGAAAATGTCAAACTATTTTTCTTTTTTTTTTTTTT
>VBSM01002217.1:24554832-24609905 GCA_008086735.1 Cheirogaleus medius | reverse complement strand
TGCAGGTGTCTTTTTCATAGAGTGACTTTTGTTCTTTTGGGTATATGCCCAGTTTTCATATTCTCACTTATCAAATCTCATATGCAAAAAAATGTATCTGTTTATTTAGACAGACCCCTAGAACCTATACTTGGCACACTTAAATGGCCTGTGGTTGATGGCACTATACACATTTGGAATGAACCAAACCAGTGCATTCTAAAATACTTCGTAATGCAAATTCCTTTAATTCACCCATTACCCTCCCTGCAGTTAGTTTGAATTTGTGAGGTTTTCTTGAGTCTCCAGACCGCAGGGTACTTAGTTGGTAATCAGACCACAGGAAACCTGTCCTTGTTTCTGGGGCCTACTGTGAGGTGTTGAGGTTCAGCTGTGAGCCCAAGTTTAGTGGAAGCAGCATATGGCACAGAAGCCTGGGTAGGTAGCCAGACTGCCTGAGTTCATACCCCAGCTTGGCTACTTGTCATTTGTGTGATCTTGAGTGAGTGATACTATCTCTTTCCATGCCTCGGTTCCTAATCTGTAAAATGGGAATAATAGTAGCACCTACCTTATAGTGTTGTTGTGTCGAGTACATGAGTTAGTATACATAAAGTTCTTAAAACAGTGCCTGGCTTATAGTAATCATATAAAAATATTTACTAGTTATTATTATAAAAATGTTTGCTATTTTAATCATATATTGAATATATGAATTCAACATGAATAAATTGAATCATATATGTTATGATTCAAAGGACATTGTTCGATCAATTGGTTAAGTGTATGGCAAGTCACTTTCTGTCCAGGACCCTTGAAATGCAAGATTTTCCTTAGTGCACATGAAAGTTTCCTCCAGCATGTCCCTGATAGAACAGCCATATTATAGCTGTGTAAATGTTTTATGAGTTGCAACATTTAAATAAAATCTGTTATTAATTAATTAATTAACTCTATTCCCTCTCAAGCTGTTTGCAATGATTTTATTCCAATGTATACTGACGGGCATTCTTACTTTTGCCTCTCATTGAGTTAAACATAGCAGATACTGATAATATACACTTCCAGCACTGAATTAAGATAAAATTTTTTGTTTTGGCTTGGACCTAGTTGACTTAACTTCTGTCACTTGTTTAGAAATCGGCATTGCTTTGCTACAAGAGGCAGATAAAAAATGCACTGAATAGCAACCTATTTAGACATTTTAAAGTAAAATTCTTCTGCATGAATTATCTCAATAAAGGTTAGGATGTGTCTGAATTTTCCAATGAATTTAGTCACCCTCTATTTATGTTCATGGATCTGGGGCTTTAACACTGTGCTAAGGCTGTTGATCTAATGTGGGTGTATGAATCACAGGTTGTGTTATTATCCACACAGTTCTGAGCAGTCTGAATCTTATGAGTCTTATGAATCTTATGAGAGTTGCTTTATCTCCTATACTCAAGCTGGGAATGAAGCAAAAGCAATTGACTTCTTGTCAGTTCCTGGAATTCTTTCTACCCCTCCAAGTAGCAGGACATTCTCTCATCTTAGGTTCTGCCTTAGTCTGCAATGGGAAATGAGTCAGTTGCACATAAGACACAATTTATGGAGCTCCCACACTGAACTTTCTGGGAAAAGCTGGAAGCTTAGAGTCTTAGGAAGATATCAGGATGGAGGCTCATTACCTGATCAATGTGGGTCTCTGGCTGTTCTGTGAATCAATCCTTTTATAGCTTGTTGCTGGGGTGAATTTGAAAGTAGCATCCCCTCAAAGCCCTACCCCCAAGTTACAGTGCCCTCAAATTCTGATTTTATATGCTTGTCTGTTGTGGACCTTCCCTGCTCTCCTATGGTGCTTATCACAAAATTAGTTGTCCTTTGTGTTTCTTTTCCTGAATGTTTGCAGTAACCACTCAGATCTTTCTTGTGATATACGGGCAGCTTGAAGGAAAATGCTGTTATTTTAAGAGCTAGCTAGGAATTCCTTTCAGGGAGGAGACTGACTGACACCTTAATGGAAGCATTTGGCTCTGAAGATAAGGCCCTCAGGAGATAGCCTGGACAGTCTGGGGCTGGACAAAGAGATAGCAAACTGCTCAGTGGAAGAAGTTTATAGGAACTTGGAGATGGGGGAGAGCAGAGGAGAAAGAAGAGGGCAGGTGGATGAAGTGAGGAAGAAAACAAAATGGCAGCAAGTGAGGGAACCCAATGGGCAACTTAGGGAAATGGGAAGTTTGCTTCACACAAATACTTTATTTGAATGTTTTTTAAATTAATATTGGCAGAAATAAAAAAAAAGGGAGTTACATTAAAAATCTAGGTTGGCATTGGGCAGGCGTAAGAAATGAGAGACAAGTGAGATCAAGAATCCAGCCAAAAGAAGCCATTGGGGACAGAGAAGTGACATGAGAATGTACATTCTCAGGAATTCTCAGGCATCTAGGGGAGGACATTGGCCTTCCCACAGGATGTGGGATGGAGGCTTGAGCCAGTTTTTATTTAAATCTCAAAGGAGGGAATGATCTCAGCTGACAGCCCTGTTGCATCTGTACCAGAAAAAAAAAATTGTTTTTAAGTTAATGAATTTTTGGAATACTGCTATAGAGAGGAATGAAACCTGAAAGTAATTTTTATGCCTTACGTGTCTCATAAAAAGAAAAACATATCAGCAGCATTTAAAGAAGCTATTTTAAAGGATTTCTTTATTCTAATGGATCGAGATTGTCTTTGGATAATATAAATATTCTAAAGATTTAATGAAGTTATCTGAAGCCACATAGACATTAATTAGAGTTCTGTAATTAGAATTATAGTGATAGAAGCTTCTTACTGCAAAATAGAAGGTAATATTTCAATATTTCAGGTTTACTGTGCTGTTAGGACACAGTACCTGATGCATTTTCATAGACCATGGCTTTAATAATTCTTTCTAAATAACCATTTTGATAGATATTTAATAGTTTTAAAATTAATGTTGGGGTAAAACCCATTTTTATTTGCACTCATCCCGGTCTGTCTGCCTCCTGTGCACAGAGACACCCAAACCAATGGTGACACCGAATCCAATCAGAAAAGCAGCATAAAGATGAAAGGTCTTACCAATGAGAACTGAACTTGCTAAAGCACACCTTTCAATGAATTTGGACAAAACTGAAAAATGTTGTTGATATCAGATCCTTAGGCTGATTACTGAAGCGTTCGATTTTTCAGTATGTCAATTCATCACTGTCTACCTGGTTATATTTAACACTTTCTCCTGTTTCCAGCGTGTCTGCTGAGATAGGCAATCGCTGTCACATGACATCTGCCTCTCAAGAAGGTCAGTAGACCATTGGGAGGCCGTGGTTTCTGTCCCCAGTTGCCTTGGTTCTTTCTCAGGTATTGCTGACAGCAGATGGAGCCTCAATGTCTTGCAGGATCTAAAATATTAATAAGATTAGGGCTTTTATCCTTCAAACAGTTTAGCCTTTCCTTTTAGAGGCTCTGCAAACTGTCTCATCTGTTAATTTATAACACTGGCTCTCCAGGAAGACCTGCCACCACTTACAGATACCAAAACACCACTTTGCCCAATGTCCTTCCTTTTCACATCGTCCAAGTGCTGGTTCACATTTGAGATCCCTCTCATTGTTCAGAGACATTTGGAGTTTATTCCATTTTGAGATGAGAGGTCTTGGGGTGCATTTTAATAAATATTCGATAAGAATGCAGGCCCTGGGGGTCATTCTTATTTACAAAATTAGAGATGGCATCTCTGAGGAAGGCTTAACTTTGTGGAAAAAGTGGTGTTTATAAATGTGCACAGCACTCTAGTGCCTGGCATTCCCTCCATTTTCCAGAACACAGTGGTTATCCATGGTTCCATTTTTAGAAACAGTGATTAAATTGCAGAGCACTGCTGTGTGATGCCAATTAAAACAACCATTGTCTATTCAATCGTCTTTTTTTTTTTAAATGGAAAGCAAAATTTGCTTTTCTGCATATATCCTACACAAAATGCATATATCATATGGTGTGCCATTTAGATCATTTTAAAGGACAGTAATGGCATTAGTTTAGATATCCCATTCCAGTTGGACAATGAGCATCAATTTTGTTAATTAAGAATTTTAGGCTCTGTAAATTTATAGTACAATTACAATTTACTTCATATTGAAGAGGGTCTTTACCCCATGCTGCCATTAGTAAAATGTCCACTTAGATTATTTGCTGACAATTTCAATGGCAGATGAATTTCACAAGAAGAGTTACCATTTCTTTTTTTGCATTGAAATTTCTCATTGAATGCTAACTGTCAGCAGAATGCAACCAGGAAGACTTTTGACTTAAATCTTTCTTCTTTTCTTTTCTTTCCTTTCCTTTCCTTTCCTTTTTTTCTTTTTCTTTTTCTTTTGTCCCTAAAGAAAAAGCCAATTCATCAGGTAGGAAAGGACTGCCTTTTGCAGTCGCAGGTCCTGCCAGAGACAAATGACTGTAAAAATTTAAAATCAATCATTAACAGATTAGCTGTTGGTCCAAAGTAAATAGCAATCAGCTTATTAAGCATCAGGCAGAGTGAGATAAAGGGGAAGAGTTATTGAAAATGAGGATGTTGTCTGGGCCTCTGCTTGTGGGGTAGCACAGGAGGAGGCCATTGCTCTGTGATTCTAATTACAAATGGAAAACAAGGTGGCTGGCTGAGTAAGTTGAATCCCTGGTTGTGTTAAACAGAGTCCTGTGGATTTCTGTTCTGTGTCATGGCTCTATTCACCTTGATTAGCATGGAAGTTGGTTGTGCTCCCAGCTGTTCTCCTCTTTGCCTCCTAAGCAAGATCTGTCAGCTGCTGTTCAGCTGACCCTGCAAAGCAGCCCAGAAATTGTGGCTGAGACTCCTTAGTTTCAGGAACTGGACCTTTCTTACCCCCTTGCACACTGAGTTCAGATCTCATTATTGGTTAGATTGGGGCTGGGAAGTGAAGGGACGGTTCATTAGCTGCGTCCCTCTAGGTTGAGGTGTGTGAGCTACTGTTAGGCAAACACAACAGTGATAACTGTTGCAGGCAAGTCCCACTGATGGATGCTAAAATCAGCAGGTTTGAGGAGAAATAGGATATTTGTATAGTCTCAAAGTATCTTTCCCAAGATAAGTATTAGTTACAAAGGAAAAACACTAACTTTACAATGGTGAAACCTGGCAGGTACCCCCTTAACCAAGTGATCAAGGTTAACATCACTTAAGTAACAAGACAGTGTCCCCCCAATGCCCCTTCCCCTGCAGACGAGATGCACTAGGAAGGACACACATTTTCGTGCTATTCTTACTAAAAATGCAAAATCTCACTCTAATCATGAAAAACTGTCAGACAAACCCATTCTACAAAATAACTGACCAGTACTCTTCAAAAGTGTCACGGTCATCTATGTCAAAGAAGACTAAAGAACTGTTACAGATCGGAATAGATTAATGAGATAAAATAATGTGGGGTTCTGGATTGGATCCTACAACAGGAAAAGGACATTAGTATAAAAACTAGTCAAATGCAAATAAAGGCTGAAGTTTAGTTAATTAAATTTCTGGTTTTGATAATGATACTATGATTATGTAGGATATTAGCGTTAGGGGAAGCTGGGTGAAGGGAATACAGGAACTGTCTGTATTATTTTTGCAACCTTTCTGTAAGTCTAAAGTTATTTCAAAATAATAAGTTAAAAAAGAAAATGAAAGATGCTCTGAAAAAAAATTACATAAGCTCCAAAAATTTCCACTGCAGAACTTAACCTGTAGTCTGGGCCAGTTTGAGATTTTTCTTCCACAGTTGTGCTTAATTTTTGCAAAAGCTGGAGTAAATCATTGCTTTTTTTTTGGTCAGGAAAGCACGAAAATGAGGTTTATTGAGGAAAGAATAATAGGATTATAGGGCAAGAACAAGATACAGGTTTACAGAGCATGGTACATACGCCACAAAGGACGACCGGACTCTCTGTCGCAGCAAAGGGAGAGCAAAAGGAAGGGCGCAAAAAAAAAGGAGAATCATTGCTTTTAATGGAAAAAAACAAAAACAAAACAACATTCTGTGTGGGGCCTTTTTCACAGTTTCTTATTGTGCATAACTTCTTTATTGACAGTTGCATTCACTAAAGTAGGAATCCCAGTGTGTGGAATGTTGGATTCCCGGTTTGTGTGAATCACATTATGTCGTGTATTCTCATGGGTCTGTAGGTGGGCTGAGGTCGGCTCTGCTACATCCTGCAGGTCTGGGTCAGCTCCATGTTGGCCCAAGGAGCTAACTGGGATATGTTCTTCTCAAGGCGATAACACAAACACCAGAGAGAAAGCCCCGCCTCACAAGCACATTTGAAGCCTTAGCTGTGTCCCATCTGCTGACATCCTGGTAGTCAAAGCAATTCACTTGGCCAAGCCCAAAGTCAAGGGGTTGGGGATAAAGTACACATTTTTGCTAAGGTATCTAATCTATAGCAATACTTCTGGTCTTTGTTGTCTCCATCTGACCTGCTGTCTGGGCCCTCTTCCCTTGCTCAAGTGCACTTAGGAAAGATTGGTCTGTCCCCACTGATACGATCAGTTTTCATGAGTGCTGTCAATGCCTGGTGGTCTCCTGGAAATGGGAATGCTCCCTCCATTGTGTTACAGTGAGAGTGGGGTCCCAAAACATTGTTTCTTGGGCACTGAGGTGTTAAAGCAATGTATTGAGTCCCCTCTCTCAGTTCCTACACAGGTGTATAGATGCCATCAGGTTAGCTGGGGCAGGTGCTCCAGGTACCAGGCACTGCCAGTTATCCAAGATCGCCGCCCATGTCTGGCTCTCAGGCCCTCTTCGAAGGGGTCCTGCCAGACCCCATCCTGCATGCTGAACTCTGTCCTGCCATCTCTCGTCCCTCCTCCCAACCTGGCTTCTGTGCCTCTCAAGACATATACGCAATTGTCTGACCATCAGTTTTAAAAACAGAGTCCAAGCTGTTGACTTGTTTGGTTTTCCCCAGGAGGTTCCTAAGCTGATTTATATCACTCAAATGAGAGGATGTAAATAGTTAATCCTCAGGAGACTTAGTCCTCTGTCCCAGACGACTTGTGTCATCTTCTACCCACTGCAAGGAGTTACATGTGACCAAAAAATAGTATAAGTTGTCAAAAGGCATTTGTTGGATAGAGCTAAGCTTTTGAGTCCTTCATAATCTGGCCCACTCTAATTCCCCTGGACCCTCCAATGTTTTCTCTCCACTCAACCTGGCAAATTTCTCATTGCCACAGTGCTGTACTGCTCCTGACCATTGTCTCCCCTTCTCTGTGCCCAGGTGCACTCCACCTGCCCTCCATCCAAAGCCAGCTTGGCCTTCAGAGCTTGCCCAGAATTAACCTACTGCATCAAGCCTTCTCCAGCTGCTCCTGCCTATCGTGAATTCTTTCTTTTTCTACACTCGGGAGCACATGCGATCTCTATCACAACTTGACCTTTCGTTATTCTTTTATTTTATTTTTCTAACTGCACATAATGCAGCAATATAAATTATCTTAAGCAACTTATTAGACTGTAATATCTTTGTGATCAGGGACCATGCTCAATATTGCTTCTGTATACTTCCTGTCCAGGATTATGATTTTGAGCACATGGTAGATGTTCAAGACATTCATGATAAATTTCAAAATTTAAATCACAAGGACGTTGGTACCTTGAGATGGGAATCTGCCAACCTCCTAATTTGCCGGTAAATTAATAAAACTCCTCTTTCCCTCTCCTCAAATTTCTTGTTCTCGTTCTTCTGATGTGGCCTTGGGGCCAGGTGCTGAACTTTCAGTAGCAGAATTTGGCATCCCTGGGTGGGCCCCATCAGTGTCCTGGTGGAATGGCACCCCACGACTGCTGGAAGAGGCAGAAGCAGCCCCTGGTCAAAGCTGTGGGTCTTTGCGGGTAGGAGCAGCTTCTTTTTGAGGTGAGAGAGCAAGGGACGGTCCCAGCAGCTGCTGGAGCCTGTTTTAACTCTGGGGAACTCCGGTCTCTGTCTCCCTGAAATAGATGCAGCTCCCTGCAACCTGAACTGAGTTGAGGGGAAGGAAACAGATTAGGGAAGTGTCATGACAGCCATGGCCATTTGTAAGTAAAGTTCCCTAGGACATCGAGACCCTGTTTCCACCCATATGGGGGTGGGGGTTCAGACCTCCCCGTTGGATTTGTTTTGAGGCAGTGATTTGGGGTTGGACGTCAAGAGGTTGAGTGGAACTAGGGAGCCTGGTTTGGATTGAGCTCATTTGCAGTTCCCAGGGACCCAGGGGGAACTGGGAGACATTGGTTCTTTCGTCTGAGAGAATTTGGTTCTCAGTTTGTCCCCTTTTGGATTAGGAGATGCTGATTCTCAATTGAGAATCCAGTTCTCATTTTGTGGTCCCCATTTGTTTGGCTGTGGCAATTTGTGTTGGGGATTCCCTGTTTTGTCTGTGTTTGTTTGCTTGTAAAGTTTTGCTGCAACGTAGGGAAGCTCCATCCCAAAGTCCCTTGGGGAAAAATTTGGCTGATTGGTTAACTTACAGCTGCCAACCTATGTGTAAAGAGAGTGGCATTATTGTAATCTAATGTATATGCTGAGTGTGAGGAGAAGCAGCCGTTAAATGAAAATTCCCATTTGATTGATAGGCTGTGGCATTTTAGATTATTTGTGTTGGGAATTCCCTATATTGTTTGTGTTTGATTGTTTATGAGTTTTTGCCTGGTGAGTTTTTGTACCTATGTCCAAAGATGATTGTGATACCACTGTCTGGAGTGTGAGGAAAAGTGGTGGTTGAAGGTCTGTGGTTTATTCTGAGCTGCTGGTTCTTTTAAAATTCAGAGCTCAAATGGTCGACCTGCCACTATAGAGTTAAAATGTTGAGTCTCGAGCTCTCTGCTTGAGATAATAAACTCATTGTTTATGGTATACAAAATGATCTGTGTTTGTATGATTTTTGGCAAATGAGGTCCTCTCTCCCCCACCAGAACCCCTATAGCTGGCCAGGGTGAGGCACCAGGTGGGGCCACAGCCTGGCAGTGGACCTGGCAGGAGGGAGGACAGGCACATGTGGCCCTTCATTGAGTGGTGCGCAGCAAGGGGGAAGAAACGGCTTCTGCTGCTACCATCTTGGCACCATGGGAGGGCACTGCCTGAACTAACTCTTCAATCTCGTGCCCACTAAATTATGACTTGGGGTTCAGAATGGTCTCTTCCAGCAGCAAATCAATTTGGTCCAGAGGGAACCCGTAGCCAGGGCAGGCAATTTGCAGTGATATCAGACAGGGGGCTTGAACATGCAAACCGGCAGGGTCTTTTGAGATAGTCAAAAGGAATGGGTGAAAAAGCTGCCCCAGACTGACTTTTAGTAAAGAAGAAGAACCTTGAAAGGAACATTGCCCAAAAGTTGCAAAAGCCTCCAGGTAGCAAGAAGCTCCCAGGAGAGAAAATGTTTTTTTTTTAAGTCCAGGACTCAGACGATGAAGGAGGGGGCAGGGACTCCCTGACTCCATCCCCACAGGAGCCCTGGGAAAAGTTGACTGTGGGGATTCGATTGTCGCCAACCTGCGCAAACAGAAGCTGTCTGGTGCGGGGCCCTTCTCCCGGGCTGCAGCCCTGACCCAGCCCCAGCCATGCCCGGCCAGACAGAGAACAGTGGGGGATCTTTTTCGCTGATGGGAGCAGCTTTATGGACAACAAGGTGCTGGATATATGGTGATCATAGCAGTGGCACTGCCACCTGGGACTTCAGCCCAGGAAGCTGAGTTGCAGTTATCAAGAGGAAAAAGGTAAACCTTTATATGGACTCTAAATACGCTTTTATGATTGTGCATGCTCATAATGCCATTTGAAAGAAAAGAGGTGTCCTGACAGAAGGAAATAAAAGATATTAAGTATGCCACTAAAATAATGACCTTGATACAGGTTGTGACTGAGCCCAAACAGGTGGCCAGCTTGGCAAAAGAAGTCAGGCCACTGGCAGAGCTGCTAAGGAGGCCACTGGAGGTGATTTGTTCTCTGGGTCCTTGATATTCCAACTAATTTAAATCTCCTCTAAAGCTAAAGATTGAGGCTCTGACATCTGGGATGGCACAGTTAAATGGAGACAAAATTTTCATAGATTCATCTCCTTCCCAAAGCTTTGATTTGGCCTCTTATGAGGCACCTACATGAATATACACATTGGGAGTATGATGTCTTGATGGGTTTGGTGGGACCTCATTTGAGAGGACCTCGTTTATAACTACCGGTTTATGGTCTTGGGGTGGTCCAAGGACAGAAAGCCAACTTGCTACACCAGGAGCCCAACATGTGGAAGTCCACCCCTTCCATGACTAGTAGTTCCACGCAGATGCCTAAGCTTACATTGGGAGGTACCTTTTCAGGCTGGGTAGAGGCTTGTCCTACATGGAGGAAAGAAATGAGCATCTAAGATTATCAGAATCCTTCTGGAGCAACTCACTCCAAGATGGACTCCTACCAGGAGCTAACAGGGCCTTTGCCAAGTTCCTGCACGCACACAGGAACAGGCCTGGGAGAACGACAGGGTGACGGGCATCAGCAGTCCAGGGACAGAGGCCAAGCAAATGAAGAATGACATGCTGGGAATGGAAGCCATGGACAGACAGCTACAGAGATGGCTCAGCAGCTCCTCTTGCTACAGTGAGGACATCAACAGATACCCCATTGCCAACAGGACCCAGGAGCACACTCCATGGAGCCCTGGACATTTTGCAAGAGTGATAATAGGCCCTCCTTTGTAGCAGAGGTAACCCAGCAAGTAAACAAAGCCCCATACCTAGAATAGAAATTGCATGCATCCTGGAATTGATGCAGGAAACCCATCTAAAGTGGGATAAGTTATTGCCATTTGCCCTCCTCTGGATAAGGATGGCCCTTTAGAAGCAGGCTTAAGTTAAGCCCCTAAGAAATAGTTTATGAGAGACCCTTCCTAGCACCGCGAGGTAAGTATGGTAATATGACCATAAGTAAAAGAGAATAGAGTAAAACAATATGTCAAACAAGTGGGTCAAGTGCCAACCACTATACATGAGTTTTCCTCTTTCAGGTCCCTATCCCAGTTGGAAGCAGAGAAGTGGAAGGAACCCTACGAAGTGCCTCTAACAACTCACACCTCATTAAAATTGTCAGAAGTGAAACCTTGGGTCCATCACACCAAAGTCAAGAAGTGTAACCCCAGTGGAGG
This sequence comes from Cheirogaleus medius, assembly GCA_008086735.1. Lineage (NCBI taxonomy): Eukaryota > Metazoa > Chordata > Mammalia > Primates > Cheirogaleidae > Cheirogaleus > Cheirogaleus medius. The sequence goes on along the minus strand of VBSM01002217.1, from coordinate 24,598,756 downwards.
GGGCAGCCTTTAGGCAATCTAAAATATCTGTTTGAGAAAAAGAAAAAAATGAAAATGATGATATTTTCGCTAATCTTTCTTTGGTTATTTGTTCTGTCTATAGGATTGAGAGACAACTCCTTAGTGAGGATTTCCCTTGGCTATTAGCTTTTCTGTTGATCCGTCTTACTGCTGGTTGTGTTATCTTAAATCTTATTTGGTATAATACAAATATTTCTGTACATGATTTCTGAATTTGCAGAAGCTGGTCTCTCGGATCACCTACAGGGTACGACCAACAGCTCTGCACTCAGAGGTCCACGTTTCTTTTCTAACACAACCTTGTATTGAACATTGTGTGCAAGGTGACAGTTTATTTCACCTTGTCAATCCTCATGGTTATAGTTATTGCTTATGCCCCTTTTCACCTGATAATCTGTACCTTCTGTCTAAAATTCAGCAGAAAATATCTTGATGACTATGTCGCCCCTCCTCCCATAGATATGGAAGGGTAAAATTGACAGTGGGGAATATGTAACAGAGAAAATAGCCTGAAAAAGGGTAAAAATGTTTTCTGTCCCTTCAAAACTCCCTTACCCTTTTTAAGAACTAAAACCTATATCCCTGCTGCAGACCAGTGGTTGGGAGGGGCAGGGGAGTATCCTTTGTTCTTTGTGCCATAGGAGATGGCTCAAGGGAATTGTCTGGCAGGAGATCATGAGATTGTCTTAGCTGAAGAGGGGATGAATCAGAACCTTTAAAAGCTCTGTACTTCTGCTCAGAAGCAGGACGTTGGTACTTTGAGACAGGAGTCTGCCAACTTCCTCATTTGCCAGCAAATTAATAAACTCCTCTTTCCTTCTCCTCAAAAAAAAAAAAATTTACATCACTACCTCCTCAATTAATTAAGAAACAAATAAAAGCCAGGAAGGAAAGAATCAGAAAAGAGTAAAAGAAATCATTTTAATGTGCATATAAGATATTTTAAAAGAAATAGTAGCTTTAAAATATGTACAACTATTACGTATCCATAATTTTTTTACAAGCTAAAAAAGAAATAGCTATATATTTGAAAGCATATTGGTACTTTGAAGAGGAAAAGGACATAATTCACAAAGAAAAAGTTATCCTGGATTTATTTTTGTCAGATGATGAGTCAATACTAACTCTTCCAAACTCTTATCTGAATGTAATAACAGTTTCTATTTTCCCAGTGTTTTGTAGCTTAGTGAGGACAGACATCATTATCTCCCTCCTTTTTATAGCAAGATAAGGGATTTTGTTTCAGAGCATGCATATGTTTTGCCCACCACCTCCAGCTGCGAAACGACAGAGCCAGGCCTAAATCGTCTTCTGGCTTCAAGTCCAGGGTTCTTCCCACCACCCACGCTACAAATCTCTGCTCCTTGAGGATGAATCATTGTTTCACTTTTCTGGGGTAACTGTGCGACTTTTGTAAAAGAGCCATCACTCTGAAGATGAATTGAACCATCAGGTAAACATTTAAAGAAAGGAGAGGAGCTAAGTTGGAATGGAAGTAGATGCCTGGCATTATAACTGATGACATAATTACTTGCTGTAACGTGGAGCACCAATCACGGAGCGGGTGTAATAGACAGAGGCGCCTAAGTATTTACAAGTATGGATAAAGTGATCTGCCTTCATCAGTACAGGCAGGTGCTGGAGTCTGCCTTCCACTGGTGACTGGGATGGTAGCAGCATGTGAATTTCTGGCCCTGCCTGGCATTCAGGTCCTCTGCCACCAAATCACCTGCCTTTCTGGCCTTTTCTCCACCCTGTCCCTTTCTTCAGCTTACCATTTGCTAAATTGAGGTCTTCAGTTTGTGTTCTCCAGGCACAGCCCCATTTTTCCTGTCTCCCTGACTTAGCACACCTCCAGCGACATTCTTCTCCAAGGTCCAGCTCAAATGCTACCTCTTCTGTGAAGCTGTCCTGCTCTCCCAGCTGGGGCTGGCTCTCCTGCTGCTAAACCCACAAGCTCTTTTGCTCTCTGTACTTCTCTCATGGCCATGCCCATGCCCTGCCTTTATTTTAGTAACCACGCTTGTTTCTCTCTCCTTCGAGACTGCAAAACCTTAAAAGAAAGCTTATTGGACCCTAGCACAGTGCCTGGCACATGGCAACCCTCAGCGTCTATACAGGTTGGGAGCGTGGCTGGTGAATGCAGGAAGGAGTGGCTCATCTAGGCTGCTAGTTGGGGAGGTTTTTGATGCATTTTATATCTGCCACAGCATGGCACGCAGTGCCTTACATAGAGCAGGTGCTTGATGTGTTTTGGTTGAGAAGAAAAAAACTTGTGTGGATGAACAAAGGATGAGGAGTGGAGGAACAAATAAATGATGGAACGAATGTCCAGGATACTGAGGTGAAAAATCAAGATGAACACAAGTCATGCCAGATATCTGAGTCCCTTAAAAAGGATTAATGACATTTGAAACGGATGAATAACATTCTGGTTGTCCAAAGACATCTTTTGAAATTCCTGCTCATATTCAAAATATAAGAATAAGAAATGTGAGTGCCTCTTTTCCCTAGCCATGGTAATAATAAATGCAGTATACCAATATTCCATGCTATTTTTAAAGTAAAAATACTGATATTTTTCAGTATCCTAATGTTTGTATTATTTAAGTGTGACATTTAAAATAATATGAAGTCAGAATTGTTTATATCTTGAAACACATCCAGTGAGTTACACGCAGCATTAAGATTTCATCCAGGTTTGCACCATGCCCAGCTGAAAGCCCTTCCAGAGCATCCTATTGTTTTACTTCCTGCTTCCTGGGTCAATGGTGAGTTTGGCATTTTCTGTCTGGGTCATTTGTACCCCCCAGAGCCAGCCACGGTCCCTGTCCCCTGATGGTGTCATCCTAGAATCAGAGGTGAAGGTTGGAGACAGAAAAACTCAGGCCTGGCCCTGGTCCTCTCAGGTGAAACAGGTGGTTATGGTACCCATATCTCACCTTTCCATAAAATATTGACATTTTGGAATTTATTCCACATAATCTATTTTGCAATAATTTCATGCAGATTTTTTCATATTATCATGGCAGTTACTACTGTCTTTTTAGAATATGGAAAAAATGTCACCCAGAATATGCTGTTTTTCCTTCTCTAAAATCTTCCGTATGTTAGTAATTAAGAACAACAAATAGAAGGGGAAAATTAGGCAAACTGAGAGTTACATTTACTAAGCACTTGAACGTGTCCTGCCATTATATCTTAAGGCTCATTAGGGTAGAAACAGGATTTTTAAAACCCTGAGTGTTGCACCTATTTCCCATGGATATTTACTTATTTGAACACATTGCAAGTTCCACTTCCAATTGTGGAAGTGACTTAGGGTTGGATCCCTTTCCTTTCCTTCCCTAGTGAAAGACTCTCCCCAGGTGGTCAGCATACCTGTCAAGCTTCTCTAGTGTATTGATACGATAGCAGCTTTGTTCAGTAGAACCTTCTAAGGTGACGGGAATGTTCTATGTCTGCACTGTGTGGTACAGCAGCCACTAGCCAGGTGTGGCCATTGAGCACTGGAAATGTGGCCAGTGTGAGTGGGGAACTGAATTTTAAATTATTTAAAACTTTAATTCATTTAAGTGTAAACAGTCACATGTGGCTAGTGGCTACCATACTGGACAGGTCAGATTTAGAACCTGTTGCCTCTGCCCCCGTTTACCCTGACAAAAGAATCAACAAGAAGGGATCAGTTTCTCCCATTCTACTGGGGCAGCCTGGAGAATGGGTGGGCTTTGAAGGTCACGTCCCTGTGCTCCTTGTGAGTTTCCCCACCAGCTTCAGAGGTGCAAGTGACAGCAAGAAGGAAGAGCCAGGATTTTTCTACATGTGTAGACAAAAATTCAGCCTCTTGTTTCCAGCATCTTATTTAAAGGCCACATGCCAAATACCAATAACAAGCTGGGATTATACCAGTCCTGTCCATGCTGTTTCCAAAATTATTGTTTACAGCTTCTTTAATTCTCCATGAAGATGATGAGTCTGCAGAGAATCTTTTTGCAAAGAACTGTTACAAAGCAGAGATTTCCCTGTAAATCACTGGTATCCGAATGAGATGCCTTCTACTATACAGCCCTCATCCCAGACTGCTCACATACACAGTTTTTTTGGGAGAGCCTCTCTCCAGGCCTTTTTTGGTAAGTTGCCACCACTTTGTTCCACAGGATCGAGAATGTTCATTCTCGAATGTGCCATCCCTGCCTGAGCTTTATGGATGTTCCGAAGCAAAACAACCATTTACCCCTCTCCTAAATCCTGTTAATGAGGCCCACACAGGTGAGCAAGGTGTTTATATGAAGAAATAAACTCACTAAATAAAAATTATGGGAAGAAGTGAGGCTGGGAGTAAAGGCATACGTATGTGTGTGTGTGCGCACGCCTTAGAGCCACTTATAAACGTTTTATTCCCATGCGCAAAGATAGAAATATGGAAATTAGAATAAAAAATAAAAATAAGGAGAATTTGCTTTAGAGCAGCCTTTTCGAGTTTGTGCTGCTTCCAGGCCCCTTAGCAGAGTGCCAGCCCTTTCCATCGAGGCATAGCGCCGTCGTCTCACTGCATTCTTCTCAGGAATGACGACCAAACAGCCCTCCTGCCCGCACCTTGGCATGCCACCCATGGCAGCCTCAACTCGCCACGGGCCGGGTAGCGTGCTCGGCCGCCGCAACGTCCAGGAGGGCGGCATTGCAGCAATCGTTCACTTTTGGGGAGGGGCTAGTGGTAATTACCAGCACATGATTATTTTATTTTGTCTGAATTATTTACAATGGAAGGAAGCAGTTTGGAGGGAAGGGGATATTAGGGAGTGAGTTCAATCCCACTCACATTGATTCTACCGAGAGCAAGAAGAGCAAGCCTATTAAGAAGAAAAATCACTTCCTTTTCTTCCTCTCTTTCCTCTCCCACCCCTAAGTCTTAGAAATAAATAAATAATGCAAAGAGCAGCCCTGGGTGGCTGCAGGGGAGGGGCAGGCTGGGCGTTCCTGGCCTTCGCTGAGGACAAGCTCCCATGATTGCACTGGAGCGCCGGCTGCAGCTTTCAGGGGTTCGGTTCTGTTTCCCCCCTGCTCCTCTTGCATGTTGGTGCATAATGAGCACCATGTATGGATTTAAATCCCATTTAGAGGAGGTTCAGCTACTGAACTTCTAATCAGGAGAGGTGGGTTTTAATCCCAGAGGGGCCATTCCCTCACTGCTTTTTTAAATTTAAGATTGATAGCTCTCTGACTTTCAAAAGAACTTGGGGGTGGTTTATAGATGCGAAGGTAGTGAACACGGACAGCCTCGAGGGTAAAACAGGCGAGAAGCCGCCTGAAGGAAGCAGACCATGTTGAGGCTTTCAGGCACCAAAGTGACAGCAACAGTTGGGCAATGGGACCGGGGTTGATTTGTGCTTCCATTAATTAAACCCACCTCCCGCCATGTGAGGTGACAGGTAGAGTAATGTTTGTGAGAAGAGGCATCCGTGTCATTTTGGCATGATATTGCATTCTCGTATTTAGAAAATAAACAAAAATGTCCGTAGAAGCAGAGCATCCCATGACCTAGCCCTACTGCACATCCCTAAGCAGAAATACCCACAGAATAGCGCCCTGGCGCCCTGAAGAGGAGAAACTGGGGCTGGAAGTGCCACCTGAGAAAAATGGGAATAGTTTTATTATTATTTTTCAATGGAGAACTTTTGTTAAAATATTTACAAATTCATAATATATGTGAGTTGTAAGATGTTGCAATAAAATGAATGTCTATGTATCTACCCATCCACATCAAGAAATATATCATTACAACCACTGAGACCAGGAACACCCCTCTTGCTATCTACTAACCACTATCTACTAACCGATACCAAGATTTTGTGCCTGTCATTTTCCTGCTTTTTAAAAACGAGCTTTGCATGTGTTTAAACCACATGTAAATGGAATTATACAGATATATTCTTCTGTGGATTGCTTTTTTTCCCACTCAATATTATGTTTGTGAGATTTGTCCAAGTTGAGACTTGTTGGCTACTTTATTAATTTTTACAACTGTTTGTTATTCTGTTGCATGAATACTCTAAGACTGTGGTCTCCAACCCTGGGGCTATGGCTGGTACCGGTCCATGGCCTGTTAGGAAAACAGGGCTGTGTGTCACCCCCTGATCTCTGCCTCCCTCCTCCCCCCAGGCCCCCATGGCACCCTCCACCCACCCCCTACCTCCCTGTTCATGGAAAAATTATCTTCCATGAAACTGGTTCCTGGTGCCAACAAGATTGGGGACCGCTGCTTTAAGACTTATCCATTCTCTTGTTCATGACCATCTGGATGTCTCCTTTTTCATTTTTTTAATCACAAACCACATTGCCATGAATATTCTAATACTAATGTCTCTTAACACACAGGTCTAAGAGTTTCTTCATTGTATTTGCCTGGGGGTAGCCTTGCTAGCTCATAAGGAATGAGCATCTCCAACTTTCTTAGAACTTGCCAAGATCCAAGAGTGCAATCTACACTCCCAACAGCAATGTTCAAGAAGGAACTCAAGAATTTGAATCAACTATGAGCTGATTTAGATGCTCTCAAATATCCAAGTTAGGAGGTAAGAGAGACTGCATGACTAAAGGAATCCACAGATGATGATGATGGCGATGATGAAAACAATGACAAGGACAGCAGAACCATAGTGCTTACTACGTACCAGGCACTATTCTGAACACTTTATGTATCTGAACTCATTCAGTCTTTACAGTTGTTGTAAGGAGGCATGTACTATTATCTCCACTTAGAAGGTAAAAAAATTGAGAGAGTTAAGAAACTTGTCCAAGTTATGGCTGATAAATATAGGATCTGGAATTTGAACCTTTGCTCTGAACCCCACGTCTCATTTTAAAATTTAATCCAATTTTTATTGGCATTATCATTCATGAGCTTTATTTTTTAATTGATATATAATAATTGTATACATTTATGGGGTACACTATGATGTTTTGATACATGTATACATTGTCCATGCTTCATTTTACTCATTCATTTATGAGCTCATTCTAAATGAGCCAGTAATAAGGGCGTGGGGTAGAACTTACCTTTGTAATTCCTTATTACACACACCCTTTCTCAGTTCTCCTCACTGAGAGTTTTGATTGCATTTAGATTTAATCAGAATTTGGTTGGCAAGAAGCAAAGGATAGCATGAAATTTGGATAACCACTTTGGTTAATGTGAAAAAAAATGTAAGAGGGAGTTCTTGAATCAAAGCTTCCCAAATCCTAATTTAACATAACCTACCTGAAATCAATGCTATGGTTATTGGCATTTGACAAGACTAGAAGAGAAATAAGTGTTCCTAATGGCACACCTCATGTACCTTATCATATGTACCATAGTTTTTTGGCAAAGTGATGGGGGAGGATATTGACTATTTCCAAGGCTGTTCAAAATGACTAAAATATGACGTAATAATATTGTCATAGGCATTGCTATTTTTTGTCATAAAAACATCAGCAGAAATGAACACCCATACATATATTCATACCTCAGGATCAATAATACTATATTTTTTGGTCCAAATTATTCAGGTGAGTCATTTATGTGGTATCTCCAATCCCCAACTTTCCTTTTCCCTTTGTCTGTGTAGACATACATTTGAACAGGGTAGAAAAGTGGCATTACTAAAATTTAATACTTGGAATCTTTATAATCTGTCTTTAAATGTGAATACATTATCAAAGATGATAAATAGCAATGTTCTCAGGATAATAATTTGTTTGTTTGTTTAAAATAGGGATGTTTATATGAAAGCCCATTACAAAGGCCAAATAATTAAGCTCTTCTTAAGCCAAAGTAGGCATATTTCATGCTGAAATATGTCATTTTAATGTCAAAAGAAAAAAGAAAAAGTCTTTAAAGATTTGGCCTATAGAGTAAATTCCAAAATGGGAAACAACACGTGTCCTGTAATGAGATGTAAATCATAACGCTGACATTTATCTTCTCCTGGTGAATTCAATTCCCCACAGAAGCACAGAGAAGAAAAGAAAATATTGGAACTGAGAGTAATAAAGTCACTACAGCAGGCTCCGCACATATAAATGACACATTCTTCCCAAAATGAGAGTAACTGGCAGGCCTATCTAAGAAATATTCCCCTTTTCTAAAAGTATTTCAGACTGTAAAGATTTTATCAATGTGTTTACTATCTTAGCTCTCACCAGTGGAAGGATCACTGGGCTATGGGACAGCCCCCCTTAAAAAGGCAATGTCTTGGGTAGTGTTACAAAGCAATGGGCCATTTACATGTTAGTATGGATTGGTTTAATCAAATGGTTTTCCCTTTGGCAGCCAACTGGAAAGGTCTACATTGAGGGATTCCATGTTCTGAATTTAGGGGCTGAAGTAACTAGGTAAGAGGGGATAGCGAGGGGTGAGTGAGACACAGACATGAGGGGTTGAGACAACCGTGAAGAGGTAGGTGGACATGAACATTGTTGGAAGGGGGTGAAGAAAGAGAGCGGGGAAGACAAACTTGGCTTCCTTAAAAAACATGCCAGCATCATGTAACAACCTGATTCTAGGCCACAGTTGTTATTTCTCTTAACATTAGATTTGTTTTGGTGAGGTAATATGGTACTCAACCACAACTTAAATTTTGTTCTTATGGAAAAATGCACTCAGAATGTAGTAGATTGAGTAATTGGCTCCAATTCTTTAGCCCCTTGCTGTGGCATCATGTGGGCAGTGTCTTTTCCTATCCCTTGATTTTGGGCTCATCTATGAAATTTGCTTTGGCCAAAAACATATGGGCAGAAATGTGGCAGTCCTGATCCTAGTCCTTAAAAGCTTTGTCTTTCTCTGCTTGCTCTCTCATGCCCTTTTATGCTTCTGACATCTCCATGAGCTAAGCTTTCTGTGGTGGCTGCTACCTCCTTAACTGACCTGCAGCTTGAAGCGGAGCCATGGAGCTGAGTGCCAGCTTAAATAAATTCATCTCCAGCAGATGTGCAGATATGTGAGAATAAATGGTAGTCGTTTTAAGTCACTGTGTTTAGGAATTGTTTGTTACACAGCATCTTTGTGGCCATTGCTAACTGATACACAGAGTTCTAAAGAACCCTTTCACATGTGAACTCTTAAGGCAATGCTCATTGGTAAGTTGGAATTTTACTGCATTAAAACAAGATTACTATTCTCTTTTTAAGGAGAATTTTATCTATTTTTTGTTTGATTATAGCCCAGTGTTAGGGTAAGAGCATAATTTGTTATCTGATAAGACAAACAGAGTATGGCTTGCACCTATAGATAAACACTAATAGCTATTGCATATAGCAGTGGTTTTCAGACAACTCTGTGAGTTCTAAGGCCTCCAGGGAGTTCTCATAAAGGCTGCTTTGGTGTAAGAGTTCCTTCCCTCCCTCCTTCACAACTAGCTTCAGCCACAGCAAAGCTTTTTTTTTTTTTTTTTTTATTTGAGACAGGGTCTTGATCCATCACCCAGGCTGGAGTGCAGTGGCGTCATCATAACTCACTGCAGCCTGGAACTCCTGGCCTCAAGTGATCCTCCTACCTTGGCCTCCCAAAGTGCTGTTCTAACAGGTATGAGCCTCCACACCCGGGCCTAGCAGAGTTATTTTTATTTGTTTCCCAGACTTGGCTTCCTTGGAAGATTTTGTCTAATGAACAGTCTAAAATAAGTTGAAAACCTACAGTGACCCCCTCACTTTTCTTGGGACTCATGGTCTTCTACACCGGCACGTGCCATCCTTTGGACAGCTCTCTTTCAGCTTCTCTGTAGAGATTGCCTATTCATTCTTGATACTTCTCCTTTCAAAAAATGGAGGCTAATTGCCATCCCCTTAAGTGTGGGTTATACTTAGTAACTTTAATGAGTAGAATAATACAGGAAGGGATGGTGCGTGATGTCTAAGATAGGAGGGACATTAGAACATAAAGGTGTTGTGGCTTCTCTTCTCTCTCTCTGAGTTCACTTATTCTGGGGAAAGCTGCTGACATTTCATGAGAACACTCAGCAGCCCCATGGAAAAGTCCACTTGAAAGGAACTAAGGCTTCCTGCTGACAGCCACATAAGTGATCATTACTGCAACCTCGTGAGAAACCCTGAGCCAGCTCTTGAATTCTTGACCCACAGAAACTGTGAGGGGGAAAAAAAGTTTGTTGTTTTAAGTTGTTATGTTTTGGGGTAATTTCTTATGCAGCAATATATAACCAGTACAATACCAAACTAAAAAGATTCTTTTCTATGATACTCTCCTGAAATGCCTGAGTGTTCATCATTTTCTTCTTTCTCATTGCCTTTAATATTTACCTTGTTTGCAGAGTTCATTCTACTGCATTCCACTGTGTACATACATGCTTCCCCCATTAGGCTATGAGATACTCACATTCTCAGATGCCTGACATGGTTCTTGGCATCTTACATGTTGGATGAAGGATGAAAAGAGTGGCCACCGCATGAGTTGTGCAAATCACTCAGAGAAGAATAAGGCAGACTGAGGACAAAAGATAGTCATCTCTATCTCTACCAAAGTCATTTTCAGTTTTGACTAGAGATGATAAATAAGCAGAAAATCCTTAAATGGAGTCAATACTGTATTTTGTCACCACCTGTTGGCATATAAGCCAGTTCTCTGCATCTCGTTTTAGCAGATGACAGGCATTCCTGCTCAGATGGTGTGTCTAGAATCATTGGGGTCTGGAACTGGCCAGGATGAGTGTTCTGACTAGGTTTACAGGTCAACAAGTTGGAAATCTATCATCATCCAAAACGAGCCCTGGACTTATGACTTTGACCAAGCGGAAACAGAAGATACATAATTTATGAAGCTATAGAGGGTGTTTGGCTTTTTCTTGGAAGCCAGAGCTACACAGTCAAATCAAAATGGTGGAAGTGGTAGCTGGCCAATTCCCACGTGGGCCCAGTGATTTGGAATAGAGCCCTCTGGCTATGCCACAAGTCCTGAACAATCAGGTATTTAGAATTGAGCTTTCATGATGATAATGATGATGATTTGTGTTTTTATTTTGACAGTCATCTAAATAATTAGTAGAGGGATATTAAGGCTCATCTGGAGGTTGGACTAAGAAACTAGAACTGTCACGTGATTTCAGGTCCTGGGTTTATGACTTGACGTGGCTCAAATGGCCGCTTGGGTAACAGGGTTTAACTTGTAATGCACTGTTTCTGAGACTGGGGTCTGTGGGTTTGTAGTTTCAAGGGTCCACAAGTTCTCACATTTGGGAAACAGTGATAGAAACAAGAACTGCTTCCTCTGAGGAGGTGTATTGATCCTTCACCTGGGGAGTCAAGGGCCGACTTTATGAGAGAGTCGGCCTCGGAGCTGGCCCTGCATGCTTTCTCTTAACAAATGGCATCACATGTCCATTTAAGCTATCTGCTTGAGAAAATGCCCCATTTCCAGAGGCCATTCGTTACTTCCTGGTTATTCTTGGAGAGCTTGTACGTGTTAGTGGTATTTAATTATAGGGTTGCCCAGACTGAAGAAGGAATGGAAACGCTGAGTGGAGGGGGCACGAGAAAAGCAAAGCGTGGGCTTGAGCAGACTCCAGGAAGTTGTTCTGCGTAGCTGAAAGTCAGGACAAACGCAGGGTGCAGAGGGACATAGGACGCAGTGCTGGCAAAGGCCCATGACAAAGACCAAGGCATTTTTTTTCTGTGTCTATTTTTTCCTCTGTAATTAGGAAGGCGGGTTCCTAAAGTTTTTCTGCTGGGGTAGTCTCACTTTACACTGATGGAGATGATTCCAACAATGCTGCAACTGACACAAATTCATGATTACATTGTCGAATAACTATTTCAGCATCATTTTGTTTAAGAACTCTTGCTTACCCGAAAGGTTTTTGGGCATATGGGGAATTTTTAATTCATTTATCATAGTTGATTTTTGTAGAAGACACAGAAGACATGCTTTTAGTATGTGCCTTGCCTTTGCTGAAGGGTGTGCCTGGAGGTCATGTGTAAACTGCATGGCCCTGTTCAGAGCCCTTTGAACCCACTCTGACCCCTACCCCGATGGTTAAACCCAACTGGGCACCTGACTTTGGGAGAGTCAAAAGTCTGATTAGGCTGAGCTAATCAGACTTTATTATAAAAATCTGGAATCAGGACATAGAGAAACTGAGTAAGACGAGGATGATGCTAGAACTGAAAGGGCATGCCAAGTTAAGCCATGTGGAAAGCAGAGAAAGCTGGTTGAAAGAGAGGTAAAGAGAGAAGAAGAAAAGTATGGCAGAGATGAAACACATGTCTAGAGAATTACCCTGGTTTTGGGTTTCCAATTCCTAGTTCCTATTTGGCCTGCATATAATTTGTTTCCTGTCTACGTTTCTAATCCTTTGCATGAGTTTGGCAGTAAAATCCTCTGTACTTAAGCTAATCTGAGTGGGTTACTCTTTCTTGCATCCACATGTAGCCCTTATAAAGTAATGCTGAATTTTCAAATGCAGCCATTGGTTTTCAAGAAACCATCGTGCTGAAGGGAGTAATGTCAGCTCATCGGTTAAGTGTTAAACCAGCTTCCACCCATGAAGTGAGAGGAACACATGAACGGCTTCAGTTTATCAGTGGGAACTTTGGGAAAAAAGTTGGCAAGTACAGCTTGACCGCTATTCAAAGAGATTGCACCTCTTGATGTGACTAAGAATGGGCCACAGACCTCAACAGTCACTGTGGTCTACACTGATCACAGCCAAGAACATTTGGACAAAATTGGAGGTAACTACAAAGACTATACATACATACATACATATATGTGTGTGTGTATATATATACAATATACATGCATATTTTAGCTCTTAATTTTCCATTCTTCTTTGTAACAAATTCTCACAGCTAAAGAAAAGCCATTGTCATTCTTTCAGGTGTCTGATGAAATCTAAAGCCCTCTTTATACTAACTGCAAGATTTAATCAGGAGGGGGTAATATGAATGTATGTACCATAATGAATTTCAAGTATTGCTACCTGCAGACATTGTCAGTAACTGAATTCCTGGGCTATGCAACTTGTAATGGAAAATCTTTACATTTTAGTTCCACCTGTCATTTTTCTAATTCTATTCAAAGAATGTCTATTAAAATAATACCTCTCCTCTGTCTATCAAAAGTTATGCCTTAGTGGAAATATGTATCATTGGAAATTAGTAATTCTAATATGTTGGTGATTGGGGATTTTTTTTAGAATAATTTGATATTTCCCAGGGTTGTTGAAATTATAGAAAGGGTTTTCATTCTGATAAGTAATAAATTTAGTAAATATGAGGTAGCAACAAGAAATATTATTTTAAAGTCAATTTTCTTTGAAATGCTAAGAATCTTCTTTCGGCAGACATGCAGCTGGAAATATCAGGGGACTAACCCAACAGGGCATGGAGACCCAGGGGATTTTCTTTGCACTTTTTCCTTGAAGAAGCTTTTCTCTTCTGCTGTTCATCTGTCCATCTGTAGGAATTCTATTCTTCAAGTACAGGGGCTAATGGCAGCGTAATGAAGTTTTGCTTATTCTCTCGATTGCTAGATTTCTTTGAGCATGGAAATTTTACAATGAACAACCAAACCGAACCACAAAAAGGCATTGATATTATGGGATTGCATCAATAGCATTGGCTGTTTCATTTCCATTCACTTATCAGACATATTTACTTCTCAGATATTTCCTTAACCGGAATTGACTGTACTATAATTGCCTATTTCTTTGGTCCATTGGCTGTTAACCTTGAAGTGACTGGGGTAGAGCTGGCGAGGCCTTCCCTGTCAGGCCTGACCTCTCACTATGCTGGAGAGAGCGCTGCCATGACAACGGCGACAGATGTCAGCTAAGCAATGTGCACCCTAGAAAGACTCCTGTATTGAGAAAATCGATCTTGTAATGGTGCCACGGAGCACATTCGCTGAACTGCCAAGTGTTCTAGGCTTAATCATTTATTTCATCTAGCAGAGAGAAGAAAACATAAAAGAAATGAAATGAATTTGACCTCTGTCTTTTGAGTGACTTTAGTGCTACACTGAATTCTAGCAAGTGCCTCTTATGAATTTTAAAAAATTACATTAGGAATAACATTTTGAAGTGAAATGACTCTTGTAATGCCAACCCTCCAGAAACATGTTATTTCAAATGTCAGATACCTAATAGTCATTTGCTATTTTCTGTGTATGTCCGGGGGTTAGCTCCGTCTTGGGTATGTTTCAGGCAAATTATTATAGAGGAGCCGGGAATGAAGCGGACCAGAGCCCGCTGCTGTGGCTTTCTGCCTTTTTCTTAGCATGAGGCGACTTCTTTTGTGCTGATCGTCACAGGGTTTAGTGAGTAGCATAAACAGCGTTTCCTATTGACAGCTTTCGAATCCCTCTCATTTACAGAGTCTTCCAATAGAAAGCTTGTTCTTGTCTCTGTCTCCAGAGTGAAGTTTGTCTTCCTGACAGTTAATCCTGGGACAGCCTTCCATCGCCTTGATGGGCTTGTCATTCATGCCTTGACACCTCTCATTCATCTGAGTCTGGCCTGCTGGATATGCAAATGATCAGAGGACTGAAAACCATAATCCTTCAGCCGTGATGGCCAGTATGTCAACGTCACTATTCTTGGAACAAGCCATTCTGTTGGGAGCTGGGGAGGGGTGGCAGGCTCTAAGCCAGGGGACACAGCATGCACTTACGACCTTTTTTTTGTGGCCCGGGTCATAACTAGAGTTTTAAAAAGGCAACCACTCAATCTGAGGCAAACCTCCAAAGCCTAAGGATTGTAGACAAATCTCTCTGATAACCTTGCCCATATAAATAAATATCATTGAGAGTGATTATAGTGAAAAGGATCTCTTAAGATTTTCAATGTGATATGTCTGTCTCTTGTGCTGTGGGATATTTTATTGCATTTTTGCCCTCAAGTGGAGCTGACAGGAGCCAAGCTTGTAATTTAAATCAATAAGAACCCTTTACCATGGCCATAAAATACTTGGCTAAACCTTTGAAGTGGCCACAGTTGAATGCACAGTGAACACAGTATAAATGTTCCTTAAGATGTATTGTATGAGACCACTACTAAAACAGCATTCAAAGGAACCGGCCTTAAGCATCTTTTGTGACTGATGGGAGAGGGTCCCAACTGCTTTTGATCATTTACACGCCGCTCCAAACAGCCCCTCAACTGGCTGGCACGTGACCCGGCTGCCGCCTTCTGTTTTCTCCTCAGACCTTTCCGCTCTGTCTTTGGCAGGGTTTCCGGCATCCGGGTCCCCTTCTGAACCAATAAACCACATCTGATGTGCTGCTGTGTTGATCGCTCCCGTTGCTCTCTACCGTGGCAGGGAGAATAGAACAAAGGCCGGTTGTTCAAGCCCATCATGGGAGCGTGGCACGGGTGATTCGCCGAAGCTGGCTGGCAAGTGCTCTTTGTGTAAAAGTGAGGGTCTGTTTTTGGAGTGGTGGTGTTCAGAAGACGGTCAGGCTTGAAAAGAGGTGTTTGCCTCCACTCCGTGCTTTGCTCCGTCTCACGCTTCCTCATGTCTGCCAAGCCCTTCGCTGCCTCCTCTTGCTGCCCTGGCCTCTGTCTTGTGAGGATGGATGGATGGATGGATGCTTCCTTACTCTTGTCCTCTGCGTCTCTGTCTGTTTGTCCCTCATTCTTTGACTATCTTTCTCTTTCTCTCAGATTCCCAAATCCTCTCCAATTCTGCAATAACCGTAAATGGTCATCATCTGAACTTGGAATTTGGCCATGAGACCATCTTGCAGGAATAGACCTTCGAGCCACATTTGCTCAGCAAGTAGGTGGTATTGCAGTTATTATGCCAAAGGCACAGGCTCAAACTTGGGGCGCAGTCATTCCTTTTTGGAATCCTGGGCCAAATATCTTTCCTGGCAGCTGCCTCACAGAAGCCACCTATACTTGGTGAGGAATCAACAATAGCGATCAGAGTCACGGGCCACTTTCTACTTTATCTGATAGAAATGCAACCTTCCCTAGAGCTCCTGTTTCTCAGGATGGCACCTACATGTATCCCCCTGGCTAAGGTGATGGACACATGTCCTGTGTGGCCTCTCCTCTCTGGGAAGGCACTTTCTGAAGGGCCCATCTGGACCTCATGTCTGACCCACCCCCACAACGGGCCACATGTCATGTGTGTTTGCTGCGTGTAGTCTGACCATACATTTTACTGTCTGGCCTCAGCAAACCCAACACGATTTGGTGGATCCTCATATTTCAGCTGATGTTTACAAGATTTCTTTTGTCCTTATGTGAAAACAGAGTAGACAGGACCTTAAAAATGTATTACTCTGTGTTTATAAAGTTAATGTGTAAAAATGGCATTTAAAAACATGTGCAGGGGCAAACTATTATGGCTGAAATCAGTCTTTAAGGACATATCAACAAGATTCAATGTTCAGAACTTGTTTGAGTCCTAATTTGAAAAAACTAAGTGTAAAAAGACATGTAATATATATTTAGATAACTGGGGACATTTGGCTACAGGCTGGTTATTAGATAATTGAAAAAATACTACAGGGAAAGACAGACGTGGAGTAGATAAAAACCACAGTGGCAAATGATGATAGTTGTTAAAACTGGGTGATAAGTAGAGTAAGGGTTCATGACACCATTGTCCCTACTTTTCTGTATGTTTCTAAATACTCTATATCACAAAGTTAGAGGTCAGCATGCCAGCTCAGGAATGCCTGATCACTACGCTTACAATAAAGTTGTATTCCTGCGGGCCTCACCTGTTTGTCTGTCATCCTGTGCTGTTGCCTCCCATGTAACATCATCTGGGGTTTGGGGGCTGATTCTTCGTGCACACTATTTATCCCTGTTTGCCAGTTTTGTGGCCTGGACTTTAACATTTGGTGTGGAATGTCTGCCTGCCTGGTCTCCCCATCTGGACTGTAAACTTCTCGAAGTCAGGACTGTTTCTTACCTTTAAGTGCTTCCCACCTAGATTCTCAGAGTAGGAACAAATTGGGCCAGGCTAGACTGTGCTGTGGTAACACATAAGCCTTGACATTTCAGCAACTTAATGCAATAAAAGCTCATTTCTTGTTTGTGAAAAGTCGGATATGTGTTGGGCATCTCTGTCCCATTCTGCAGCTGTACTCTCAGGAGCAGGTGGCTTTCAGTGAGACCATAGCAGGGGAAGAGAGAGAAAGGGAGGCAGTAGACTGGCTCTTGACTGCGTTAGCCTGAGAATGACCCCCAGAATTTTCTCACAGTTCATAGGCTGGAACTGGTCACATGGCCCCTAAAAGCAAGGCAGGCTGGGAAATGGAAGGGAGCACATGGCTATTTGGTGAGCAAGAATTGTCTCCATCACAGGGAGTTGCAGGGTGTTTGTTGAAACTGCTTCTTACCCCAGCTGCATACTGTCTCATGAATTTCAGTGTAAGATGGACGCCCAGGGAGGGATGCTGTCGGTCATTTGTACAGAATGAGAACATGACAACTAGACTATTCCATTCCTTCCACTTTTTTGTCATGCTGTTGGATTATTTCCTATATAGCTGGAACTGAGTCTTCAGTAAATGGCAGGACCCCCGTGGGCTGACTGACACTGTTCAAGTAGCTTGGCTTTGCGCCCGTGACAGGGAATTATCACTTGTCTGTATCTGAAAGTGTTATAGCTCCGCCCTGTGCAAGAGCTCTGGGTGCTGCAAAGCTGGAGGTGCTCCTGGATCAGGCCACTGCAAGGAAAGAAAGGCATGGTTCTACCGTAAGTAGTGGGAGTTTCTCCCTCATGCAAGGTTTAAACTGTTTTATCTAAGGAAAGGACACCACTAGCCAAACAGAGGAAAATGTGGACTCTCAAGCCACGTGCACATTCCCATGTGTGATATGCTACTGTCCTCACCTGAATTTAGTGAGTGAGCAGGTGCTTAGAGGTACTTGCCGGTGGGTAACTGGCCTCTATGAATAGGGGCTGCAGACCTCCCTCCCCACCCTCTTCTGCCTCCCTCTCACCCCCTTCCTCCCGTGGGTGGGGCAGGTGTCCTTAGAAGAGGCAGTGGTCCTGCAGCCTTCTTGGGGCTGGGGGTGAAGGACTGTACTGTGCAGAGCCACGTGAGGGATACTGGTCTGAGAGTCTTCTAGAAACAACAGTCAGCCCTTGAAGGGCATTAAGTAAAGGGTGATCTGATCTTAGTTGCTTCTTTAAAAAAAATCCCTGTGCCTATGTCTTGGAGAATGAGCTGGAAGGGCACACAGAAGCCAGCAGGAAGAGCACTCGGGGGTTCAATGAGAGACAACAGGATGGCTGTAGGGATAGAAAGAACTGGGTGGGTCACTCTGAGTGTTTGGCAATGAATGATAGCTGTCTCCTGTCCCTCTTCCCCTGGATGTCTGGGCCCAGTCACACTGGTCCTCTGCTAGTTCCTCGTCTCACCCTCGGGGCCTTTGCACCCACCGTTCCCTTTGCTAGAATGTCCCTTCCCCCCAGCCAACACCTGCTTACCCTTCAGTCTCAGCTCCCAGGTCACTGCCTCAGAAAGCCTTCTCAGAACCCACCCCCCTTCAAATAGTGCGGCCCCTCATCCACAATCTGTTTCTTCTTTTAGAATGGAAGTCTCTTGAATTCAGGGATCGCATTTGTCCTAATTATATTAAAAAAAACAAACAAACACCTTCCTACTATTTTAAAAAACAGAGCATCTGCCTTGGATGTAGTAGGTCCTCAATGAATATTTTTTGAATGACATATGCTAGGCATTTTCTCACATTGCACATTGTATTGTTAAATCCTCCTTACTATCTTGCAACCCCATTTTATGATTGAGTAAACTGAGGCTCCAAGAACACAAAGCAGGGGAGTGGCAGACCCAGGATGTGCAGCTAGGTCTGTTTGGCACCAAAGCCCTCATTCTTTATATCACAGCAGGAATAAGGCGAAGTTATCAAAGGATATAATCTGGATTACACCAAAGCCAGAACACTACGAATTCTTTTTATTTCACTTGTTCCAACCTACTGATATGGTTTAATTCATGTAGTATTTATGAGGAGCCATGAACTCATTCACTGTGTTAAAGAGGAGGGCAAGAAATGGAGAAGCTGGGCTTCAGGGAAATGCCTGTAGTGAGCTGGATATAGAAGGTCCTAGAAGGAGAAGAAGCTGAGTGCTTCCCAGAGGAGCAACCTGGCCAAAAGCCTGGGTCACTGGCTCGTTAGGAATGGCCTTTGGAGTGGCAAGAGCCTGTTGTCCCCTGACTTGCTGAGATGGGTAAAACATTTAGGCCACTTCATGGAAAGGGCTTGGCTTTGGAGTCACCCTTTGCTACTTTCCAGCTGAGTAACACTGGGCAAGCTACTGACACTCCCCAGTCCCAGTTTCCTCATCTGTAAAATGAAGATAATGATGTGTACTTTGCAGGGTTGTGGTGAAGACTTACGGGAAAATGCAAATAAAACAGCAGCTCATCACCTGGCATAGGCAAGTGACCAATATCTGTGACCTTCTTAGCCAGCCTTCTACAGACAGGCTGGCCTGGGAGAGGGTCACAAAGAAGCACTTTGCAGGCAGGGATGCAGAAAGTCAGCCACCAAGAATATTGGGAATGGTGACAGGAAGACACCTCCACCTTTATTTTTTTTCCTTTTTTTCCTTTGTTGAGGCAAAATTTATATAACATAAATTAAACATTTTAAAGTGTACAGTTCAGTGATATTTAGTACATTCACAATGTTGTACAACCACCACTTGTATCTAGTTCTAAAACATTTCATAATCCCTTCAAAAAGCCCTGTTCCCCTTAAGCAGCCACTCTCCATTTCCTTCACCTCTCAGCCCCTGCAAACCATCCATCTGCGTTCTGTCTCTATAGATTTACCTATTCTGAATATTTCACATACTTGTAATCATACAATATGTGACCTATTGTGTCAGGCTTCTTTCAGTTATGTTTTTGGGGTTCTTCCTTGTTGTAGCATGTATCAGAATTTCATTCTTTTTTATGGCTGAGTAGTTTTCCATTGTAGGTACACATAACATATTGTTTATCCATCCATCCCCTGGTGGATATTTGGATTGTTTCCACCTTTTGCCTATTGTGAACAATGCTGCTACGAACATTTGTACAGGCATTTGTGTTAGTACCTTGCTTTCAGTTCTTTTGGGTATATGCCTAGGAGTGGAATTGTTGTGTCATACGGTAATTTTCTGTTTGACTTTTTGAGAACCCATGTGCTTCCAAAGCAGCTGCACTACCAGCAATGGGATTCCAATTTCTCCACATCCTCACCAGCACTTACTTTCTGGATTATAACTGTTCTTGTGGGTGCGAAGTGAGGTATCTCACTGTGTGTGTATGTTTTTTTCATTGTGGGTTTGATGTGCATCTCCCCTCACTTTTGTTTTTTAAATTTAGAGAAGTTGTTTGGTTTTCCTGGCTTCTTTGAATCCTCAGACCATTCCTGATGGCTTAGGTATAACAAAGATTTCGTAGGGAAAGAGCCCCTCTGGTACACCTCTGGTAGGCTTTTAAATTAGCACAAAGGCTATTGAAGGTCATTTGGCAATACTCCCTCTGAAATTACAAATGCATACACCCTTGGATCCAGTGGTTCCAAGTCTATGAATCTGTCTTATGGATTTACTCCCATGTGAACAAAATGATGCATCTACAAGGTTATTCATTCCAACGTTGTTTATAATAGCAACAGATGGGAAGCAAAATAAATGCCCCTCAACAGGGAACTGGTTAAACAAATTTTGGCTCAGCCATATGATGGGATACTGTACAACTGTGAAAAAGATGGAGGCGCCTCTTTGTGTGCTGATGTGTAGGGAATTCCTAGACATATTGTTCAGTAAAAAAACAAATCAAGATGTAGAGCAGTGTATAAATAGTCTGCCCTTCATTTCAAAACAGGGGAAAAGAATATGTGTATACACACACACACACACACACACATATATTTTCTTGAATATTCATGAAATACTTTTAAGGAAAGAAAACTGGTGGCAGAGGACGAGGGTGGGAAGAACAATTTTTTCCTGTATACCCTCTTGTGCCTGTGGAATTTCAAACTCTGTAAATATAGTTTCTGTTCAAAAAAATTAATTCAATTAAAATGAAGGCAATTCATAAACACCTAAAGATCTCACTAATTTGGGCTCTGATCGTTCTGGTTTTATGGTGATTTCAATAGGACATGAACTCTAATGTAGTCTTTGCTACACAAACTGATGCCAGGGATGGGGTTGCAGAAGAAATAATTCAAGCTCTCATCCCTCCCCTTCCGCTGCAGTCCTGGCTGCAGCCTTAGCTTGTTGACTTGACCACAATTTGAACTTGAGTCAGGCTGTCTGAGGCCCACCCTGAGTAAACCTCCACAGTGCCCCTTTCCTCTGGCTCTGAGAGTCCTGCTCTAGGCTTGCCCCCCAGAGTGGTGCTTAGACAGGAACAGATGGAACTAGGGTGTGAGGAAGAGCAGGTATGGCCCTGGGCACTAGGTGCAGACTATATCTGAAATAAATCTTTGAACTTGAGGCTGGGTGCTCAGTGGCACCTGCTGTCTTGCAATCCAAGAGCTCTAAGCAGATCAGAAGGCCCAGGAACAGGTCTTAGCTCTGCCACTTTTTGC
The DNA here is from genome assembly GCA_008086735.1 of Cheirogaleus medius. Lineage (NCBI taxonomy): Eukaryota > Metazoa > Chordata > Mammalia > Primates > Cheirogaleidae > Cheirogaleus > Cheirogaleus medius. Next base: position 24,577,166 of record VBSM01002217.1, on the reverse strand, counting down.
TCAGTGTCTTTGGGCAGCTCATACATGACTCTGAATCTCTCTTTTCTCATCTCTAAATGGGGATAATATATACAAGATTGTTCTGTGCAAAAAGATGTTAAAAGGGCTTTCCTAATGTGAGCTCTGTAAAATGCTATGAAAATGGGAAGGTTGACTCAAAAGCCACTATGAAAAGTCCACATTGGTTAAACATCCCCTATGTGCTTGCTATGTTTGAGAGCTAGAGAGAGGACAGAGAAGAGTAACAAATTCTCCATCCTTTCAGAGTTTTGAGGGCTCACAGGCTAGTGAGAGAGGCAGGCGTGAGGACGATTAATTGCAGCAGGGTGCTCAATGTAGAGCACAATAGAATGCCAGGTGTCAGGAGCAGAGAGGAGGAAGGCATTAGCTGTATCTGGGGACCCAGCAAAGGTTTATGAGAACAGATGATACTGGGGTTGAACTGTGAAACAGAAATAGCAGGTTGCCAGGCACATGGGTGACATTCCAGGTGGAGGAAACAGTCTGTGAAAAGGCAAGACAAGAAAAAGAAGCAAGTGTTTATGGGCAACTCCAAGCAACTGTTTGCTGCAGAGTTTGGGGTGTATGAATGGGAGCAGAAGTTGAAAAGGGACGAATAGGTCACATCTTGGGGACCTTTTCTTATGGTAAGTCACATCTGGATGATGCAGTAAGAAATTAAACAAAAATGGGTAAGTATGGAGCAGCAAGGAATCGTTGTACAGATCGCCTCCACCATAAGATGGAAAAGACACTGAGCATCCAGATGTTTGACTCCTGACTCCCTGCGAGATGCACTGGCCATCAGTTCTGAGCGTGCCGCTGTGAGGAGCTCTAGTCAGCAGTCCTGGACTGCCAACGATCCCAGCTCCCAGTGATGGAGTCACCCCAGGCTTTGAGTCTTCCCAGGTGAGGTCCTAGACAAGCCATCCTCACTGTGCCTGTTCGACGACCCTCAGCATGGGTGAGCACAGGCAGTCCTTGTATCCCAGGTTGAAGTCACTGATCTAGAACAAGGCGAGGCTCTCACGTTGATGAGAATCTTCTGCTCAGGGCTTGTCCCAAGGGCAAAGGTGAAACCTTTCCAAAACCCAGACTCTACCACGCCACTCTTCTGATTTAAAAGACGCTGTGGGTCCTCTCTGGCTGCAGAACCCAGCCTAAGTGCTCAGCCCAGCTTACTCATAGGCTGCCCTCCGCCTTCCCTTGGAGCTTTCTTTCCTTTTACTCTCCCCATACCCCCCTGGGCTCACCTCTTTGCTGGTTGGGGAAAGCACACTCGTCACTCAGGGACTGGCTATTATAAAGCCTGCCCCGACAGTTCCAGCAGAAGGAACCGCCTTCTCCCCTAGGCTCTCCCAGCACGTGGCTCTTTCCTCTCGTAGAGCTCTTTTCAGATTGTTCAATTTTTGTGTCCATTCCTTGCCGAGACCGTGATTCCCTGGAAGGTAGGGGCCACGTCTGTCTGACTCACGTCTGTGGTCTCAGGGCCCAGCACTGTGCCCTGCTCAGTAAATGAAGAGGAATGAATGAATTCCTGGGAGGCAGGTGTGTTCTCCTGCGGAAGACGCTGAGCCAATGTTTCCCAAGAAGAGGGTGGGTTGGCAGTGGTCTGTAAATGGTACCCTCTACTGCCTTTTCTTCTCCTGTTTTTCTTTCATTCTCTCCCTCTTGCATCACTCCTCTCACACTCATGCTTTTGTACATCCTTAATTCTCTAGAAACACCTACTGTAATAGGGTTGGTGCATTTGGGACATGGATACCCAGGCAATCCCCTGTACCAGAACAGTTACTTCAGCTGTTCTATGGATGACAAATCAGAGGCCTCTAATGTAGATTTCTCTTTTACATTTCTTTGTTGAATATATTAGGAAACATTAGTTACAATGAAAACGAGAGGTAGAAAAAAACATAACTCAGTGTTCCGAGACAAGGCTGTTTTCTATGGTCCACAGGCTAATTTTTTTTCCTACTTAGAAACTGATGATACTTTCACTTTTTCCCTTAGGAAAATATTTATGGATTTAGCGATCTTACTTTGAGGGTAATTCTCCATGATTCTGCCTAAATGTTTCTCCTTTAATTTCATCCCAAGGCCAAGCTTTAATGCTCGAAATGATTAGTTCACACTGCAACCAATTTAGAATTTGAGTTAATGTGGACACGGTTTGCATGTATATTCTCATAGAAAGGTTTGAAATAACCTGTTATCTCTAGTTTCAGAATTACTTATCAATGTGCAGCATTTCATCCAAAGTTGTCACCATTTGAAAAAACAAAGAAAGTCAAGGCCTCCTGAATCATCAGGACCTACCAACTATTTTAAAAGACTAAATGCTTATGATGCATGAATAGGTAATGTAGACATTTATACATTTCAATTTTTAGTCAGTTGAATTCATTTTCTTAGTAAGAGCCATTTATAGAAAATTCAATTCAACCAAGTATCTGCATAAGGTAATGTGGGCAAAGACTTTGTAAAACTAGCAAGAACTATGCAACTTTCAGGGATTATTGACATATGTGTAGAGTTGTAAATGCAAGACTGTATTTTTAAAAGGTGTAGACCAACAAGATATATTTGCCTATCATTCTGTTACAAATAAATCTATCTTATTTTTTATCTTGAGATAAAACCAGAGAAGGTATTTCTACTTTTTGTATCTTTCTATATCCTGAAGATACAGAAACCGACTCTTGTTCCCCAGCTGCCTGTAGTTCCAAGTCAAGTAAACAACTTTGCAGTCCCAAGTGTGGGGAGTCACCCTACAGTGGAGATCAGAAGAGGCCTACACATAAAATCCCTCCCCAGCCCTCCTCACAATGTGCTTCCCGCCTCATCTGCCTTCCAGCAAAGCCTTTTTGAAGGCTCTGGATTTTTGATCATGGCTTCAGACTGCCGTCCTGTGTGGCTGGTCTCAGGAGGCCCCCTGAAAACCCAAAAAAGTTTCAGCTACCAGGGGATTAATTTTTCATCTTAAAATTATCGTTTAGAGACAAGATATAAACATTCACTCTCTTGGCCCTAAAGTTCCCTTCTCAGAATAACAGGTGGATTATATTGATGGCTGCATTGTCCCTATGGCAGCCACAGGGATCTTTATAGATATAAATCATATCCCATAACCTGCCTTCCTATTGCACTTCAAATATCCAAATTCTTTTTTTTCCGAGAGAAACCCACTTTATTATTTTTTGATTATTATTTTTATTTCAAAATATTCAAATTCTTCACAGTGGGCTGCAATGTCCTTCAGGATCCTGCCTGTTCCCTCTGTATCCTTTGCTCAAAGCTCTTCCCTTGCTCACTCTGCTCCAGTCCACTCCCTGGACGGGCCTCAGACACACCCAGCTCTCTCCCTCCAGGGACTTCATGCAGCAGGTCCTCTCTTTGGTACATTTTTTTTTTTTTTGCATGCAGCCATGCATTCTTCCCTTTAGGTCTCAGCTTAAATATCAGCTGACCACTCCGTCTATACTGGTTCCCCAGAAACACTTTCATGTCCTCTCACCCCATATTAGTCTTTATTACACACCATTTTTATTTTCTTCCTGCACCTTTATATTTCATAATTACTTCTCTACTTATCTATTTTCTTCCCCACCAGCCTGTGAGCACTACAGGTCATCTGGGCCTAGCAGGATGCCTGGCTCTAAGCTGGTATTGTTGGCCTTGCCAGGTGTCCAGCTAGACCACACGTCCCAGCTCCCCCTGTGGCTGTGTTGTTGGGTGACAGAATCATCACCCGCAGAGCAGGAGAGGAAGTGATGTGTCTAACTTCTGCCTCATTTGCTTGGCAGGCAGTCCTCAGCCCTGGACGTGTACTCACTTCCCCTTCCTGAGGGCAGGAGCATGGTGGTGCCCATGGTCAACTTGACCGTGTAGACAAGGACAACCCTCTGAAGGGTGGCAGAGTAACTGGAAGAAAGACACAGGCCTAAAAGACCACATATGGCAGAGCTTCCCCCAACTTGGACCATTTGCCCTGAAATGTTACGTGAGTGCAGAATAAACCTGTGTGTCATTAAGCCGCCATATTTGGTAGTCTCTTGGTTATGCGGCTTAGCTTTAGCCCGACTGTTGAATCAATATTTATGGAATGAATGAGTGAAGCATCAGGGGCTCACCAGTTTTTCCCTGTGCTACCGCTACCCTAGGGCAAGAGAGGCAGCAGTCATCACCAGGGCCACTCACTGAGCACCTGCTGTGCCACGCACTGGAGACACACACCATGGACTCTCCTATACTAGCTGGGAATCCTCATCTTTTCCCAGCTGAAGTCCCCCTTGTGGCTTGCAATGATGTCTCACTGCACCTCTGACAGATTTTGCTCTGCCATCCAAAAGAAACCAAACTTGAAAGAATGTCACGAACCACGCAGCATGTAAGTCACGCTCTGCATGTGAAGATTCTAGGTAGCTCTGTTATAAAAGACCTTGTGTGAGACAGAAATGCCATCTCACAGATTGTGGCAGTTCATGACCCACATCATAGCCAAGAGTTCCACCCATTTAATAGTGCTATATTTATTTCCAAGGTTAATGTCTGTGACATTTCATGCCTGAACTTTTAATGTTAGACAAGTTTATCGGAAACTCTTGTTTCATAATGGTGGCTGGTTTTGTTTGTTTATTAAACTTTTGGGGAGTATATTCTTTGAGAGTGATGATTTCCCTAAGAATTGTCAGTCATGGCTTAAATTTTGAGAAAATATGTTTCCCTCTTTTTCAATAAACTTGGTATATTTTCCAGCTCTACTACATTTGCAGACAGACATTGGATAAAGTCATTTAGTTAACCTCTTACCACCTCCCAGAGGTAGCATTTAAAAAGAAGAGATCAGGATTTAGGACCTGTTTTAAGTCAGTTTCCCCAGTAAACAGACACTGGGATGGGGATTTGTATGCAGGAAGTTTATCAGGGAATGTTCTGGAAACAATACTTGTGAGGGGAGAGGGAAGCAGAATGGGTCAGAAAAAGGAATTGAGCTGTAATGAAGCCAGTATCCAGAGCTAGGATGGCCTCTCAGAGTTGTTCTATATGGAGGCAAAGGTGGGTGGGCTCCATATCCCCCACTCACCAGTCACTAGATGTGGCTTCTCCCAGAAGGGAATGTCACATCTGGTGAGACAGTTCCCTTGGCTGAGAACAAAACCTAGGGAGGGTGTCAGATGCAAGTTATAGGTAGCCCAAACTCCCGGAAGCTAGGGGAATGAGTGCCATGGTCCTGTATGGGGGTCTGGACCACGCTACCCAGCAGCCAGCACAGTGTTTCAACATCAAGCTCTGAATCCGAACAACACTAGACTCACGAGAACATTGCCTTTCCCAGCTCGCTCTCTGCTGTATCTCTGCAGTTAGACCAGAGCCTAGCACCTAGCACATGGTAGATGCTTAGTAGATATTTGCCAAAGAAATACATGAAAGAAAGAATACGCAGGATTATGCAAGGGATGTATATATTAGGATACTGTCAATCAACTTTGTCAAAATTGAAGAACCTTACTTAAATTTAAACTTCCTAAGTAGAGACTGAAATATTTATAGATTTATTAAAACAATATGCATATCGTAAGTCCTACCATTTCCCGCATTTGGACAGATTGTGGGAAATGTTTTGAGCTACCTGAGTAGTCGGGAATGTGGCACATGAGTTTCTTTTTGGGCAAGAATAAGTCAATGTGTTCAGGGAAAATTACCCTTAAACTCAAAATCGGGACACATGGTGTGATGAGGTTTGACAATAGGAGGAACTATTTAAAATTGGGGCCTTTTTGGAAAATTCAGGAGGCGTCTTTGCCAGACTCACAGGTGGAGGGCTTTGAGTTACTGATTGTGGCTGAGCTTGTGAAAGAGTGGGGATATGTCGTGGGGCTGGCTCCTGGCCAGCCTGTGGACTGCTGCCCTGCCAAGGGCCACTTCTGTGCTATGTATTTTCATCATCGTGAGAAGAGGCAGCAGCTTTGGAACCTACATGTGGACAAAACTTTATAGTCTACAGAACATGTTAGAATTCACAATCTCACCTGATTGTCAAATACAGGAAGAGAATAAAGACACTTTTCTTAAAGCATTATACCAATAACATGAGACATGTAAGTCATTAACAAAATATTAATATTAGCAAGTTGAGTCCAACAATAAATGGGATTTATCCCATGAATATAAGATTCCTTAAACATTTGAAAATTAATTATTGTAATTTAATAAGTAAATTACAGAATATTGGGGGAAATATGTGATCATCTCAATAAACAGAAAAAACAAATTTGGCAAAACTCGACATGCAGTAAACTAGGACTAGGGAATTTCTGCAACCTGATACCAGGACATTTATGAAAAATCTATAGGTTACGTATTTAGTGACCTGTAAGAGTGGGAATAAGGCAAGGATGTCCACCTTCACTACTTTGATTCAACACTGTAGGAGAAGTCTTAGGCAGGACAGTAGGCAAGAAAGAAAAAGGAATACAGATTTGAAAGGAAGAAGAAAAGTTATCATTATTTGTAGATGACGTGACTATCTCCATGTTGTTGCCATTATAAAGATGAGAAAAATGAGGCTTTGAGAGTCTGACACATGAGTTCACGTGGGCAGTAAAGGATGAAGCTAGACCTCAAGCCTAGATGTCCTGACTTTTAACACTGGAATAAATAAATAGACTATTTCTTTCACTTAAAAAACATCTAAAATTTCAATTATGCTTCTTAAAGAAGATCCAGTGGCATTTTCCAGAGAAAATCAACTAAATGAAGGTGGGAATGGAGAAGGCTTATTGGTCCAGGACAGACTAACCAGCTGGACTCTTTGGCCTGAGCATATTAAAATGCGGACAATAGGAGACAAGGTTGACATGGATGGATCTATTCACCAGCTCCTGAGATGGTAACACTGTTGACCTGGGAGGGTCAGGAGTGATGAAAAATACTTTTTCATGGTAACATCAATGTACTCACGAAATTCACTATCAAGAGTGGTGTGGGGTAGAAAGGTTTAGAGAAAAAGATAATGGGAGGCTCATAACTAGGGTGACCATATCATTCATCGTCATAACTGTGACCCTTATGCAGGAGAGAGGGTGCTACTAATAACCACCCTGGGACAACAGGCATGAATCAGGGCTGTCCTGGGCAAACTGGGACACTTGATCCCCCAACCTATAGTAGGTATAAAGGAAACTGGCACATTTGGTTGGGGGGGGACGGGGAGGTACATCAATGACATGAGAAGTTTTGTGGCGTCTGCTCAGGCACCAGCCGGGCCACTCATCTGTGAGTGTTTTGGTGCCTGGAGCCCCTATTAGGAGGGTCAGATCTTTGTTGACCCTTAGGTTTTTCCTGCCCTTGCTGCTAATTATACTACGCAAGGACAATAGCGGCTGTATATTGAGCACTTACTGCAGGCCAGGCACTGAGAGGTGCTTTATGTGAATGATTTCACTCAACAGCACTAGGAGAAGGGCACTAGTGCTATCTAGTGCTATCTCCATTTTACAAGTCAGGAAATAGCAGCTCAGAGAGGTTGAGTAACTTTCCCAAGGTCACTCAGCTGGGAAGTACCAGAGCTGAGATTTGAATCCGGACTCCTAACCCTGATGTTGACCAGTCCTTACCTTTTCCCTTTTGGATTGCAGGCCGCTTCAAGGACCCAGATGTCTAGCACAGGATAAGTGTATAGAGTGGAAATAGGAGAACCTCGGTGACATACCATCCTCTATGTCAGCCCTGAGCCCACACCAAGAGACACGCAGAAGCACAGAGTGGCTGTTGGCGGCTGCCCAGTGCAGATGTGACCTCGGTTTTGCTTGGAGCAGTACTAGGTTGGTTGCGTTTACTGCATTGTTATTCTGTGGGACTACTGCCTGCCTCAGACAGGAATTTCATCCCTCCAGATACCTGCATAATGTTCCTATAACCACCCAGGTCATCTTTGGGCCAGGCAGCCCACATTTAATTCTTTTTATCTTTCCATCAGTCAATCCGAGGGCCTCCTTAATTATTTTTATTGCTTTTCTTTGAACTCTCTTCAATTTGCTGGCATATCGCTTTTCGGGTAGCGCGATACCAGAGTGTTCTTCAGAGAAATTATAATCTCCTGCGCGTGATGTAATGCTTTGGCCTAGGAAGTCGAAAATCATGGCAGCAGTTTCAGCTGCCATTGGTATCATAACCAACAATCAATTTGGTTGTCCCCAATTAACTTGGCTTTTTTTTCAGTTAAGGTAAGTACATGGCTCAAAGTCAATGTAATTTAGATCTGGAATATTCCAAGTGTGTGTGTGTGTACTAAAAGCAAAGAAAAAAAAAAAGCAAAAAAAAGTATTTCTTGTTCTTTGCTCATTTACTGATAACCCACAATGTGCCAGACCCCAGCTGCTAAGCTCAAGAAGAATCTTATCTTGAAATGCTTTGAACATTCTTAATATTTTGGTCATTAAAAATTACTCTTGGGGGGAGGAGGGGATGGGTATATACAAACATAGTGAGTGAGATGTGCAAGATTTGGGGGATGGTCACGCTTGGGGCTCTGACTCGAGGGGGGAGGGGGAGCATGGGCAATATACGTAACCTTAGCATTTGTACCCCCATAATATGCTGAAATAAAAAATATTACTCTTATTTTCTGTGACACTCTTTTAATGATTACATTTTGGCTCTTGTGTCCCTATTTGTAGATCAATAGCTTTCTTTCTGTGTCAGTGACCCATTTGTGACTCAGGCTATAACTCTCTTTAGCTTGATTATTTTGAAGTTAAATATGCTTTGGCACAGATAATTATATTGACCAGGACATCATATTAAAATGCTCACTATGTAATATTTTTTTTTCCATAAGTAAAAATGGGTGACTGAGTCAACTTGGAGTTTTAAAAAAATAATTTGAACTCAATTTCACAACTTTCCACCCCTCAGATTTAAGCCACTTTGGATATTTTTCTCCAAGCCTAATTCTGTTTTTTTCAGTCTATTTATCTTTTTTCCAAGTCTATTTGTCTTTACAGTTTCTTTCATTTTTTTATTTTGTATCATTTGCACAAAGATGGCTCTATGAGTGTTAGTTCCCAAATGGTGGAATTGTCCCACAACAATAGCAGATGCAGTTTTAAAATTCCAATATTTAAAACTTTGTTAGCACATAATAAAAACACGAGAAACACACAGCTTCTCAGTGAGGGACGGCTCAGTGGCTTACCGGGTCAAATCACGCATAACCAGGTCTGGCGACCCAGTGTCTCTTGTCCAGATAATGATTTTGAAACGGCGTCTCGGAGCGTTGGCACTGACCTCAGCTTCGCCCGCAGCCCAGCAGCTGTTTCCTGAAGCCGGGCGATCTCATGATGGGATGCAGATCTAGTTGATGTTTTCAGCCTCTACGGATCACTTCCTTTTGTAATTTAGACCCACGAAGGCCTTTTCGAATGGTTTTATTCTTGGTGGAAGAAGTCATTTTCTTCCAAGAATCTCCCTACGTTTCACAGTTGGCCTCCGTGTCTGCAGGTCAGCCTGATCTGGGGGTGGGAGAGAGGTGATTCAGGACATGGATTTCATCAGTGCATTTTGTTTGGAAATGAATACAGATCACATTCTTGTATGTGTGTCTTCGGTTGAAAAAAACCACCACCACCACCATCACCAAATGCCACCTTAAAAACTTCTCTGCAAAGTCATGACAATATCCTCTTCTTGCAACTCCCCTGACTTTGTGTCTTTCTGTAATATACAGTATAATTTATAAAAGTGTGAGCAACTGTGGAATTGTTCTCCTAATAGATTCTGAAGATTCCAATTTCCATTCTGCCACACAAGACTGAAAATCCACTTGTGCTCACTTATCTGTATCTGTACCTCATCCCCATGCTGCATCAAAAATCAGGTTCAGGTGCAGGTTAAGAGCACGCATTTACCTCCAGAATATGGGACTTATTAAATATCTCTCCACAATTAACATCACCATATCAATAAGAATTATCATTAGGTCCTGTCAATCAGGTGCTGAATTTTGCTTCAGGGAAACAAAACAATTTAAATTATAGCAAGTGCTCCCCTTCTTTTTTACATGCTTCTCTTTAAATTGGATAATTATGTGGCTTTTCATCAGATTCCTCTAAGCATAATAGATCACGATATTCACCCTTTGACCTTGGTGATGAATGTCTCTGGTGAAAACATGTGACAAGCAGTGTTCTAATGAGAACAAAATACTGAATAACTGGAAATCTTGTATAATGAAAGGGGGAGGCAGGAGGGAAACATAACCACCTTTAGGGTGGATACACAAAATGTATTTGTAACATGGCAATGATATGAGCCGGGGAGAAAAGAGCCTATTTTTGGTTCTAATAATGCAGACAGAAACACTGATTTTTCTCCTTTGGTGTGTGCGAAAGAATGGAGAAAGAGACATTCCAGGAAAGCTGTGCATCAGAAAATACTGGTCTCAGCTGAATTGCAAGCACAGATGGAGTGAATCCACTGGCCTAAGGGGGGCTTCAAACGACTCGCTGCATCTCGGAACACCTGCAAATGGCAGTCTGAGGGTACCTCTCATTTCATTGCTTTCTTTAGGGGGGTTTCAAATGTAAGGACAGCTAAAAAAAGGAAACAATGTGGTCCTGGGGGATCTATAAGTGCATCTGGGCTGTTGAGGAAGGACAAGAGAAGTGAGGGGACACCCCAATCCCTTCCTACCTCCCCCTCTCTGTAGGTCCCTGAACAGCTTGCCTTGCTGGAGCAGGGGCAACTCCTACGTCTTCAAAGTCCTCATTCTCTGTTGTGTGTGGGGGGGCGTTTGGGGCATCCTAAAGGTGGCCCTGGGATGGAGCCAGAGGTCAAGCACAAGCCAGTCACCTCTAGTCTCTCCTTCTTTGTTCCTCCCCTAACCCTCTATACAACCAGTTTTCCTGTATGGCTACTTGTTGGGCTGACCCATGCACCGCTCTGCTCCCAGTGGTAATAAATTAGGGAGTTTCCTATCAAATCAGCCCTTGATAGTGTGATATACTCTGGGGTCATGGAAACGGGCGAGGTTTGCTTCTTTTAGATTTTCTAGATGCTTGCCTGTCAATTTGATTTGAAGATATATAGCACAAGCACTGTAAAGCCATTTATCAATGATATGGATTTGTTGTATCACATAAGGACATGGGGTTTGCGGTAGGAGCTACTTGTTAAATGTGCAAGCTGGGCTGTGCTCACTTTAGGGTAGAAGAAAGGGAGGTGGAAACCACCTCTTATGAAGCACTGTCCCAGGCTCTCTGATTCTAAGCTCCCGTAAAACCTTATTATCCCAATTTATGATTTAGAAAATGGCCCAATCTGACCCAGAATGACCAGCTAGAAGGGCTGGGATTTAACCACAGGTTGGTCTGACTCCTAGGAACATGTTCTTCAGGTTACAGTTAGCACAGAGCATAGCACTATTACTGCTTCCCAAGAACTATGCCTTACCATAACCTTCTCCCCACTTAACTTTCCAGGTCTTGATGGAATTGATTTGGATTATTATGGACTTAATATTATTACCATCAATCTTGCTAGTTGTACAATTTATATTGCTTAATGCAAGACATGCAAGAGAAGAAACAGCTGCCTCCATAAATTGATTTCTTCCGGTAAATTTCAGTTTGGGAGAAGAATTTGCAATGAGTGATGTGTGTGCTTACCAAGGATTAAGAAACTGACCAGGCTCAAAACCATGTTTCCCTTTGTTTATCTGCAGATCTGGTCTGCTTAGGGTAAAAATTCACCCTGGGCCTTCATCCCTGACCTCCACCAGGTGTATTTCCATGGAGATGTTCTCGCTGCCAGAAATCCTTCGTTTCTTTTCACAAAAGCCTGCCAGGAAGAGAAATATCTAAAGTCCATTTTGAGCTCTCAGCCTGGGATTCAACTGCAATTTTTCATGGACATTGGGCAATTATTGGCACACAAAGCTGGAGGAGAAGCTGGAGAGGTAAGTCTCTGCCTCTCCAGCAAGATCATCATCTTTGCATCAGTCACTGTCAGAGACATCTTTGGTTTCCATTCTCAGCTCAACTAGACAGAACAGAGACTTTGTAGCTTCTCCCCAGTTATCCATATGCTGAGAAAACTGGAAATGATGGGTAATAGTAGTTGTTGTAAGTGCTTTGGGGCTCCAGGAGGTGTCCCTGAGAACTGTATAAAGAGGGGCTGTCATTCTTCTCTGAGATTTAAATCTTCAACACAAAATGGGTCAGAGTGGAGGTGCTAGAAGTCATCTGTCTGAAGGAGCTGAAATCATTCCCAAGCCCACCCACATACTCAAATGGGACTTGTTTGAATATCATATTAACAAATCTAAAGAAAGAATGCTTTGATCAGAAAGGAGAAAGCTCCTGCAGCCAGGCAAGCAAGACAAAAAGAAGGTCTCAAAGGCACCTGTTAGCAGGGCACACCCAAACCTTGTCCAGGGGAGAAGGAGCTGAAGTCAACTGACTTGAATAATTTCTGATCCTCTTAGAAGGTGCATCTCTAACATAGTGATGGAAGCCAAAGACATACATATCTGTAAACAACAGATTTCAAGGATTCAAGTCCCTTTAGCAAGAACATCCCATTCTATCATGGTGCCACTTAAACTCTTAGTTTTCCCTGTCTTGATTCAGTGTTCACCCAACAGCCTTCCGATTGCCATATGGCTCCCGTGAACATTTGCCAACAGAAAGCAGACAGGATGATGATACTGACTTAGAATATCCCTGATAGTGATTTCTTATTAAAAATGCTAATGCTGTGTTCTGACCTTACACATACATGTTGTGTTTCTGGGATGTGCCCACGAAGAGTTGGGTTAATTCTCACTTCTCCTGGAGCTGGAGATAGGCCCTGGACAGCAAGGGCACATCAAGCTGCCCCTTCACCTTGGCACCTACCTTGACAGGGTTTTTCCTGAGAGAGGGTTTTTCTTTACCATTTTAACCATTTTTAAGTGTATGGTTTAGCAGCATAAAGCACATGCTTATTGTTGTGCAAACATCACCACCAGAACTTTTTCATCGTCCTAAACTGAAACTCTTTCCCCATTAAACACAAACTCCCCACTGACCCCTCCCCACAGCTTCCAGGAACCACCATTCCACTTTCTGTCTCTGTGAATTTCACTAATCTAGGTACTGCATGTAAATGAAATCGTATAATATTTGTCTTTGTGTGTCTGGTGTAGTTCACTTAGCATAATGTTTTCAAGATTCATCCATGTTGTAGCATACATCAGAATTCCATCCTGTTTTAAGGTTGAATAATATTCTACTGTCTGCATATACCACATTTTGTTTATCCACCTATTGATGGACATTTAGGTTGTTTCCACCTTTTGGCTTTTGTGAACAATGCTGCTGTGAACATGGGTGTACAAATATCTGTTCAATCCCTGTTTTCAATTATTTTGAGTGTAAGAGAACAATTTCTGCAGTAGCAAAACTTTATCTTTCTGCAGTGCTCTATGGTTTGCTGAGTGTGTTGACACATCTATCTGATCCTAGGAAGTAGGCGGGTAGTAGGGCTATCACCTTCCTTTGGCTGAAGATAAACTGAGACTCAGAGATAAAACAGGGGAGCCTAGATCCAAACGTTGGCCTTCTAACCACCAGCCTAGGCCCTCTTCACCACAGAGCCCACTCTGGGAAGGCAGTGGCAATGTCTGCCTTTTCAACTGCTGTGCCCCAGGTCCAAGCGCAGGGCTGGTCTTTAACAAGTGCTCAATAAACATTTGTTGAGCAAATACCTCCCCCGGTGCCCAGTAGCCACAGTTGCTGCATGAATACTCAGTGGAACACTGAGGTGATGAATAACCCACTCCTTTCACCCCAGTGGGCCCCATAGTCCCTATTTCTGTGACAGGTGCATTTGTGATTATGCTGAGGAGAAAAATACTCCTGGCCCTACCTACTTGCACCAAAGGAAAACCGAGTTCACCAAGGAATGAGAGCTTTAACAAGCTATCTCTTGCCCCATAGTTACCCTGAAGAGAACCACAGGTTCATCCTACTTTGGTCATCTGGCTGGACATGAATCATGGCCCAGAAGGGAAAGTGAAATATCAGGAGTTTAATTATTAGCATTGTCGTAATCTGATCTGGAAGAAAATGCAATGAATATCTGTTATGGCAGAATGCAAAGGAAAGTACCCTGGAAACAGGGAGAAGTGATTGTCTTCAAAAGTATCCGGAGGCTCCTTTTTTATTCCCAGATTCTTTCATCATCAAAGCTACATGGCTTCTTGCAATCACTGGCTCTGAGAAGTTTGTTGTTGAAAATGAACATAAGGAAAACTATTTCTCTAAGCTCTGCCAAATCATGGGCTCATGAACAGTAGTTTTGCCGGAGTCTGGGAACAGCCACATCAAATATACCTTTGGGAGAACTCGATCTATCAGCTGTGTATCTTTCTCACCTTTGTGATGGGTTCAGAAGCAGAGAGACCCAGAACAAGGTGAGCTCTGAGCATAGAGCCTGTTGTTCCTTAACTCTTAAAGAGGTCTGCGACCTTCAACAACATCCTGGTTTGAGAACAGTAGTCAGAGAACTTGAGTTAAACTATCTAGTGCAGCTAGTGACCTACTCAGGGTCACACAGCCAGTTGCGGTTTTCTTAGCAGCTTTTTTTTTTTTTTTTTTTTTTTTTTTTTAGTAGCTTTTACCTTAGAGGTAGGATAGTGGCAGACAGAAATTGAAAGCTGTGTAAATTGCATGTGTTTATAAGAATGTGTTGGGGTGAGGAGACACAGACGTCCTAGCACTAGGACAGTAGTACCTGGGCAAGGACCCCACTGGACACACCCTCTTCCCTGACCTCCTCCCCAGAATGTGTCCTGGAAAGTTCACAGGTGTGTTCCTGAATTAAACATTCCAGGAAACACTAGGCAATTTCTAATTCATCGCATAATTACTGGAATTCATTGGATAATTACCAGCTCTCCATGCCGTTGTTCTTAGCGGAGACCTGGCCTGAGTATTCTTCAAACCTGAACTTTAAGAGATGAACCCAAATCAATAGAGAGCTGAGTAATGGAGAGTTACTGTCAGAAAGCATTCCAGTTAAAGGATTAAAGCCAACGTCCACATGTATCAATATTAGAGCACCGCATGTATATTTAAAGTATTATACCAAAGTGTAATGTGCATTCTGCATTTACAATATCCTATGCCTATCATTTAAAGTTGCTTCCAAAGTAAGTCATTTGGCTTTCCAACAAGGACGTTCTTTTATTTTACAACATGCAATATATTTGTAACGACCTGTCATTTTTCTGAATTCAGTTCACCACCCTTGCAGGACGGTGAAGGACTGCCATAAATGCAAGAAGGGTACCAAGGGCAGCCTGTCCCTCTGTGGGTTTGTGTGAAGGAAGGCGGGGGGGTGGGCAGTGGGAATCTACACAGGTCCTAACAGCCCATGCTGGTCTCCATGACTGCTGAGCCCCAGCCAGGCATCTCTGGAGGGCATGATCAAGTATTAGGTTAAAAGTTAGGATTTCAGAGTGATTCTAGGGTCACCTTCTGGTGGGAAGAGAAAGGAAACCAACGTTTAGTGAGCAAGTACTATGTGCCAAGTATTATACATTCTATGTTTCATTTCATCCTTGCAATAGCTCTAGAGATAGCTTTACTTTTCCCATTCTATTTTTAAGAAAACTGAGGTTCAGGAGATTAAATAACTTGGCCAAGATCACACAGAAAGTAAATGGAAGAGCTGAACCCTGACATCCCAGGCACTGCTCCCTCAGCCTCATGGAAGGTAAACTGTGAATTAGGGTCAATTACTTCTGTTTTGGAGGGAGGCGACCAGGCAGCAGCTGGCATTAGGACACTCTTTTCCTAGGCCAGGGAACAGAGGGCAGAGATAAACTCATCTTGATAATCATGAAGGGTGCAGGGATGGACGAAAGGGGAATGCCAGCAACACTATGTGTTCAAAGTAGTTTTTGTGTCACCCTTGTCAAGGCCTTGCACATTGAGCACCTGGCAACAGATGGAGGGAGCAGAGGTAGGTTTTGTTTTCCTTGTGCATACAGGTGCTTTAACAAGTGGGTTCAAATAAATAAGGCTCACTCTGCAAGTGTTTATTGAACTCCTGTTACATGTTAGACACTGACACAGGAGCAAGGGAAACAAAGCCCCTGCCCCAAATGGGCTTACATTCTAGTGCAGAGACAATGAACAAATCGACAAGTGAAACTTGGGCAGAAAGAGCATTACATGCAAAGATCATGGGGCAGGATGTGTGCAGTGTGTCTGAGCTGCAGTGAGGGGTCAGTGTGTCTGAGCTGCAGTGAGGGGAGAGGACAGTAGATGAGTCAGAGAGGCAGCTGGGGCCAGAGAGTACAGGACTTTTTAGGCCATTGTCAGAATGATGGGGTTTAGTCTAAAGGATCTGGGAAGTCATTAGAAGCAGAGCACTTGAGCAGAGAAATGACATGACCTGACTTTTATTTTAAAAGGGTAGCTGTGCTGCGGTGTTGAGAACAGCCTGTAGTGGGGCAAGAGTGGAGGCCGGTTTAGAGGCAGCTGCAGCCATCCTGGCGAGGGCTGGTGGTTTGGAGCAGGGAGATGGCAGCGGAGGTGGTGAGAAGTGGTCAGAGTGTGGATATAGTTTGAAAATAAAGTCGGTTGGGTTTGCCGGTGGATTGGAGTGTGGGGGTGTGAGGGAGGTCAGGAATGAGTAAGGTCGTGCTCCCGAGAAAGGACAGGAGGAACTGACATTAGCTGAGGCTGCAGGAGGAGCAGGTCTGGTGGCTTTGTGCTTGGGTGGGGCTGGGAGGTGGGAACCCGGAGGGACTATTACATTTAAGATGCCTATTGACATCCAAGTAGCGATCCCTCTGGAGTCTGGGGGAGTGGTCCAGGCTCAAGACGTAAATTTGGGACTTGTGAGCAAATAGATGGTGTTTACAGCCATGGGACTGGATGAGATCCACTAGGGTTACAGTCTAGAGAGAGAAGAGGACCAAGGACGCAGCCCTGGGGCACTGTAATTTTTAGAGGTTGAAAAAATGGGAAGGAACCAGCTGCAGATGGAGAAGGAGCAGTGTCCCGGGAGCGGAGCGAAGGGACTGCTACAAGTTCAAGTCACAGGAGAACGGAGAGTTGGCTGTCTCGTTTAGCAACACAGTGTCAGTCAGTCATCCGTGCTTCCATTGAGGGGTGGGGCTAAAGCCTGAATGGACGGGGTTCAAGAGAGACTGGGAGGAAGGGCAGTGGAGTCGGTGGTGCAGACCGCTGGTGCTGTACAGAAGGCGAGGGAAATGGGGCAAGAGCTGGAACGTGTGGTCAAGAAAGGATTTTGTTTTCTAAGATGAGAGAAATTGCTGCGGGTTTGCATGCTGATGGGATGGATACAATAGAGGGGCAGACAATGGAGAATGTATGCTTCCGGGCGGGGGAACTTCTGGAGCAGCATCCTTGGGGAGACGAGGGAGGAGCCCTGGTGCTCAGGTGGAGGCTGGGCCTGGGAGGCCACTGTGGAACCGGTGGGAGGAAGGCCTTGTTGGCACGGCGGGCAGGCGGGAGCGGGCACAGGGTGCTGACAGATGGAAGAGAGGGAAAAAGGTGCAAAACAGTCTCCGAGACTAAGGGAGTGCATGGGCCAGGGGAATACAGTCGTGCGTGTTCCTGGGAAACAGTAAAGGCCCGTTTGACCCCATTTGAAGTAAACGACAGTGAATGAAATTCATAACATTTAGAGTGAATTAAAATTTAAACTTCAGACATACTTTTTATGTATAAAAATGAACATTTATTTAGCATAAGAAAGAAGTCACAATAAATTTTAAAAGTGAATTCACTGTAAAGTGATTTAAATTCTTTAATGATGTGCTTTCTTTTTTTTTTTGAAACCTCTAAAGATTCCCTTTAAATCCAGAATTCAACCCAAACTCCAGCAGCTGGTTTTCCCAGTGCTGCTGTCTCTACCCACCCCTGCTTCCTGCCCACTAGTTTCCCGCTCAGACCCTGCCTGCTGCCGGCCCGGGTCTCCTCCCGGCTCCTCCAAGTGCCTCTGTAAGTCTGTCACCTTCTGTGGGGACAGTCCCTCTCCTTTCCCTCACCTGCAGTCTGTGTCCTTCCTGGCCAGCCCCGGCTTTCCTCTCTCTGCATTGTCATTATGCTTCAGGCGTAGCAGGCACTGGACAGTGGATTGTTTTCTGATTATTTTACTGAGAGAGCCTCATTTCCTGCAGACATTGGATGAGCTTGAGGTCAAGGGCAGCTCTCCTTCTGGCACTGGGCATCTAGAAATATTTGACAATGTGATCAAGGTGAGAAAAAGAAAGCAAGGTTGGTTGCTGAGCCCCCAGCAGAGCCCCTGACCTCCTTCCCGCGGCCCTGGCAACATTCAAGCCCAGAACCGTACAACGCACCTTTGCAAATTCCATTCAGCAATTATTAAAGAAAGGCACCCAGATCAGAACGACAGATAACTCTCTGCAGCTATCTCTGCAGAGATAACTCTCTCCCCCTTTCGAGGCTCTTCACACACCGGATGGATTCAAGTGGAACTGGAGGAGCTGCAAGGGAGGCCGGGGGTGTTTGTATTTCCTCTGTGATAGTTACCAGTGAACCAGAGAATCTTCAGCTCCCGGAAGCTGGCAGAGAGGTGACCCGTATTGAAGCCTCTCTACCCCCTGGGTGGCATCAAATTGAGCCCCGCACAGTTATTAGAGGGATAATGGGATTCATTTCAGCAAGGACTGCCTGGCTGGGGCTGAGCTTATTTTAATTTTCAATGTTAATAAACTTGTGGCTATTGCTTTTATCACACCGATGTGCCTCACACCTCATTTCGTGGGCCCATTAGGCAATTACTAGCAGTGCCTCTGTTCCCAGCACCTCTTAAACATGGAGCAATTATGCTTATTTGGTGAATGATGATGAAACTTGGAGGAGGCAAGTGCACTGGCGTAGAACTTTCCTCCCGACTTCATCAGGTGTGCACTGAGCACTTCCCTTTAGTGAAAAACGGGGCTGTGACTCCACCTGCACCATAGCAGCAATGCAGGGACCGGCCCCTCATGTGTCCCCAACGTAGGCCTGCTGGCATGCCACCCAAGCCAGCCCGCCAACCAGGGTCTCTGACACCCGGTGCTGGGCTGTGACAACAGCCCATTCAGCTTGGGAAATGAGCTGATAATGCTCTTCTTTTGTCTTGAAATGGGAAGTTTTCAATAGGTCTTACTTGTGTATTAATGCATCGAGAGTAATGATCCCTTTATTTACAAAGTTGTTTAATTCCTCACTTTTGTGCTCCTTGTGGGTGTGAGTGGATTTTTCATTTACCAAGTTACACCATGATTTTTGAAGCATGGTTTCCTATGAGGGGACAGTGGGGCAGCCTGTGGACTGGAGCTGAGACACAGGACATGGCCTGCGATGCTGCTCCCGCCGCTATGTGGTGGTCTCATTGCACCCAGCAGTCCTCTGCTCAGCCTGGTTACGGCTCAGAGCTAGCCTGCTTGCCCCAGTGTCCCCAGGCCCCTGCTTTCCTACTTGACAAGTTTCAGTAATTTTTAATGAGGGACAGGCTATGCATAAAACTCCTTTCAGGCTGGGCATGGTGGCTCACATCTGTAATTCCAGCACTTTGGGAGGCGGAGGGTCACTTGAGGCCAGGAGTTCATGACCAGCCTGGGCAAAATAATGAGACCCCCCCCCATCTATACAAAAAATAAGAAAAATTAGCCAGGTCTGTTGGCACTAGCCTATAGTCCCAGCTACTCAGGGGAGCTGAAGCAGGAGGATTGGTTGAGCCCAAGAATTTGAGATTACGGTGAGTTATGATGATGCCACTGCACTTCAGCCTGGGCAACAGAGTGAGACCCTGTCTCTAAAAAAAAAAACACCTTTCAGATCTTTCAGAACAGGGCATTTCTAGGCTCCTGGTTCCAGGGCTTCACAAATTGAAGTTTGCTTCCTATTAGTGGTAGTGACACCACTTTAGTGGGTTGCAACTCATTGCTTTTTTTAAGAAATGAAAAATAGAATAGAATAGAACCTATCAGAGTACATTGCACTTGGTGAAGGTAAGTATTGTTTCACTAAGCCGGTTTCAGTTATATGTTCCTGTGTCCACTTGTAGGCACATGTATACTGGCTCACAATATAAAATGTATCTCTTAATGTAGATTGTTTAGAAAGATCTGGGAGAATCCCTGATGCAATTCCCGGCATATCCCAGGATCCAAGCAAACCCAACCCACTCTGGCTCCAAGGACCTCAGCGGCCAACCTGAGCCTCAGTTCCAGTCTTTAGTGCTCTTGGTAGCCCAGTGCTTGCTGGCAGGATTCAGAGTGTGTGCTTTTAAAGATTTTTTCCTGCCCTATTTCCTGGGGGGCAGAGGGTGGGGTCTGGCATCTGGAAGCATGTGGTTCAGAGAGAAGGTAGTCACTGACTTTAGTGGCAGGGATCCAGGGACCAGAGGAACATCAGGACCTACAAACCAAACGATGATGGGCTTAACCCCCTTTGATCAGAAGAGTCTGTGTTTGGGTAAGATTTTCCTGGAAGACACTGTCCAGAGACGGTGGGATCCCCTGTGGGGTGGGCTGGCCAGAATTTCTAAAAGCAACACTTACGAAGATTGCTTTTAGCCCTGGAATAGTTTCAGGTGATCTCTGTGGCATTTGCTATAATCACAAATGGAAAATCCATTCATATAAAGAAGCTTCTATTTTTCTGATTGCAAAAATTCTGGATTGGTGATGACTGTGTGTGGGATCTTGCAGGACAGCTTCTCCATGCTGCCTGGCTGGATTTTTTAGCAATGTTGCCCAGATTTCCTGTGGGATCCCCGCCATTTCAAGTGCTGGGCTTGTCACAGGGACTGAGTCTGTAGGACATCTGAAGTTTGAATCTGAGATAACCCTGAGGGCGCAGTGGGGTTGAGGGAATGTGGGCACCAGCTTTACATTCAAAGAGGGCCTTAAATTCAGACATGTGATGTTATCTTCAAATGAGGTTATGGATAGAGTTACAGGACAGTAGGATAGAAGAAAGATGGTTTGTACACAACTTTGTTTCCTATTATAGGACAAAACTACTGATAGAACTTTATAAATTAATACCTAAAAACAAATCATGTAATTATATTATAAATAGCAATATTATACTGAACTGTATATTTCTTTTGGTGTTAAAAGCTTTAGATAGTTTATGTCTACAATTTTTTGTAACTTTAGTTTTGCAATAGACTGAGGCCTATGAGGCTTTGGTTTGATCAATTTGAGAAGATTGATCCAGGCCATGCCTGCATGTCAATCCCATGAGAACGCTAAGTGGAGGCTACTCTAGAAAAATCATTTCACGCTACTCTCTTCATCAGTTAAGGACAGGTAAAAGCAGAATCTAATCCTGTTTACTGAGCACTTTGGACATTTTCAGGGTAGCACGGTTACAAATGATGGGCAACATGTCCCCAGGTGGCATCTTCACAAAGTATATGACAATGACCCAGAAATAATGAAGTGAGAAGCAGAAGTCTCAGCACAGCAGGTCTGGAAAGCTCAGGAATTTTTTTTCCTTTAGTTTACTTTTCCTCTTATTTGAGAAAAGGGTCTTCTCCACCCCATAACAAAAGTCATATATTCAGAAAACCTAAAAATATTCTAAAGCCAAAGAAAAAGAATAATCACCCATAATCTAACTCCCCCCTCACACTACCTAGCCAGGCGAGGTAGCCATATACCATTAGCATGGCATATGTCTTTGCAGTCCGTTTTTCTTTACCTTTACAGAGACGTGTCGATTACAAGGGGCATCACTCTTTTCTTCTCTCTGTGTTTCTATCTGGGGCAACTAAACTGGAACTTCCATTCCAAAAGAAGTCCTAGGCAGAGTACAGGACAGTTGTCTGGGTGGTCTTGAATTGACCCAGTTCTCCCCCCTTTTATGCTTGTAGTTCTCAAGAATAACCGTAGAATGTGCTGGGAATGCAACACCCTGAGATAGGGAGGGACCGCCCGGAACAGCCTGTTCTGTTCCAGTGCCCCTAGAAACAGCATGGCCGTCGGTGCTTTAGCTCAGGAGCCCGGTTTCCCCAGGGCGTGAAACGCAGTGCAGGCTGCTTGCCAGGGCCCCTCAGCTGCAGTGCAAGTGGGGCACACAGAGATGAGGCCTCGTTCACCCCAGAAAGCTTTCCTGAAACGTGGGGTACCAGCCCTCCGCGAGTCCTGGGCTTGTGTTGTCCCTTGCTGTCCACCTGTAAGTAAGAAATCTACTTCCTGTAACTTCTTGTCTGTGGGTGTTCTGTCTCGCTGGACTCAGACATGGTGCTGACCGGGGCACAGTGAACCTACATCACTGCACGTTCTTTTTTTTTTT
>VBSM01002217.1:24504486-24549436 GCA_008086735.1 Cheirogaleus medius | reverse complement strand
TTGCTCAGGCTGGTCTCGAACTCCTGAGCTCAAACGATCCGCCCACCTCGGACTTCCAGAGAGCTAGGATTACAGGCGTGAGCCACCGCGCCCGGCCTATAAAAATATTTTGATCAACCATATTCCACAGTTCAAATGATTTTGTTGGAGCCATTGAAGTCCTGCTGACGATGAGCTAGCAGGTGTCAACCAAGCTCAGAGACTGCAGAGAAGAAAAGAGGCAGTAGCTGGAGCCAGTGAAAGACCTTTGCAGGTTTAAGGAAACTTCCTCTAGTTGCTTGCTGGTGCTTTGAGGAAACTTGAAGGGGGAAGAGCCACAGACAATAGAAAAACAGCAAGTATTCCATAGGCAATGTTGACTCTGAAATATACAGAATAACTATTTTTTTAATGGTAGAGTTAGAATTTTAATTAAAACTTGTTTAAGTCAATGTTATGATTCAATTGCAGTCTCCAAAGCACAAGTGGACTTACAAGATAGAGGAGAAATCTTATGGCAAAAATGAGGCTACAGAGCTTTCCAGGATTTTCCTGCTATCGGGGGGCTATAGAGGACGGGGGGTTATAAAGGCTATCTATAGAGGCTATAGATAATCCAAGTCAGCAAGTTAGCATAATTGGTACTTAGTTGGTGAGAAGTCTTCTGTTTTGGGTACACATTTTAGCCATTATGTACTTTTTTACCCTATTCTTGAATCTGTAAAAAAAAAAAAAAGATGCAGGTAGACTCTTTTGAAATAAAGGACTAGACAGAAACCTTTATGGACAATGTATTTCCTGAATTATAGAGGCACTACCTCAATATATCTCTGAACTGTGAAAAATCACTATAAGATCTAATATCTTTACAAACATTCTTTTGTTTTATTATGCCTTTCAATAATTGGTCTTGACCCTTATTCAGGCAAAACTCCCACTGACTTTCAATTGATTGAGCTGATTTGACTTGAATAAGGTCAGCTACAAATAGTCCCCTTTCTACTCTACATTCTGATCGCGTGATGCAATGTGTCATAATGCTGCAATGATGTGTATTGGCAATCTTATGCTGGTGATTAATTGCTGGGAAAGTAATTTCTTTATAATTGCACTTCAATGCTTTTGGTGGCCTGACATCATAGGGAACTCAGATACATTGGCTCTGTATGGCCCCAAGAAGTTGATTTAATATTCCCATCCCACCCCGAATGAACCCAAGTCTTTGAAAATAATAGTAGCAGTTAACATTCCTTGAATGCTGACACTGCCAGGCATGGTGTAGATCCATTTGCATGTGCCACCTGGGCTCCTGTAATCTTCACAATGGCCCCATGAGGTGGGTGCTATGAGGCAGATGTCACTGGCCCAGTTGGAGACCAGTGGAGAGGTCAGTTTTGTTGTCCAAGGTCACACAGGCATTGGGAGGCAAACACACTGGCTCCAAATCCCAGCAGAGGCCCTATAATAGCTGCCCCACTTTCCTCTCCAGCCGGCCTCTCTGTCTTCTCCCCTGCACCCCAGCCACACAGGCCTCCTGCTGATTCTCAACCCTTCCGAGGGCTTCCCCGGCTCAGTTCCCTTGCACTTCATGCTTACTGTGCCCAGTCTGCTCTTCCTGCTTGTCATCATGTGGTCAGATTCTTTGCATGATTTAGGTATCTGCTTGCATATCACCTCTTTGGGCAGGCTGTCCCCGATCACTCCATGGGAAGTAGACCTCCTGGCTAGCTGGGTAAGCTCTGCTTACTATAGCAACTCCCTTTTCTTTAGAGCATCTATCACAATCTATACTTATCTTGTTTGCAATAGCATTTTGTTTCTTTTATTACCTCCTACTGGAATGTAAGTCCATGGGGACAGCAGCTTTGTCTGACTTATGTGTCGTGGTAGCCCTAGCATCTAGGACAGTGGCTGGCACTTCATAGGTGATCGGCTACCACTGCTGAACGATCAAGGAGCCAGGTTAGCAGGAGCCAGACTGCTGATTGGATGCCTGGCAGGCACGTGGGCTGAGCAGGCTGTCCAGGTGGGAGGCAGTAGAGGTGCTGAAGAGGACAGGTGTGGGCTGGAGAAGGAGGACATCCTCCAAACATGGCGTGCTTTTTCTGTGCTTGACTACTGTTCATTCTCTGATTTCTCCTCCTGGCTTTCTCCCCACCCACCTCATATCCCTCAAGCATTTTCTTGCTCACAGCAGAAACGCCCACCTTTGCCTGTGCCATGAGAGATGTTGAAACCCTCTTTGGTTGTCTCAGGACTGATGGGTACTGGCATTTGCTTTGCAGGACTGCTGTGAACACCAGACAGCCCAGGAAATCCAAGGAGGCAGCTAACCACAGGGACTTCAGCATCTCTCAGACCAGACTGAGCCGGGGGAGGGCTTGACAGGGATGTCCACTGACCACGCACCTCCTTGAAAGGTGTCACGGCTCATTACCAGCCAGTGTTCTTGGTGAGAAGTGACTAGACCCTAATGCTTCAGTGTGAGCACACCAGCTTGGGAGGATTAGTTGGCCCTAACTAAGTAGGAAACCAGTTATTAGATAAAATGCCTTTTTACCCCAAGGTCAGGAGGGAGACTGGAAGGGCCACCCGTCTTTGCAGGATCTGCTTGCTCCTGTTCTTGGCGACATACAGCAGGGCTCCAGCATCACGAGGAGCCTCAAATAAGCACGTTGAACATTCATCCTCCAGGTTCAAAGCGCATCGTCAGAGCCTTTCAAAGCGCCTGACATCCTTTCAAGCTTGCTGCTACAAAGGCAAATGCAAATGGAGCGCATTTCGGAGGCGTCCTGTCAGTCAGCCCTCAATCTGTATGTTCTTCCAGACACTCCTTCTCCTGCCTGATTTATTTCATATTAAAAGGGCTGTCAATCTGCATCAAGAGAACAGGTTGAGAAAGAGTGAGTGATGTTTGTCGAGTGGGTTTTTTTTTGTTTTTGTTTGTTATTGTTAAAAATAATGGTCTCCCCCTCTGCGGCCACGCTCCTGACTTGCCCCACGCCGCTCTCCCAGTCCCTGCCAACCTTGTCTGCAGGTACCCACACATCCGAGGGATGAATTCCACGTCCAAGAAGCATTTACATTAGAGACGTATTTTGTGAGGCTGTGGCAGACCCTTTTTTATTATCCATCAAATATATCTCTTTTACCATCTGATGGCTTGGCAACAGGACCATTCTTCTTTCAAATAAAATAAATGTGCCTGCAACGTGGCAGAATATTCAGCGTTGAAGAGGCTTTGCCCTGGCTAATGTGAGCTGCATTCTGTGGCTTCATTACAACCGGGCGCTAATGATGCACTCTGCGCTCCCGGTGGGACGGCTTTACTATAGGGGCTGCATTATTGCTTTATGTTAGTATATTGGTTATTGACTTCTCCTGGCATCTAGGCCAGGTCTCCTTACTTTTATCTGTAATTGTGGCCAACAAACAAAATTGCACCATCATTCTGTACTATTCATTTCTCACTACTCTTCAAGACCATCCTCCCTTGCCGTGTGAAAACTCCCAGGTTACAAAGTACACAGAAGTCAGATTGCCTCTGCATATAGGGTTTAGCCTAGTGACTCTAATTTAAGCATGCTTGGGAATGACCTTCGGGAGCTTATTGAAAAGCAAACTCCTGAGTCCCAACCCCAGAAATGCAGCAGGTGTAAGGCTGGTGCCCAGGAATCTGCATTTTAAACAATTGCTCAGGTAATGCTCACAAAAAGGTTTGAGGGGGAATTGGGGTGTGGTTGAGTGGTTGGTGACGAAGGGATGGCAGGGAGATGACAGGAGGCCATGGGCTCTGTCACCTGACCCAGGCTTCGCCCTCTTCCCTCCTGGCGCCTGCCTTGTAGAATCTTCTCTTTCCTCCCCCTTTCCCTTTTTGGGTTCTGTTATCAAGGAGTATTTCAGAGAAGAACGTAACCACTTAGGAGAAAGGCTCAATTCAGAAATATTAATTCTGCTCTCTCCTTTCTAAAAGAATTAGCCGCATAATACAAATTTTGTGGTGAAGAGACAGGAGGGAGATGAGAAGAAGAAAAATATTCTAGAATAAAAAATATGCAAACTATTGCTCCATAACAAAGCCCTCTAGGGGCCTGAGGAAAATGCTGCTTTCTAGGAAGCAACAGACCCACCTCTGTGAAATCGGGTCACTGGGAAGATCCATCGGGCCATCCAGGGAGGGTCAGAGGTGAGAAGATGCTATCCCGGGAGGGAGCTCTGCCTGGGTGCACAGCACCACATACCTGCCTGAACTCTCAGGGGACATCCATTGAAAGGTAGTGCCTGAACAGGATGGTGAAGATCCATAGGCACCCAGAGGGACTTGGGAAGAAAACTCAAGGAACACTTACAATTAGATAAATCCTATTGAAAACAAACATCATAAATACTCAAAACTCATTGATTCCTACTTATTTTTACTGTATTTTACTTTTATCTGTGCCCTGGAGGTTGTTTTTATGATAGAAACATTATACAATAGTGGGCTACTATGTGTCTTGTCCCAATTTTGCATTCGGCGACATCCCCTTGGTAACTTGAAATTGACCAGGGTAGGAATATTTACACTGTGGAAATCAGCAAATGCTGCAAATCAGCACTTGATTTATTGTTTTGTTGACTATCTGGACTTAAGAAAGTGATGGAGAAAATGTTTAATAATGTAGATTAAGCTTAAAAGGGTGTCATGTCTGTAGCTGTGACATTGTGAATAGCTCAAGAATTTGAGGAAATATTCTCCCAGTATTTGAAAACTATTAATATTATCTGATTCAGCAAAGACGTCACTGATGTCATTGATGAACGAATATAGTTCTGACATATGTCTTCGTTTTTCACTTTTGTTCTACTCATTAATGTAAATGAAAATATCAACCACTATTCATGTCAGAACTGCACTTGTTCATCACTTGCACCCTCAGTTGGGTATTTAGTCAAAAATCTGCAAAAACCTTTTGAGAGAATCAATTGACTTGACTATGTGGAATTACAATAAAGAGTTTTGCTAATTTTATTTTTACTTGTAAATTGTGTGCTGTACATCCTTTAAATCAGTAAAATTTATAATAAACTTCTTACCCATAAGTTTACAGCTTATACATACAGATAGCTTCTCCTCCCATCCCCAGCTGACCATTAACTGCTTGCCAGCACATCACTACCTTAATCACATTTACAAATATAAACCAGTGAATTTTTCCTTGGGAACCCCCAGTACAAAGCAAACTTATTCAGGAGCTTATCTTACCTAGATTAGGGGCTTCCTAAGGAAAGATCCCATGTCTGATTCAATCCTTTGCTATTTTGTCTAGCATAGAGCCTATATTCAGTAAGTGCTCAAAAAATACTGAACAAATAATACATTTCAATACATGCATGTCAACTAATTTTTAATTCCATAAAATACTCACGGCAAGAGTAAAACACGGGAAGACCATAAAATGGAGCAAAAAAAAAAAAAAAAGTAAGCTCCTTTGTCCCTTATAATTTGAGACTGGCAATTAGGATGCAATTTCTGGGATGCAATGGCTGCTTTATTTGCAAGAAGCTCTCTGAGTGTCCACATCTGGGATGGTAGCTGAGCTGGCTCTCCATCCTTCAGCCATCTTTTCTATTTATGGCACGGTCTTTGAAAGTCACCTTGTGTTTGGTATGCAGTGCCAGTGTGTTGGAGCATGGTGAAGATTGCAGCTGGAATGAGGCAGGAGAGGCGAGAGAGATGAGAAGGTGGAGGGGAGGTTATACTGGTTATAAAACTGGTTCATATCGTTCTTAGGTGCCCATGACTGTGCTACATACTATACACACAGTATCTTGTTTAAACCTCATAATTAGCCTTATAAAGCCCTATTACCAAGCCCATTTTACATTTAATAAAATTGAGTCTTTGAGAGGTTAAATAACCAGGGCAGTCTATAGCAGAGCTAGGATGCCCACATAGGAGGGCTGGTGTTGGCTGTGCCCGCCGGGCTGCCTCCCTGACTGCATGAGGTTTGGCAATAAATAATATAGGGCTTTCTTTTCTCATGGGCCCTAGTATCCTGGCCGTGGAGAATGTTTTGGATTACATTTCAGTGTGTATGTATGCAAGCTGCCCCAAGAGGACATTGGGTTTTTTTCTTTTAAGCTGTTTGAGTCGTCAGCACATCGGGAACTTTTCTGGATTTGTTACAGGACTCTGCCGCTCTGCAGACAGCTTAACGGCTTCTGTACTGGGAATTTTCCTGGCTTCTTTCATGGAGGTCAAGTCCTTGGGCCTCGGAGGAAGAGGGGGTCTTAAGGAAGACTGTTGCGTGCCAAGCTCATCCTTAAAGCCCTCAAGAGAGACGGACTCCGGGACACTCCTCAAGTGGCTTGTTCCACTGTTTAACTAATTTTACTTCCAGGAATTTCTAATTTACATCTGCCCTGAATTTCTCACTGTACTTGAGTACATTTCCCAGATCCAGGGGAGCCCTGTCATCAGAGAACTCACACAGCCATAGCCCTTGGGGATTTTGCGGATCTTGGGTTATGAAAAGTTCTCAAGTGTGTTAGCATAGAAATATTGTGTTCCCAGAGGACTCTGCAAGCCTCCTGGCACCAAAGAGTTCACTCAAGCCAGACCAGAAAGTGTTGGTGTGTGAGTAGCCCGCCATCTGAATGGATGGCCGCTTCTCCCCACACGGGTCTAACTGCAGTGGCATTTCCTAATCCCTCACTAATTCCTGTGATATTTGCTGCAATAATGTGTCTCACAATGAACTCATTTGGTATTAATGTGAATGTAATATGCCATTCCATAGGAATTCCGCTGTAATTTAGCATTCATTAATGTCCACTTATTGTAAAGTGGTACCGAAAACACTCTATCGTCTGCAAATTGCCAAAATGATTTCCCCGTGTGTGTATGTATGTTTGTGTGTGCCATTTAATGAGGTCCTTGTGAACTTAGGAACCCTAACCCTAGTAAATATAAACTTCATATAAAGTTCCAGGTCACAAATCAAGCAACTATTGCAAATGACCTTACCATCTAAAGGTCAAATGTGCTTGGTCCCATCAAAGGACTTTGATCTTTTGCAGTTCCAAGGGTATCCCAACAATTTGTTCCAATGGCCCCATATCCAGAGTCCCTTCGGCCATATGTATTTTCTGAGTTTTATTGGTGGCTCCCAAATTCCCTCAGTTGACCATTTGCTGCGTTTCTATCCCAACAGCTTCTCACAAGGGCAGCCACATTTGCCTCCCTCGTTCATGGGAATTTTCCTCTGTGACACTTCTGAATACTAAGTGAACCAGGGCTATTTGAACCCATCCTACTTAGAAGCTAAACTCCTGTCGCAATAGTTTCAGCTAGATTTAAGATCAAAGGCAGAGGTAAAAGTCAGTGTAGCAATGCAAAGCATTAATCTCCTATGTCAGTTGCTTTCACTGTTGCTTTTAAAAAAAACATTTCAATAGCTTGACATATTATTCATTTATATACAACAGGAAGAATTTACTTTGCTTCATGCTACACATTTACCAGTGCATCCTTCTGGGTTTTTTTGTTTTTGTTTTGTTTTCTTTTTCTTAACAAAGGTCATCTGTATACTAAAAATAAACTCAACAAATGAATGCAACACACCACACCCCCCACTCTTCTTTATCCTTTTGATACCATTTTCTCTGTGATGTAACTGAGTGATTTTGCAGCAGAAAGCTCCAAAAATTAAACCTGAACTTTCCAAATAGCTTCCTAATAACCGTTGCCCAAATCAATGGGGCTCCATGAATATTTTGACACAGTTTAAATGGGTTTGTATCCTCACCACTGAGATCTGGTGATTTAGCCTGTCAGGCTGCAAATGTGGAAATATCACCTCTCACTGAGCAAAGTCCAATATCTCATTAGAAATGAAAATAGAAGAGAAGGGAAGCACAAATGCTGTCAGTGGCGGTGAGGAAAGAAATTAAACCTCCGGAGGCCTGTATATCTTATACAAAAGATTATGCACTGCCAGGCTATATAAATCATGCCAGGGCTCTGGGGCTGCAATGGGCTAGAAAATAAAAAACCATAAAAGTGTCATATTGAAATACAGTCACTGAGAATTCTTTTATGATGAGTCTAAATTCGCCTGACATTCTCGCAAATTCAGGGGCCTGCTTGGGTTGTTTATACCCGGCCTTTCTCTGTCAGTCACGAAGTCCCAGTCTCCACAGCAAATTATTCTAAACAGGGCTTATTATCAAGGCATAAAAAAGTTAAAACACAGATGGCTGGAGAGTTCCTGTTTAATTTAAATGCCCTGTGGCCCACATCAATGTGAGTCTGTCTTGTCCTAGATTTACTATCAATAAATTGGCTGCACTTATTAGATGGCAGAGCCCTAAGATGTTGGTCGGGAGTATTTCAAATAGAATTAACATGAAGAGATGCAGAGCCGTATCCTATCATCTGTGAAATATGGAGAAGGACAAGCCATACATAAACAGGTATGGCCGCTCGTACCCGGGTCTACACTGGCTGGCGTGCCTCCACCAGGAGGAAGAGCCTCGCCCACTGTAGGAATTAATTACTGTCTCAGGCTTAATTACCAGTGGCATTTTCTCCCTGAATCCCCCCAAAAATTCTTTTAAAATAAAATGATCGATATAATACAAGCAAATGGTGATCCAGATTTCAGTAAACGAGGTTTGGGCCCAGAGACCCAAACAGGGTGTATGAAAGAATTTTATTTGGAATGACACATTGCCAGTTTGGGGAAATATGGGCTGGCTCTCTTCCTCGCTGATTTATCTTTTAGCCTCACTTGTACATCAGCCAGTCAGCCGGTGACATTTGTCAGGCTTCTCGGTGTGCTGAGGACATTGCAGGGGGTGACTGGGCAAGTGGGAAAGAGGCAGAGAAGTCCTTGTCCTTGGGGCACTGAGCCCTGGCTATCTGAGCGGGGCATGCAGATGGACAGGATTCTGGGCGTGCCAAAAGTTGCCATGAAATATACTGCTTATGTGAAAGGAAAACTGCAGGGTGGCACCATGGCCATGGGAGAACGGGGGCTTCTTAACCATCAACAGAAATAGGCTGGAGCTGGGCAGGTCTGGGTGCAAGTTCCAACTTTGCCTTTTACCCAGGAGTGAGTCTGTGAGTCCGCGGCAAATTACTTGATTTCTTTGATCTTCGATTTCTTTGGGCGAAAAGGGAACAATCTGACCTACCTCAGAGGGTGTTCGTAAGGACTAAATAAGAGGATGCACACATGGTGCCTGGAGCATGGTCAACGCTCTACAAACGGTAACTATGTCACACCTGTCACTCTGACCCGGAAGTACTGCAAAATGATGGTGGTCTTCTCTCTACCTGAGTCAGACCCTTGTAAAGGGTAGATATGGAAGGAGAAATGCTCTAGGCTCCAACATGTTTCCCAAGAAGTACAAAGTGAATGAAGACAAGCCATTTGTGACCATGACTTTATCATTCACATGCGTGGTCTGGCTTGGGGGGAAGAAAGCAGACCAAGGAGGAAACCTGAGCCATGTGCCTCCTCCAGGTTTACTTCTCGGGCTTAGCACTGCAAGTTCCAGTTCCATGTAAAATTTCCCTCGTCCTAAGGAAGGAAAATGCTTGGCCAACTGTAGGCAACCAAAGACTCTTGAGATTTTGCTTATATAGTTCACCCCAGTTTATGCCTTCAAATGTCCTTGTCTCTCTGGAAAGCCAGCTTCTCTCAAGATTTGTAACTTGGCTTTGGTCAAATAACTTTGGAATTGAATGCTATATCTCAAGATTGATAGCCTGATAGGCATCAGGACCACATTTGTTTCCTGCCTGGGACATTTCTAGAGGGGGAGGGGTGAATGCAGAGGGTGCAGTGGAATGTCAAGGTCCACGTGGGGTGTACTGGATGCATACTACCTGCCTGTCACCTTCTCTCGTGGCTAGCAGGCATACTGATGCATCACTTGTCACTGCAAGGAGCTGCCTGGAAACCAGGCCCTATGGCTTACCCATGCTGTCGTTGCTGGCAACATGTTAAATCCATTTGGCTTACAGTTGAATCCCTTTGCCCTTGGCCAAAGAGGGCTGCCTTGCTCAGGGTAATGACCCCTCCCTGGGGTTTCTTGTATCCAATGACTGGCCAGGGTTGAGGGGTATAAAAGCACCACCCCCCCTCAGTTGGGCCAGCTCTGAAGGGCCATCCCAGCTCCCATGGGGCTGGCTGAGGCCTCTGCTGGGACCGAAGCACAGTTCAACCTCTCCTGTGGCCCAGTTCTGCTGCCCGCATTCAGTCGCAGGTGTGGCTCCCGGGACCCCTCTCCAATAGCCACCTGCACACAATCTCATCTCAAAGTCTGCTTCCCATAAAGCCTAACCTGTGACAACTCTTCCAACCCCCACTGGGAGAAGGGTCTCCTAGTGAGTGTCAAGGGAGTAAAGTCTTCTGGAATGTGAGAGGGAGAACAATGCAAGGAGAACCATCATCACTGACGTAAATTCAATATTCACACTCCCTGGCCAACTTCCCCTCCCTCTTTCCTGGGGGGGGGGGCAGGGGTGGAGGAAGATGTAGCTATAGGTGTGATGACAACAAGATGTAGGCCAGTGAAGTGGCTGATCCATACTTCATTTGCCTGAATGTCATCACAACCTGAAAAGACCATGTCTGTTAAATCCTAAAAGCTTTAATACATTCTTAGGTAAATTTACATGTTTCGGGGAAATCTAATTATGAGCCTGTGTGGAAGCACGAGGGCTGGTTTAGGAGTAGGAGGTGGTTAGTCATTCACCCATTATATGTGATTTGAATTAAATGGTATAATTCTTGTGCATTATGTCGAACATTCCCACAAAGATCTGATATTTGAGTTTTGAAAAATGAATAGACTCTTGTCAACATGCAGCAATAGGAGGTGAACGCCTTATCAATTATTAGCTGCTGGCTAGCTTAGAGCAAGGGCAGTGCTTCCAGGGGAGTGAGTGGGTGTGTGGGTAGCAGGGGGACCCTACGGGGAAGGGGAAGAAAGAAAGAATCTATACCTGATTTGTAACTTCTCAGCTGAGTGCTGTGATAGCATGAGCTCAAACGATGTTTCACAAAATGTAGTGGACAGGTACCCTGACAGAAAAATATTTATTATTTTCATCATTATGAATTTGTTACAGTTACCTCTTAATACAGCAAGTGTTTCTGGTCTTCTATTTAGAGGTAGTGATACAAAGTTTTATTTCAAAGTAAATGTATTTAAATATAAAATAAATCTATTTCAATGAAATAGTAGTATAAGTGGCTTGCAGTATTGTGAAAAACAATCATCACAGTGGTGGTATGTGAATGATGGAAGTCTGGATATAAAATATGTTGGTTCAAAAATTAGACAAAAGAGATTGTTATCCATCACATTGAGGAAACTTAACAGATATTGCAAGATTGTTTGCGGACAGCATGCTTGCACCATTGGTGGGATTTTGTTACTTATCACATCCGTTGTCACTGCCCATTAACCACACACCCAACATGGATCAGGTATTAGTAAAGCCCATTAATTAAACAAGGATTTAAAGGGATTTTGGGGTGGGGGAAATCTCCCAGTCTGGAAGATTTCCAGACTAAATATATTAATACAAGCACTTTAAGAAACTTGAGACATCTAGTGGTTTTCAAACTTTTTTAGTCACAAAACATTCTATTCAGATAAATCTTACTAGGAAGCCCCAAAGTACCTTGGAGAACGTGACACAAAACTGCTTGGTTGAAGAGAGGTGAGTGCGGGTTCTGGGAACAGGAGAGTCCTTCCTGTCCCCTGCTCTCTGCTGGGTGCCTGCACCCCACCCCTCTGGCTCCCAGGGTGTGGTGAACTGTTTGAAAACCTCTGACCTGAGACAATTTTCTTTGTTATTCTCTCTACAACTGTCATTTTGTGTCTGCAGTTTTGTCAATGGGCTTTTATTTTATAGTATGACACAGTGATTGTATATTCACTCTGAGAGTATTACAGACATGTCTTGCCCAAGAGTCAAAACAAAAAGTCGGAATTAGGGGAAAACTAAACATCCTGCGGGTGAGGACGCCTGGGGTAAGGCAGTGGCTAATGTCATAGAAAAGAAAATGTGAGTCCGAGACACTCAGAGAAGAAAGAATACTGGTGATGGGTGGGGTTTGGGAACCTACAAGATTTGAGCCAAAAGCAATTTTGGTTTTGATTACAAAGATGCTGCATGAAGGATTGGAAATGTCGCAATAATTCTTCACAAAGCTGGTTAGGAGTTTAGCTTGCAGTTTAAGTAAAGAGTTGGCTTTAAAGGCACAACTCAGCAGCCCGTGTAGCTGCTTGGGGTATGTGATGTCACGGAGAGGAACGTGGGCATGCCTGCTTGCTCGAGATGCCCTGCTGACTTTGCCTAATCAGAGCCTGTGACCGTCTCAATCATTTGGGCTGGGATGAGCACGCTCATGTCACACATGTACAAATTGTCCCCACCCGTCCTGGGGCTCCTCCCTTCTCCACCCCTCTAAGCCATCCTGCAAGGCAGTGGGTGGTGTCCACCCAAGATTTTCCAGACATCCAGCCCTTGGAGAGCTGGCTCAGCAGCCTCTGAACACTCCTGGTCCTCATGGCCCGCAGTGTTTATTTGACACCTATGGCTGCCTGGGTGCCTCGCTGGAGGTGCATGGGTTGTCTCTCCAACTGGATGACAAGACATGGAGGGCCGAGTCTTACGCAATACTTTCATACTTTCCATACCTCTCATGGGACACTCACTGAGGCCATCTGGTTGACTGGTTGACCCTTTATTTTTTTTGATCATCCATCCCATGAAGGCCCACAGACTGGATCCTGAGCTAGGTTTCCTGGCAGACTGAAGGGGAGCTTGATTTATTAGAGGCTCAGAGTGGAAAAGCACCAGGAAGGGTGGCGTCTTCTCCTTGTCGAACGTTCCCACCCAAAGCTGTTACCTGGTATGGGCTGGAGCAACTTGTTTCACAAAGAAATTGTTTAAAAGCTCTGCTGGCATAATTCCAGGTAGATTCAGCTAATCTATGCTGAGGGAACACACACACACACACACACACACACACCCAACACAGTGAGATTATTCATATTAAAGGACTTAGTGACTCAGCTTTAAAGGCAGCTGTATGTGTCTATCCTGGATAAGCAAACTTGTAAGTGAGATTATATTTCCTCCACCTAAGAAATATAATTGGGAATTTTAATTCCATGCACCACCTGAAAGATGGGGCCAAGAGGCAGAGAGGAGGGAGGGGAGTCCTGTGGTTGGTAGAACCTCAAGGAAATAGGCTGCCTGGGACAGGCCGCCCTGGGGCCCCAGGCCGAGCTCCATGTGGCCATTGCCAGGGCCGGGGGTGTGAAAATCCAGCTCACTTTCTACCCCTCCCTCCTTTTTGTGTTCTGGTTCCTATTCCTACCTTCAAAGAACAGTGGGACAGAAAAACAGTGTAACCTTGTGTTTAAGAGCACAGTCTTTGAAGATGGCAGGGTGGGGGACAGGTTTAACTTCCTGTTATATATACCAGGTGGTAGGACCTTGGATAATTTGCTCAACATCTCTGGGCTGCAATTTCCCGTGTGAAAATGAGTTGATACTTACCTGACAAGGTTCTTGCAAACAGCAGATGAAATAATAACTATAAAGCACTTAGCACAGCAACTGGCACATAGGAAGAGTTCAGTATGTTTGTTCAACAACTATTTATTAAGCACCTGGTATGTACCAGGCACTGTTCTGAGCAGGGAATGGTGGCTCTTGGTGTGGGACCCAGCCAGCTTGGGCCCTGGTGGGGTGGGCTGAGTGTGAGATTGGGAAGAAGCTTGGCTGAGCTTGTGGTATGGTGACCCCATATGCTACTTCTATTGAACTCCAGAGTGAGCAGTGGGAGGGGGAGACGGAGGGGACCTCATGATTGCCCACACCCTGAGAGGGACCCCGAGTCCCTTCCGCACTGGAAGCTGGAACAGGAAACTCCCATGGTTCAGTCCAGTGTGTCATTCTGCTGTCCTCTCATGGGGTGGAGGTGTGCACCCCTACACAACATGGTAAGGTGTAGCACCCACCCTGCTGCCAGCTCAGGTTGGCCCCAGCCGCCTCCTCCCTGAAACCTCCTCTTCATGTTCTAGGTTTCAGCAGTATTGACAGAGCAACGGCTTTAGCTAAGCAGGGAATCATACTCATACTTCATCTGAAAGCAATTTCCAGATCTTTTCCTTTAATCCACTCTTTCCCTCCCCTGGCCTTGCCGGATTTACTACAGTGCTGGCCATGCATCCAGGGTTTCAAATTCTAACACCTAAGTGACTCAAGGACAGAGGTGATCCTGTGCAAATTAAGATGGCATGTTCATTTCCACAGACCGTCCCTTGGAACAGTAACCACCAAAGAGCATGGGGAGAGGAACTTTTTGGAGCCATATAGATCTACCACATCGCAGCAGGATTTGTTTTGTATGTTGGAAATTAAGAGGTGTGGTTTCCCTGTCAATTACAGGTGGGAAACCAGCCAGCCCCCATGCTGTTCTCACTCCCTTTTTGCATTTTAGGATATCTGTGCAGTGTTACCACTCCCATAGACAGAGGTGAGAACATCACCTCCT
Source organism: Cheirogaleus medius (assembly GCA_008086735.1). Lineage (NCBI taxonomy): Eukaryota > Metazoa > Chordata > Mammalia > Primates > Cheirogaleidae > Cheirogaleus > Cheirogaleus medius. The sequence goes on along the minus strand of VBSM01002217.1, from coordinate 24,534,884 downwards.
AACACAGGAGCATGTGTGTTAGCAGAGCTCTAGGAGAAAAGCAGTTTCCTGGCAGCTCTTGTTGGGAGGGCTTGGTTTTCAAGGTTGTGTATAGTCTAGCTGCCTACGGGCCCTGCCGCAACAGAGATTTAGAATAATCCACACTCACAATAACAATGGTTGGTGCCCATGGGAGCCTGAAGGGCTCTTACTGGTAGATTTACCTTTTAAATCACTTAAGGCAGCAGGGGCTATGGTCCCCAAACAAGGGCGTTTTCTTAAGCATATCACAGCATTAGGTATAGCTCTGGGACACTTTGAGATCCTTAGACCTGAGGCAGTGACAGAAGGAAAAATTCCAGTCTCAGCCAGGGTACCCGAGCTAGCTGCCACTGGGCATTCCCGAGTTCTTCAGGAGAGGCTGTGGCCCCGGACCCTGGATCATCTTCCAAAACCCACCTGCTACTACTGAAAGGGCCAAGGTTCCACCCACTGCTGGCCTGTGGTTTTCTTCTGCTCCTCCACTCTGGCTTGTTCTGGGACACAGTCGCCAGGAGGGGGAGTGGCCAACCAGGAAAGTCAGTAGCCAGGGTGCCCGCGCCCATTCTGGTTAATCATCTCGCTCTGGCTCTGCTTTCCAGCACCAGAAATATCTCCCAAAGCGTGAGCACCCAGAGCTATCTGGACCCGAAGTGGCTCTGCTCAGAGGCATCCTGGCTCACCCCCGACGCCCACCGTGAAGAAGATGCTGCTGCATTCAGGCGACTCTGGCTTTAACTGAGCAAGCCGTCCACACCGCCTGCAAGCCTGAAGGCTCCCACAGGACTGAGAAAGGCAGTCTTCTCGGCTGAAGGCTTCAGCTCTTGCAGCAGGAAGAGCAAATTTAAGAACAAGAATGCCAAGGCTGGATTGCCCTTGAGATTTAACGACCAGAACTAAGATTCCCGAAACAAGAGTGACTATCGAGAGCTTTTTGTCACGTTGCTTGAAGTCGAATGCCTCTCAGTTCCAGGAGGCAGCTGAAGTGAAACTGAAGGCTGGTCGGGCAGCCTGTCTACCTGGTCCACGTCCCTGCCTCTCGCCTGCCTCTGCTCAAACGCTGTCTTGACTTGGCAGCACTACAAGGCAGAATAAAAACATACACGTCTGCCCAAATTCCTGTCTTCTCTCATTTGTACGGGAGATTAAATGATTTCTTTCCTAGTTTTATACTGCTAGCATTCTCACCACCCTGTTCCTGATTTCTCTACATCAGCTACAAGAAAAAGAAAGGGTTACTGAGCAACTAAGATGTCACAACTGTTTTCACACTGTTTTATTAATGAACAGTTGTCCCCATTTTTCAGATTGTCCACTAATCCATCCACCCATCGGTCCATCTGTTCATCTACCCATTGTCCACCCCCAAAATGGTCATTGAATGTCTACTATGAGTCAAGCAAAGTGCTACTTACTTTGGACTCTGAATCCAGTGCTCTTTCTACTTCATCATAGACTTTAACCATAGACACATGCCCCTTGGCTATGAGGAAGTTTGATTCATTCAACAAATTCTTTTTGGCCACTTCCAAAGTACTGGCATGTTCTAAATGCATCCAGCCAAAGCAAAGTGAAACAAAGTCAAAATTATTACCTTCATGGAGCTTACATTCTAACTAGGGGAGACAGACAAAATAAAAATAATAAAATAAAATATATGTGTTAGTGACATGTGTTGTGGAGAAGAATAAAACAGAAAAGGTGAATGGGATAACTAACAAACGTTATGTAAATAAGTTCTTTCCATGAAATCATCAACTTACCGACAGAGGTAATAAACTTGGGTCCACAGTAAAATATTCATTGATATTAATCATTTCCTCCCCTAAAGCGTTTCAGGAACTGCCAAGCTGCTCTCTCGTTTCTTCTTATGTGGGGTGATCACATCCCACGACGTGCCAAGTGTTTTGAGATGTCCCTCATATGAAATAGAACTGCTTGGTTTCACCATCCATAGCAAAGGAGCTAGATCGCCCTAGATCGCCTTGAGGAATGATGTAGGTAAGGAAATTAATAATAAAATAAAATAATAAAAATAATTGTTCTAGGTTCCATTTTCCTAAGAAAAGAGTAAAAATCAGATTGCAAAAAATTGCACTACTTAAGGGAATACATTGCTTTTTTCATCATCTTGAATAATTTGTTTTTAAGCACAACAGAGAGACCAAATCATACTTGACTGATATGCTCATTATAAATAGTTCTTACCTATTCCTAAAAGTAGGAGCCTATTACATACCTGCTAGCTCTACTTAGACAATATTGTGCTTCAAGTCCATTTGGACTTTAAAGTAATAAAATGGCTTTTCTTAAACAAATATTGCAGGATTCACAATTCAATAAATTGAGACTCACCTTTTATCCAAATTTAGCTAGATTTTAATGGATATCACACATCTCCAGTCTGGGTTTTTCCTGTAGCCTATTTCAAAAGACATATTTGTTCAGCTTTATCAGTAAGGTACTCAATCACGCTTCCCTTGTATCAAGCACCTCAAGGGCAGGAGATAACACAAATGTGCTTGGTTTTTAATAGCTGGAAATATGTCTACGTGAGGTTGACTGTATTTACCCAACGCCAGATATCTGAAAGGAATGTGAAAAATTAAGGTAATCACTGGTGCCTCCAAACAGCTGGATGTTGGTGTCATATTTGCAACACATAGATTATGCCATCGTGTCAGATTTGGAACACTTTGGAGGTTGGGAATGCAATGGGGACAGGTGTCAGTGAATATCAGACTGAGTGGGTGTGTAGGTGAGTGATGTAGCAGATCGGCAGAGGTGGTTAGGTCAGTGAACATAGGGACACATAATTTCATTCCTGAGACATTAATTCCTAGGTTGATAATTCAGATCTATTTTATTTAAAAGCAATTCTTTTCTTTTTATCATTTTTAGGAATACTAGAAAAATACAGTGCTTGTTTCAGCAGCACATATACTAAAAATTGTAACAATACAGAGAAGATTAGCATGGCCCCTGCACAAGGATGACACCCATATTTTTAAGTAAAATTCAGTGGAAATCAAGCAGAGGGGAAAGGGAATGAAGGAAGGGGCAAAAACCTACCTAATGGATATAATGAACATTATCTGGGTGATGGGCACGCTTATAACCCTGACTCAAGCATAACAAAAGCGATCCGTGTAACCAAAAACATTTGCACCCCCATCATATTTTGAAGTAATTTGAAAAAAGAAAAATACAGAAATATATCAAAAGAAAACTTAAAAAAAATCATCCTAAATCTCACCAATCAGGGATAGGTATTAATGATTTCAGTATATTTCTTATCAGTCTTTTTTTATTTCTTTCATCATACAAACACACTTTTAAAAAACAAACATTGGTATTCTATTGTTTATACAATTTTATGTGCTGCTTTTTTTTTAGCTTATTACAATTAGGGCATTTTTTCATGTTAATAAATACTTCCTGAAAACATAAATATCAAATGGTTACAGCATAATGTATTCAACCTTTCCCTTGTTGATGAACATTTAGGTTGTTTTCATTTTTTCTAACTTATATAAACATTCTTGAACATAAATATATGTTAACAGCTCTGAAAAATTACTCCAAGACCTTATTCATGATTCCCTTTCCTACTTTCCGAGGGGCTTATGGAGACATAAAGTGTGCCTAATGTCCTGATGACAGATCGAATAGTTTATTTGTGGCAAGGATGTTTTGGAGTTACATTGATCAGCTGCATTTAATCAATTAAGGACATCATTTGTTTATTCAACAAGAATTTATTAAAGTCATACTGTGTGCGAGGCACTGGGGGGCAAACTGCAAAAGGACTTTAAGGACTACACCATCTTGTTGGAGAGATACTTAAACGACATTCAAGAAACCCTTGATTGTGTTCGATGATAGCAACTGCTAACAGTTATATAGAACTTCCTATATGTTGTTCTGGGTGTTGTATGTACAGTTACTCAATTTTCACAACAGCAACTATTATTATCATTACCCTATTTTATAGTAGGAAAATCAAAGCGCAGAGAGGTTAAGCAATTTGCCCAAGATCACACAGCTAATAAGTTGGGGGACTGTGATTTGAATCTAGGCAGTAAGGCACCAGGGTTGGTATTCTTCACATCCCACATGTATCTGGAATATAACAATGTAGAGAAAAAGAAGTATAGTAGGTATATGTCTAGGTAAGCATTTTCTAGAGGTGATATTTTTTCTGTTAGTTTTGACAACTTTCAACAATAAAGCAGGTTGGGCTTTATATCAGTCAAGGCTATTCTGATGCCACTTTTCCCAGTGCTTAGGATGTTAAGGAGAATTGCTAATCCAAGAGAAGTAAATTGTCTCATAGGATTTGGGTAAATCAATTATTTGAATGTAGAAAAACCATAATTTCACCTGTCTTGTCCCAAGGAACCTCCGGGGGAAAGTACTGGGAAAATAATGTTTTGTAATGAACTGAATAGGGCTTTTGATTTGTAATGAATAACTATTTAAATGGATACCTTGTTCACATTCCTAGTATAATTTTAAAGAAGTTCACAGAATGCATGAATGAACAACTCTTTAGGCTACAAGGCGTACAGAGGAAATATTACTAAGACGCAGACTTAGGGGTGTGGTGGCACCAGCTCCTCCTGGCTCACATCTCTTTCCAAATTCGTGTCCAGTGACTCTGTGTTGGTACCTGGAGATCAGCCATGGTGGGAATATTTAAACTAGAGAAATCAGAAAATGCTTCAGATCAGAGCTTTTTTTGTTTTCCTGGAGCTTGCTGTTAAACATTTACCAGCACGCCACTGCCCAGGCTTGTTAGGAAATTCACAAGTGGGAAGAAATTCTGTGAATCCAGGAGAGGAAAGAGGGAAGTGAAATGATAATATCAGTCTGAACTCTACTCTCCTCCCAGGTCTTGAATCTTTTTATCTGTTGCTTTCTTTTCCTGGGTCATTTCAGAGTGCAGGTGACTATTAAAGTAGTTGAGATATTTAGATAGTTCAGGGGTGCGTGCAGGTGAAGAGCAAAGGCTGCTTGGGGCAGGAAGACAGGATGACAAACAGCTCAGGGACTCTGTTGGTTTCATCCAGGCCCAACTCTCCTTCCCAGCCCCATGGCCGGGATGGCACCCAGAGTCCAGGCGGGGAATGTTGGTAGACACATCTGGGAAGCCCTGGTGGAGGACCCTTTGCGTGTGGGGACAAGGAAATAGACATGTTCAAGCTGGAAGAAAATCTTACACTTCTTCTGATGCAACTCCCTCATTTCATTCACAGATGAGGATAATGGCCCCAAAGAGTGCAGAAGGGAACTTGCTGAGGTCACCAGGCTAGTTTATAGGAAGGATCTGGGTCAGACTGCCTGGTGTGATGCTCAGCTCTCTCTCTACTTGCTATTTGACATTGGACAGGTTACTGAGACTTTGTGTGTTTTCTCAGGAACATTTAGAGGTTAAGGAAAAATGAGGATATTGTGAGGATTAAATAATACATGTAATGAGCTTACATGTCGCAAGTGCTCAATAAATATTAATAATACAGAGCTTTTGTGATGACACTGGTCTCTTTTATAGTCAGAAAGAGAGAGAGGTATTACAGAAAAGAAAAATATATTAATGTATGGAAAAGCATGATACTACTAGTTAAAAATGTATTAATACAATATACTAATATAACAAAGACCAGGATACCATTTGTTAATAATATATTGAAAACCAGCATACACATTGGTAAAAACATTAGCATTTTGAAAACTCCAATCTAAAAATTTCTCCCAAATCCAGATTGTACAGGTGTTTTAGTGAATGATTCATCCACAGCATTAGTTATTCCATTTTTTTTTTAACTCGAAAGGATTTGTAGCTGAATGAGGGGTCAAGTAATCACCAGATATCTTTAGAGGGCACATGCTCCCTTGGGCCTGTTCTTGGATAATGTTTAAAGAAGCCTCTCCCCTCACATGTCCCCCTATGTGACTATATCTGGGCTACATCTCTCTCAAGTGCTCTGGCATCTGCAGTAAAGGTTGGAAGGAGAAGGCCCTGGCCCGGGGCATACCTGGTCTGTCCTGCATCAGGCTGGACTAAGGTGCAAGGACAGCCAGTGGCTAGGAGGAGGCTTGGTCTGAGGCCCTCATTATGTAGCCTCACCCCACCCAAACACAGGTTACACTCACACTTCATTAGCCAGCAGGGAGGACGCCTTTTTACTCTCTTGACAACGTCCTTTGATGCACAAAAGATTTTAATTTTGATCAAGGCAAGTTTATTTTTTTTTCTTTTATTGCCTGTGCTTTTGGTGTTACATTCAAGAAATCATCGTCAAATTCAATGTCGTGAAACTTTCCCCTATGTTTTCTTCTAAGAGTTTTAGAGTTTTAGCTCTTATGTTTAGGTCTTTGATCCAGTATGATTTAATTTTTGTATATGGTGTAAAGTAAGGGTCCAGTTTCATCCATTTGCATGTGAATATCCAGTTTTTCCAGTACCATTTGTTGAAAAAGACTGTCCTTTCCCCATTGAATGGTCTGGGCAGCCTTGTTGAAAATCGTTATATCATATATGTGGAAAGGTTTATTTCTTTGTTCTTTATTTTATATCACTGGTCTATATGCCTTTCTTCCACTACCACTCTTTTGATTACTGTAGCTTCATAGCAAGTGTTAAAATCAAGAGGTGTGAGGCCTCCAACTTTATTCTTCTTTTTCAGGATTGTTTTTGCTATTCTGGGTCCCTTGAGATTCCATATGTATTTTAGGATGGATTATTCTATTTCTGCAAAAATATTGTTGGGATTATAATAGGGATTGCATTGAATCTGTAGATTCCTTTGGGTAGTACTGACATCTTAACTATATTAAGTCTATGGCCTAGAGAAGTCTTTTCATTTATTTGTATCTTTAATTTCTCTTAGCAGAATTTTGTACTTTTCAGTGCACAAATCTTTTGCCTCCTTGGTTAAATTTATTTCTATGTAATTATTTTTAACACTAAAGTAGTCTTTAATTTGTGCCTGGCACTATACTAAAACTTTATAAATGTTCACATTTTCAATCCGTATAACACAACATTCTGTACGTGGGAGACACTGAGGCAAGAATATAGAAATGAAGGTATAGCAAAAAGGTAGTAAAATATTGTGATGAATATTATAGGAGAAATATATTTGTCCATATATACATATACTTATGTGTATATATATAATCTATGTGGGCAAGATAAAGCAAGGTAAACAGGTGTGTGTGTGTGTATTATGTGTGTATGTATAACGATTTTTTTAATGGCCTTGTTTTGGGAGTGGTTAAAGGTGTGGCACATAATGTCAATTGATTTATGCATTTTCCTATAATGTAGATGAATAATTTCCATACTTTGAAATTTTCCTACTCTACCATTATTTTCTTTTTGTAACATTCCTACTCCTCCTTTATGCCTCCTAGAAGTGCCACCGAACATATATTTAATTTTTAACATAAAGTAAATTAAGATTGTCCATTGGGATCTTTTTGAGAGTATTGCAAAACTTCTAGAGGTAACTGGAAATACCCAACTGTATGGAAAACCAGGGTTTGGGAATTGTTACACTAAATACCTGCCTGATTGACATGAAAATTGACTATTTAACAACATTTGCTTATTAAGGCTATCAGAGCAGCTCAAAGATAAATATCTTGGGGAAATTTTCCTTTGGTTCTCATCTTTGTGCCATGAGATTAGGCTATAAAAACCAGTTTGGGGTGTGGGACCCTGAGTTCACACTATTTCTGAAGTAGGCAGGGTGACAAATAGAGTTGTCTGTGTGGGGAGGTAACCATGGTTACGCAGGCCTGGCTTGGGTTGATGAGAAGACTCCAGAAGGGCCAACCTCTGTCCCTAAGACACCAAATCCAGAGTCTTCCAACCATGGCCTCACTGGGGTTCTGGTTATTAATCAAGTAAAAGGTGAGTCTCACTTGCCAACCTGTCTCCTAAATAACTTCCAAGCAATAGTAGAATTCATTCATTCATGCATGAATAAAAACATTCAACATGTACCTACTGAGCTTTTTGTCAGGCAAAGTACAGCAATGATGCCTAAGTCTAATCTCAAGGGATAAGTAGAAGATTATCAGGTAGACAAGGGAAGTATACCAATCTCGGTCCGACTCAGCAGAGCAAAACTGCACCATAATTTGAATAGGGAAAGCGTAATATGAAGAATTATTGACTATATCAGGAATTGGGGTAACAAAGTATTGGCTAGTAAGAAGCGAAAAACACTCTAAACCATACAAGAATAGCAGATATAAGGAGAAGCCACTATCTCCAGGGCTGAAGTCCAGATCTTGTTGGAGGGGACATGACTGTGGGTCACTGACTGGTGGAGAAGATGTTGTGGCGCTGTGCCAGTGGAACTTGCTGGAAATTTGCCACCTGGAGCTTATCAGAAATCCTCCCACCCAGAGTACTGGGGAAAGCTGTTCAGGGGAAGGTGTTTCACAGGAGGCATTCTGCTACAAAACTCCCCAAGCCAAGGGATGCTAGGAGAAGCCGCTGGCCCCAAGAAACTGGTCACTGAGCAGCACTGGAGAAGCCTGCTGAGCAGGCACATGGGAACGAAGAACAAACCCCCTTTCCTCTCTAGCGCCCTCTACTGACAAAGTTTAGCATTGTGCCAGTTGGTAAAGAAAAAAAATATCATTGAAGGGGCCAGATCCATTTTCACAGAGAAGCCAAAAAGGATAAATTTGGAGCTGAGAGGCAATAAATTGGTAACCGGCACAAGGAGGGAGGGGAATCCCAGGTGGAAGAAATAGCACGAGCAAAGGCAGGAAGGCATGAGAGGGTGCGTCAGATTCTGGGAGTGGCAGGTTTTTATTTTGACAATCAAACAGGGTCATCCATGTCTATCTCTGTATCTGTCTCTGATCTCTTCAACCGCAGCGTATGTTTCCGGAGGTGTCAGTAATGGTTCTCTACTCCTACCTATAAAATCTCAACACAATTAGGCTCAAAAGTGTTGATTGATTAGCTCATTGTTGCAACACTTCAGATGATTCTGTTTGACAAGTTCAATACGAGCCATCACAACATACAACCTGCATTTTCAGAAGTATGGGGTCCAGATGTGGGAGGTAGTTCCCCTCTACCATGTCTGGAATATGTATCCATTCAAAACTCCCTAGCTAATGAAGGCTATTAAAAAAGAAAACAAAATAGCAACAACAACAAAAAAAGCACAAAGGATGAAGTACCCAGGATGGTCAAGTTTTTATTTTGCTACAGTTGTGTCTGCTTTTCCTCACCTCTCCTAGCCACTCCCTACTTTTCTTGTTCTGTGCCCATCCCAAAAATGTTTCCCAGGGTTTGGTTCTCAGTCCCCTTTTCTTGTCACGCTATACACATCTGCTGACTGACTTCATTCACACCCATGTCTTCATCAACCACTTATGGGCCTGTGACTCACACACCCAAGTCTCCCACCCAGATATCTCCTCTGAGCTGTGACACCACCTGCTCAACATTACCTGTGTTCCACAAACACTGAACATGTACAAGTGGCGCTCCCAAGCCCCCTGCTCCCCACCTGGTTTTCCTTGCCTGTTGTCTATCTTCTTACCTAGCACCATCCAGTGGAGCCAGAAAAATGGTTTTGAATTTCCCTCTTCTGTATTCCTACATGCAAGTCTTACTGATTTGATACTTTTAGCACCTCTCCATTGAGTCCACTACTTGTTACTCCCTTAGGTATGGCTGGGGACATCTGCCCCTTGGCTTGTATGATGTCCTCTTCAGGGACATCCCTGTCTTCAGTCTTGTCCCTTCTCCAATTGCTTCTGTGCACAGCAGTCAAGAAAGTCTTTCTCAAACTGAAATATTATGTCATTCCCCTGCTTACAACTCATTACCATGACTTACAATCTGGTTCTGATTTCCTCTCCAGCATTATCTCTCATTACACTACCCCCTGCCCCACTGTCAAACCTCTCCAGCACTGCCACTGGGCCTTTGCACATACTGTTTCCAGTGCTTGGAATACCCTCTCACTCTTTCCTTCCCCACCCAGTGCTGCTAGCTCCTCTGAGTGTCCACCCCAGACTCACCCACTCTCCTTTTCACCCTACTATCTCTTTGAAAGCAGGAGCTGTGACTTATCTTTGCATCCCAAGCACCCAGGATGCTGCCTACAACTGAGTAGGAATTGAATTGAACTGAACTGACTTTTTCCTGAGCCAGGAGAAGAATGACATGAGAAGCAAAGGAGACAGGAACACCTGGTTGCTGACTTTGAACAATTAAAGTGCTGTCTTATAGAAGAGAAAATTCTGTGTTCCTCACAAAACAGTAGCAATCAAGATAGTAGGCAGATGTCCAAGGAAATAAATTTGAAGCTTATAGAAAGGAAATTTTAGCAACCACATCTGCCTCATAATGGCAGCCTTGAGAAGTAGTGAGTGTCCCCTAGCGGAAGTGTTCAAAAGTGGGCTCAGCATGTCCACTCAGCAATCCCTGCTATGGCAGGGTGCTGGGGCAGACAGACTCTGAAACCCATCTGGATCTACAGTTCCATGATTATAGATGGAAAATGAAGAACATTAATTTACAATGACTCAGAATTTGCCCTCTAAGAACTTATGATTGTCTCACCAAGGTGTTTTCTGGTGAACAATGCCTAGAAGTAATGCCTTTGAAAATCAGAGTGTAGTTGGTGGTGGGTGGGCATCCTTGGGGGATGAACCTGGTATTCATAAATCTGGGAAGACCTCAGGAGTTGGTGACGAGGACACTCAGAGTGGATGGGTCACATGCCAGGGTGTGGCAGACAGGGGTGGGCAAGGCCTGATTTCCAGGAGTTCCTACAGGGAAGTGTCCCAGATGTGGTCCTGTGTGTGGGCAGAGCTCCGCATTGTGGGAACCTGAGTGCAGGCAAATGGCAGGCCAGGCAGGCTGGGTGGTCTGGCATCAGGTCTCATGGGGCCTCCAGGTTATAGAATAACTGGCAAAAACAAATCTGGACCCCACTGTCAGGCACTTGAGATAGGAGCACAGGCACAAACACTGTGGCTGGGGACTAAGAAGGAGCCTTGTTTACAAGCAGCCTTCATCATCACCAGCCTCCTCCTCAAGATCAGGGTGGGACTGGAACTATTCCTTCCCCATCCCTCAGTGGGAACAGGGTTGGTTTCTCAATGGAGATGCTCTGAGCTCCTTCGACTTGGGGCTATGTAGCTGCACCTATGGAGAGGGAAAAGATGTGTAAATAGTAAGAGTCACATCTTCAAATCTTTGCAATTAACCTGGAAGGTTGTTGAGTTGATGGAGCCTGAATTTGAGAAAGAGTTCCCCCTACTGGCTGATCTAAGCCAGAGTCTGTCGACTCAGGGTACATAATAATTTCTGAAGATGCATTTAAGATTAGGAAGTTAAACTACTGAATACAAGAAAATCATAGGTAGGCTTTATTTCATTTTCTGATGTGGTTAAAGATCCTTGGAGCCTTCTCTTTTTTCTTAATCAACTTCATTGAGGTATATTTTACATAAAATATACACACACGTGCACCTGAATAATCATCACCACCTCAGTCAGAATATTGAATATTTCTACCACCCCCAAAGGTTCCTTTGTGCCTTTTCGTAACCAACTCCCACCTTTGATTCCCCTTGTCCCTAGCCAACCACAGATCTTCTTTCTGTCATACAGACTAGCATCGCCTGTGTTAGAATTTCAAGTAAATGGAATTGCACAGTATACACTCATGTCTAAATTCTTTCATTTAGCATAAATATTTCTGAAATGCACTCATGCAGCATTTATCAGTAGTTTTAATTATTTTAATGCACTGACATATTCAGTGCATATATCATAACTTGTTTATCCATTTGCCAGTTGATGGATAGTTGGGCTGCTTCCAGTTACTGGCTATTTCGAATAAAGGTGCTAAGTTCAAGTCTTTTTTGTGGACATATGTTTTCATTTCTCTTTGATAAATGCCTGAAAGTGGAATTTCTGGATCGTAAGTGTTTGTAATGTCGTAAGAAATGGCCAACCTATGTTCCACAGTGATCAGATATCCCACCAGCAGCATATGAGAGTTCCACTTCCTTCGCATGCTTGCCAACACTTGGCATTGTCAGCCTCTTAAATTTTAGCCATTTTTGTGACTGTATTGAACATATAAAATCATTGTTAGGTTTGATTGTTCTCCTGGTAAGAAATTCTTAGACTTTTAAAAAATATTTAAAAATTTTTTAATCGTGGTTAAAAAAAACACACACAACACACAACATAGGAATTTACCATCTTGACCATTTTTGAGTGTACAGTTCATTAATGTTAAATGTATACATATTATTGTAAAACAGATCTCGAAAACATTTTCGTCTTGCAAAACACTATATCCATTGAGAATGACTCTTCATTTCCCCTCCCCCAGGAGCCTTTTTAAATTACACCTTTTATTCTGAGATAATTATAGATTCACACGCAGTTGTAAGAAATAATATGGAGACATTCTGTGTACTTATTACCCATTATCCCCCGGTGGTAACAGCTTGCAAACCTATAGAACAACATCATAACCTATTAGAGCGTTTTGAAAATACATACCTCTCAAAGTTCGACAAGAAGTAAACAGAAACCAGATACCATCTGATCATGCCCTGTGCTCAGTTGTCAATGAGACAGGTAGAAAACAAAGCATCAGATGCTGTCCTAACCATAATGCTGATGAATATTTGGAGACACATCCCAGGCATTGGAAGAACCGCTGACCGGTTCATAGCACAGTGTTAGCTCTTGGTGCTTCCAATCTGAAAATGCTGCATCTGGAATTGCAAATTAGACTGCCCTGATGAGAAAGTGAGACTCAAAGTGAAAGCAAGGAGGTGGCCAGACCAAGAGGTATTTACTTAGACCTCTGCCAGTGGGACCTTTACTCAGTGTGTTTTTCCCCCTCACATAGACATTTTCATCTTTCTGACTTAGGAGGAACTGTGGGTGGTGGTTCCATTCAGGGATAATGAAATAACTACGGACCTCAGATAGCCCCCAATCTCATTTGAGCTAATAGCTTCACAGTACTTGGCTAGATCCCAAAATAAGTAATAAAACAACCGGCCTGAGTTTTAGCCTTTTGTGCTTCCGCTGCCCATATCTGGGGAGAGGACTGCTGAGCAGGGGAACAGCCAGGAGGAAGAGAAAGACCCAGTTCGTCTTCAGACTGGATAACTAGCCCCCCAGACTCCAGAGTTGAGGGTAACAAGAGGAAGCGAATCCTGCAGATGAAGGTTATACGATACTTCTAAGAAGAAGTAAAGGCAGGGAAGTGTGGAGAACACAATTTACTGCAATTATAAATGTAATTTTAAAAAAAACCAATGAGAAAGAACAGGGTGAAAATCAGCTTGATGACAAATGAATGTAGTGAATCTCTCCCCATTTCCTCTAGCATCTTCCTTTGGCAGATGATCGTTTGTGACAGAATAATCAACTCTTTTGGAGATGATTTTTCATATTACGGCACAGTCAAGGGTACCAGTTATAAGTTCCTTCCATGTCCCCTTCTCCATCTGAAAATGACTAGGTGGTTGCTTGCCTTTTTCCTTGCTCCTGTCTCTGAAGTGTCTCTCTACCTTTCTGTTCTGAGCTTGTCCCCCTGTGCCCTTGTTCCCTCCTGCTGCCCTGGAATCTCACTCCAGCAAGAACACGTGCTCCCCTTGTGTCCTCCAGCTGTCTCCTCCCCGGATCTCCTCCATCCTTCACAGCACGTCCCTTAGGCCAGCTCCCCCTCACCCTGCTGGCCTCAGCCTCCCCTTCCTTTCATTATTAAATGTCTCTAAAGAGTTGTCTTCACTGTCTCGTCACTTTCCTCACCACCCACGTGACTCCTTGACCTTGGGCAAACTGTGGGTTGCCCCTCCCCAACACCATTTTCTGAGGGTTGTTAGCATCCTCCCAGCTCCAGGTCCCGTGGCCTTTTCTCCTGGATCATTTCCTTGGTCTCATTGGACACTATGGAAATGTCCCTCTCACCTGTCACTCTGGGTTTCCTGAGAGTCTGTGCCATTCCTCTTTTCCCCTTTCTCCTTTTCTATGACATTTTTACCATTTTCTCTGTCCCACAGACTTAGGTCTCGGTAGAAGCCCCCTTCTGCGCATTTTTCTCTTCTTTCTTGTTTTCTATGGTCTTTCTTGCGATAATCTCATCTGTTTCCCTTGTTTCAACAAACACCGCTTAGCAGATGTCTGAACTCCATTGGTTATGCCTTTCTGAGAGCACCTTTCTGTACTCTACCTGGTATACTACGCACCTGTGTTGTGGGGTCATGTCAGGCTGAGACTGTGCTTTCCATTTACCTTTGTATCCCCAGCATGGTGTCCTAAATATCGTAGAGGTTCAGGTGACATTTGTTGAATAGAATCACCTTCCCTATTGGATGTTGGGATCCCTCCTTCTGATGGCCTTTGACACTGTGGTGAAGGGAGCACAATTCAGTCTATAAACTCTCCCCTCCAAGACACGATCCCAAGAAACACTCCTGGGCCGGGGCATTTGGTAGTCTGTCCTGCACCGGTTCTCAAAAATGACAGGGAAGCCTCCAGGAGAGAAGTCCTGGGAGTAATTGAGTCATGATTGGCACCCCCTGCAGTGCTCTGAGCTGACAACAGGCGGGCATGGCAGCATATGCCTCTTCCAAGTGGCATCTAATTTCTCGGAGGTGACTTTATATTGCTTTACAGAGGCTGGCACGCGGATTCAGGAGGGCCTACTGGGAGTCACACCTGAGCCTGGTGCCTGACTGCAGCAGACAGCTGCCTAGTTAAGGCAAATTTTACAGTTAAATTGTGTTCTGCTTGGGAATTGGAAACTACTGCAGAAGGACAAATGCAAATGAAATTCTGGTTCAGGGTAGGAGATTGTTAAGAGACAGCCCTGCCACAAAACCTGAAGTCTCCCAGGTTTGTCTTTAACAATTGTTTTGGGGAAACTTATGGGCCGTTTTCCAACGGGCTTTAGGAGAGGGCAGACGTGGCTTTGGTGCAATATGAAGAACACAGGCTTTGGGACGTGACCGTGGCATTATTATCACAAGCAGAAGCATCAAGCTGTCTGGTGTCAAATGCTGGCTTCACCACTTACTGGGCGTACAACCTTGGGCAAGTTACTTTAAATTTCTGAGCCTCAGTTTCCTCGTTTGTAAGCTATAAATAATACTACTTGCCTTGTTAGGATTAAAAATTTGTAGCTATAAAAACCTTAGCCCCTTGCTTGGCATATGTAATAATAAGCCTTCAATCAATGCTAGCAATTTCACCATTATTATTACTTATAATCGTGAGACCTTGGGCAAGTCACTTAACTTCTTGGTGTCCTTTGCTCCATCTCTAGAGGTGGTTTTGTGAGAATTAAGTGGAAAAAGATATATGAGGAGTTTGGCACAGAATGGGCACTTCACAGGTGATAGCTATTATTATTATAACTAGTTGGATATAAACAGACTTGTTTTGCTTAGGACAATGGGTGCCGCTAGTCAGGACTCCCTGGGAATCCAAGTGACGCCCAAAGAGCAAGAAAAGACAAAGGAAGCATAAGGTTTAAGAGAAAATGTTTTCAATTCAGATGGATCTGGTTCCCCAGCTAATGACTTAACATCCCTTAAGCTCAGCTTCCTTCTCTGTAAAATGGGGGTACCAGTGACAATAGCCTTTCCATAGGGTTGTGATGAGGCTTACTATGAGTGCAGAGTGCCGAGAGGGGGACTCTGGCACACGTCACCCTGCATACAACGCAGCTGTTGTTACTGAGAATCTGGGGGTCAATGCAGGATTCTGGGGAGAAGGCTGGAGAGAGGGAGGAAGAGGAGGAGAAAGGGGAGGAGGGGAAGGGTGGAGGAACAGGAGAGAGAGGAGAGAGAGTTGTGCATAACAACAGCTAAAGGAGATCTAGTGTGGAAGGGACAAACGTGAGTTCTGGCCAAGACTGCTTTTGACTCTCATTATGTCCCCTGCGTTATCTCCCATGGTGCCAGGCATAATATCTTCTATGCAGAAGGTCCTCAATAGATACTGATGGAATTAGAGGTCACCCCAGGGAGAGTATATGTGCTTGATCATTGCTTCAAAGTTCTGGAACTCAAGACTGTGGTGTTCCAAGAAAAGTCCATGTCTCGGGGGGATACTGGAGTGCCAGCCACTCTTTCCCCCCGTTACTGTGGACCAAGAGGATCCGAAACATCTCCCTGGGTAATGGTTTGCTGCTTTACCAAAGAGAGTGGCACAAACCCAGGAGTGTGTCTTTTGTGAGAGCAACAGTCAAGCCCATCCAAAGTGCATATGCAAGGTGTCCCTATGACCCAGCAAGTCAAGTCCCAAAGGAGAAAGCAGCACAGAAAAAGGAGCAGGTCTTACTCAGCGCGGTGCTGGGTGAGCCGCACCCTCCCCTCACGGGCCTCCTGCCAGGAGAGCTCCATGAGCCGGGACAGAGCTGGTTCTGCATCGTCTGTTCATTGGCCAAATTGCAATGGGAAGGAAGGGCTGTTTGTTTTCCTCCCAGAACAGGAATTCTCAGAAAATCGATTCTCCCTCATTGACAATGCATACTAAGTGATTGAAAGGCCATTAAACCCATTAATGGGGTGCTCTTTAAATAAAATAAGTCCCTAAAAGGGATCTTAGACTTGGCAAAGTCAGTAGAGCTGACAGTGCGCCGAACCTGCCCAGGGACCATAAATACAGCAGAACAAATACTGGCAAGCGGGAGGGGGCATGCAGAGGACGAGGGAGTCAGGAACAATGAATAGCGTGGTGCATAAAAGACAAATGTTGCCAGACAAGCTTAATGGCTTTTATTTTACTTTTGACAGGATTTACAAAATGAGTAGATGAAGGGAAGTTTGCATCTTGATTTCAGTTAAACATTTGGCACTACATCCCACCGAATTTCATGCACAAAATTAATTCAAATTGTCTTGGATGGAAGTGTGGTCACATGGGTTGAAACTTGGCCGGCACTCTCTCCCTGAGCAGCAGCATGGTAGCAAGGCCTCCTTCCAATTCCTGTCACAGACTGGGGCTCCTCGTCCTCCAACCCCCACTAATAATAATAATAATATCAACAACTAACATTAATTGATCACATGCAATGTTCCTGACACTTTATCTTATGGAGTGTTCCTGACATTTTATATCCTGACACTGTATCTTATCTTATGGAGACCCTCTCTGCTTTCTCTTCTGTCCTGGAAAAGTGAAAGCTCGCAATCAGAAAGTGAGTTGGATTATAAGAATTTTTTCTTTGGCACACCTAAGATTGTGGAGGCTTTATTAGCTCACCAATTCCTCACAAAAGCACAGGTAAAGGAGTAGAGGCAGCTAGGAACCCAGGCAGGAGCCCCCTATACTGACATTTTGCCCTCCCCAAAGGGCAGTGTGAGTCTCCGGTTCTATTCCAAGTTGCCTATTTCATCTAAGGGAAGAACTACGTGGTGGTTATGGTGACTGTGAATGAATTTTTGGAAATAAATGGCCCCTTTGGGAAAGGCGGCAATATTCATGAAGCTCTGTTGCTTTTTATGGTGCTGCCCATAAAAAGCTGACCTCATTCACTCATTCATTCTTTTGTTTATTCAATAAACACACACTGGGATCCTATTACGTGTCCGGCATTGGGCAGACAAGCCTAAGCCTGGCACAGTCTTAGCTCTCTGAGGGCTGAGATTGTGGTGAAGGCTCACACACAACCAGACAGGTTTTTTCAGGGCTGTGTTTTTATTTTTAAAATATCCCAAACACATTCCCCTCTTTGACCTTCTCAAATAGCATTTAGCTTAATTTTTTAAATCTTAAAAAATTTTAAATTTTACATCAGATTCAAAGTTTCATATTTGATTTTTAGAAAAACAATGAAGTAGGTCCACATATTTGGTCCATTGAGTTTTAGCACGGCTGTCAAGGAAATCCAATTGGAAAAGGATAGTTTTATTCAATAAATGGGGCTGAAACAACTGGATATCTCTTTTTTAAAAAAGAATCTTGACTCTTATCCCATTTTTGTGTGATTAATTACACAAAATTAATCAAAATAACCTAAATATAAAAATTAGAATTATAAAGCTTATAGAAGAAAAGATAGGGGAAATTTTCCATGATCTTGTCTTAGGTAGTTTTCTTAGGACACACAAAACACCAATCATTAAAAAAAAGATAAATTTGACCTGACAAAAACAAAAAATTTTGATTCCTTGAATAATTATATAAGAAAATGTATAGACAAATAAGATATATGTTCATGAAACATATATATGACAAAAAGCTTGAACCCAGAATACATGAAGAACTCTTAGAATTCAATAATAAGAAAAATAAGTCAGTTTTAAAAAGGGCAAAAATATGAATAGTAACTTCACAATATAAAATATATAAATGGCCAAAAAGCACAAGAAAATATGTTCACCATCACTAGTTATCAAGGAAACGAAAACTAAAGAGATACCACTACACACCCACAGGAATGGCTAAAATTGAGAAAGACTCACAATACCAAGTGTCGGTGAGTGTGGGGAGCAATTGGAACTCTCGTACAATGTTGATGGGGATGCAAAAACTACTTTGGAAAAGAGAGTTTGCAAATTTCTTCTGAAGTTCAATATAATGTTACCATGTTACTCAGCAATTCCACTACAATTCTTGGTAGTTAACCAAGAGAAATAAAAACATATCCACACAAAAATTTGTACATGAATATTCATAGTAGCTTGATTCATAATAGTTACAAACTGGATCTTTCTAGTTTGTCTAAGTGGGCATCCACTGTTGAGTGGAAAAGCAAATCGTAGGACAACTGCCCCATGGAATACTACTCAGCAATAAAAAGGAAAGAACTACTGATGCATGAAACAACACAGATGAATCTCAAATACATTACGCTGCATGAAAGGAGGCAGGTACCAAAGACTATGTAATATATGATTTTGTTTATATGAACTCATAGAAAAGGTAAAACTAATCTAGAGTCACTGAAGGCAGACCAGTAGTTTCTTGGGGTTAGGGATAGGGCAGACTGACTGCAAACGTGCACAGGAAAACTTTTTGGTGATGGAAATAGCCTACTTCTTGATCGGAATGATAGTTCCATGATGGGCATACACAACTCTCAAAACTCACTGGACTATATATTAATACTTAAAGTGGAGGCATTCTATGTATAGTTAGACCTCAATAAAATTGACTCAAAAAGAACAATTAGACAAGGAAAAAGTAATCAAAAACATTTGAATAAATAATAGCATTTTATTTTTATCAAGATTTCAAACTATATAAACTAATCTCTTAACTGAATTTTCTCATGAAATAAAACAGAAAAGTGTTACATAAAGAAAAAAACCCACATCCTGACCACATTCTCACTGCAGTCTAAGGCTCTGGAGAGCAATGGTACATTCATCGCCTAAGTAAGAAACCGCAGGGGAGGAAGAGCTCTATTAAAATCCTTGAAGGAATAATTCAATTCCTACTTAGTGAGTGTTTTTCCTGCTCACATGGCCAGGAGAAGTAGGAGACTGGCCATTTATCTACATTGTACCACAAATTCAACATACTATATTTTTTTGCTTTGAGCATTATATTTCATTGACGAATAGTGTGCATTTTATAACACAGGATGCTGACATCTGTTATAAACAAAGCTCTGGAATGGCATATGGGTACATTCCCCCTTACAAAAAGCTAGATTAAAATGCATTAGTGCTGGCCGTAGTGTGCCACACAAAGAAAACACACAAAGAAAACAAAAGCTCTGCACACCAAGTGCTTCCTGAAGGTATCAAAGGAGGAGGAGTCCTAAAGGTACCAAAGGCTAGAAGGAATTAATTTCAAAACTAAGCTATATCACCCTCTTGTAATTTGGTAAGTTGGCAAAGAGTGAGTTTTTTGTTTTGGTTTTCAAAGCAAAAGGCCTTTTGCATGACCCATGTTTTAGAGAACAGAGGTAAATGCCAAATTGTGTGTCCTGATATATCTTAGATTGCAAAACAATAGATTTGATTCTTCCTTTGTAAGTTCCATAAGCAAAGGATGCTCCTTCACCTGGGCTCCTGTCGGGACCCAGGGGAGTGCTCAATGACAATTTGCTTGCAGTTCTGGATAAGGTCCCACATGGATCCATATCTGCCTTCACTTCTCTCTTTTTGCTGGGTAGGAAATAGACCCAGATGATGCACAGAAAGTGGAATAAAAACAGTGCCTTATGTAACTATTTATTAGTATGTTGGGGAGGGGTTGTGCGTGGTGGAGGGCAAGGACCTCTGCAGTGCAGATCTGTTTGTGACCGGATATCCCCGTCGAGAGAGAGGAGCTATTTTTCTCTGGTGGAACATTGAGTAAGGGAAGCCCCAAAGACATTCAAGGTCACTTTCTATGT
The DNA here is from genome assembly GCA_008086735.1 of Cheirogaleus medius. NCBI lineage: Eukaryota > Metazoa > Chordata > Mammalia > Primates > Cheirogaleidae > Cheirogaleus > Cheirogaleus medius. The sequence continues at coordinate 24,514,488 of VBSM01002217.1, read as the reverse complement.
CTACTGCCTGAGTAAGCAAGCAGGACTTCTCCCTGGGATTGTTTTTCTTTATACTGTCTTCAAAATGCAGACAGTTTCCAAAGATCTCTTCTTGACCCTTATCTCTGCTCTCGACATTTGCCAATTTCATTTTCATCACTCCAGTGATTGCTCGGACTTGACATTGAGCCTGTGAAGGTGAATCTAACCCAGGCAGGGCCCTCCGGATACTCTCAATATGTACAGGAAGCCACACATGGGCCCCTGACTGAGTGGCGAGCATGTTACAGAGGTGCGCTCAGGGTCCAGACCACAGGGACGGCATGGCAGAGGTCAGGGTAATATTTGTAGATCAGATAATTACAAGAATATTGGATTTAATTATAATATTAATAACAACCCCCATATAACTCTGGCTATGTGCAAAACCTTAGCCAAGTTTTTAAAATACTCCTACTTAACCATCGAAGCCCAGCCCGAATGGTGCTTCCCCCATGAAACCTTTGCTGATCGCTCTTCTTGGAAACAACCTCGCCTTCCTCTGGACTTTCATAGCATATGACCTATGACACTTATTTCTTTACCTTGTAGCATAGTTAATAAAGTATTCTTAATCTCCCATGTTTAGCTCTAATCCCTGAGAGTCTGGATGTAGACAGAGTCATGTTTCAGCCCTCACGGCACCTAGTAGAATACCTTGCACGTATTTGCTACTAAAAAATTTGCTCCGTGCATGAATGAATGGATGAATGAATGATCTCTTCAGGCACTAATGTAGTAACACACTATCGCTTTTTCCTTTCTAAAGCCACTAGTTGAGATTTAGGATTGCAAATCCCCTTTCTGTAGTGTAGGACTTTTTGTAGAGGACAAAGTATTCCTAACGATGTCCAGACCATTGCCTGGCTTTTACCGTGGCCCAGGTTAACCTGTGCAGCAGGCTGGTTTAGTCGTCCTTCGCTTTTCTAAATTTCCCTTCTTTCTATAACCTCATTCCTGGAAAAGTTCCTTCTCAGAGCTTCCCTGTCCTTCTATCTGCTGGGTTCTGGGTTCCCCTTTATTCCAGGGTCACAATACTTTCCTTTGAAATCAGCTCACCCCAGATGGTGAATTTCCCCAAGTTTTGTGCAGAGAATGTGTCAGATATTCACACTCCTGGTGCACAGTATTTCTCTCCTCCCTCTTTATGTTTTGGGACCTAATTCCTTTAAATTCCCCAAGGCTCCCACACCTGCCCCACCTTCCTTCTCCCCTGGATCTCACCCGCCCCACAGCCCCCCTGGAGTCTTCTTCTATCTCGGTAATGCAGAGCCACGTCCACATTTCTAGATCTCATCGTTTTCCCTAGGAAAGCTTTAGCATATCTAAAAACCAATTTTCTTTTAAAAACTTATACTCTGGTGTTTCGAGAAAAAAACGCTCAAACCTTGTTATTCCTCTGCTCTCACACCATAGTAGGCATTGGCACAGAAGACTTCTTTGACCAGATGTGTGGATTCCCCCACACACCAAACAGGGGACACCAGCTGGGTGTCTGATAATTCAAGTCTGACACTGTCTACCTGGAGATAGTGTCAGATCCCACAGGGTGAGGGCTCAGTCCCCAAAACTGCCCCCCCACACCAGTCACAGGTCCAGGCCTCCAGAACTTCTGACCAACTGACCAGCTTTAGGTCAGGGTTACCATGACCCCCTCTTTGGATTTGATTAATTTGCTGGAGCAGCTCACAGAACTCAGGGAAACACTTATGTTTACTGGTTTAATACAAAGGATATTACAAAGGATTCAGATGAAGAGATGCTCAAGGTGAGGAATGGGGGAAGGGGTGCTGAGGGTCCACGGCCTCCCTGGGGGGCCACCTTCCAGGACCCTGCACGTGTCCAGCTATGCGGAAGCTCTCTGAATCCAGTCCTTTTGGGGTTTTATGGACAGCTGTGTTGAAATGTGATTAACCTCCGGGATATGGGGCAAGACCATCTCTGGAGTGAGGGTCTTATGACCCGCAATCAAAAAGGCAGGGGGGTGGGGATTGGAGTCCTGCTTGGGGCAAGTGAAAGGAGGGCAGGAGAACGCCAGAGAGATTCTGCTTCCTGAGGCCTGTTCCTGAGGCCTGACACACCCAACACCATAACAAAAGTCTCTAACAAGGGCTATGGGAGTCGTGAGCCAGGAACCATGGACTAAAACCAATATATATGTAATAACACCACGCTGAGTAATCTTAAGGTTTTTTCCATTCTGTATATCATGGAAAGCACTTGGCTCAATGTCTCACATAGTAACTAATAGTTCTTTTGTTTTGTTTTGTTTGGAGACAGTCTCGCTCTGTTGCTGGGCTAGAGTGCCGTGCGTCACAGTAACCTCACTGCAACCTCAGACTCCTGAGTTCAAATGATTCTCCTGCCTCAGCCTCCCGAGTAGCTGGGACTACAGGTAATTTTTCTATTTTTAGTAGAGATGGGATCTCGCTCTTGCTCAGGGCCCAGGATGGTATCAAACTCCTGAGCTCAAGAGATCCTCCCACCTTGGCCCCGCAGACTGCTAGGGATTACAGGCTTGAGCCACCACGCCGGCCATAAGTAACAGTTGTTGCTTTGTTCACCATCATGCCTTTTTCCATAGTTTCTCCTATACCTTTATAGAAATTTTCCCCTTAAGCTCCTTCAGATAAACCAAAGCCCAGACTTTCATTTCATGGACACTGATATTAATTGAGCACACGCAACGCCGAGCATTGTGAGTAGTTTGGTGGAGAAAGCAGACGGAGAAGAGGTGGAGAAGAAAGCAGGTGGAGAAGAATCTGTGTGCTAAGTGCCCTGGGAGCTGAGAGCAGGGGGCAGGGGGCAGTGTGTGTGCTTGGGAGGTAGATTTCAGGGAGGTTTCATTGGCACCCAAGCTCAGTGTTGGAGGAGAAGATGGAGATCACTAGGTGCACACAATGGGATGGCAGAAGGCAGGCAGGGTAGCCTGATGGGAGGAGAAGGGGAACATTCCAGGTGGAGTGAGAGGATATAGGACTGGCCTCACTTATGAAGCCCTTTCTCTCAGGATTTCTGCTCTATTATTGCCTTGATCGTGTCACTCAATGGACATCTGGTCTCTCCAGCTCTATTTTAAGAGTCCTAAGAGTAAAGATGCTTGTCGCTTCCTTGAGATTCCTTGAAATTACTAGAACTAGCAGGCACTATTAAGTCTGCATGCAGCAAAACATCACGTTGTACCCAATAAATATGTACAATTACTATTGGTTGATTAAAAATAAAATAAAACTTTAAAAAAAGAGAAGAACAGAAGAGCAGATGTGGGCAGGCATTTGCTGAAGGAGTCTGCCGGGGAGGGCTCCTTCAAACACAGAGGAAGGCTTGTCCCCTGTGACTCCTGCCCTGAAATGAAGAGTGAACAGACGATCAATAGCCTCTTGCTTCTGGCCTGGGTGTGGTAACGTCCAGGCCATTAATATGCTGTTGGGCCCTTTCCACAGACATTTGTTTCCCGAAGCTGTGCTGCTTCGGCATTTCTGAGGCACTTGGCTTCCTCTCCGACTGTTTGCGCACCCTTGGGGAGGAAGGGCTCTCTCTCCACCCCCTCTGGCTCTCCGTTTATGAACAAGGTAATGTGTGTCAAATTGCCTTGGCTTAACCAGGCGATTGCGCACCTTTAAAAGGTACGGCGAAATGTTTCTCTGCGGTCAGATTGGCCCATAATGCACATCTGTTCTCTTGACCAAACTCCAGCAATCTGCCATCGCTTAGCCGCAGACGCCACAACCTGCTCCTGGACGGCGTCCCAGGCCCAGCCGCCTGGGTTCCTGGCTGTCCTGAGGCAGGAGGGTGCGGGGCAGAGGACCCAAGATTCGTGGGTCCCCAAAGCTTCAGGGCATCCCCAGGAAATCTGCAAAGACCTCCACAGAGACAGGGGTTCAGAAAAGAAGGGAGAAGTGAAGAGGACTTGCCTAGAAAGAAAGTATGTTCATGCTTTGGGGAGTTTTGAGAATTTTTGAGTGGAAACTGAGACCAGTATCTGAGTGGTTTTTCCTTTTACAAGATACGACCTACAAGGGGGTTGAATTCAATTTATATGTGAGAAGCCAGGCACATTTTTGCATTTTCCCAAACTGGCTTCCCCCAAATTCTATGCAGGGATATACGTAAGTAAATCCCTGGGAATAAGTTGCACCCATGAGCTGAGCAGTGCAGAATCGAGCCCAGTCGTCTTCGTGGGGAATTTCATTCCCAGACATGTCTAAACAGCACGCAGCACCCCACCACCTCTCGCCAGCCCACGCTGCCAGCCCTGCACCATTCACGGGCATTGTCACAGTGTCCCTGCCTGCTTCTTCACCAGCGGTGCCAGATTGCCTTCTCAAGTGGTCGGATCATGTTGTGCCTTTGCTCAGGACTATCTAAGGGCTTCCCACTCAACGCAGGGTGAGTCAGGATCCCGCTATGGGCCACCAGTGCCCTCTTGGCACCTCTCTCCCCCTCGCTCGCTCTGCTCCAGCTGCACTGGCCGTCTCAGTGTCCCTTTGGTTGGAACACTCTTCCCGCAAATGCCAGTACTTCCTGGCTTCTGTGCTCAAAGGGCACTGTAGGACACTCTCTCACCGTCCTCAGGTCTTTGCTCAAATGCTGCCCTCCTGTCAGTCCCGGGCCAGGTCACGCTGGTGGCCACCTGGCACTTCCTCTTCCACTCCCCTGTTGGGGTTTTCCTCACTACTTACCACCCTCTGACAGATTAGAGATTTTACTCTTTGGTCTTTTATTTATGTACCCCCAGCTGGAGTTCCCTGCCGTGGTTCCCTGCTGGATCCCTGATGCCAGGCGCACAGTGGGTGATCGGTAAGATCTGGTGGCATGACTGAATGGCAGGCAGGAAACTGAACCCACCTGAGCGGGAGATACAGGACACAGATCTTGAAAATCTGAACAGATGCAAACAGCGAAGTCTCCTGAGAACAAAAGAGCACTCCCCACTCGATCTCAGGGTGTGAAAAATGACTAGTGCAGAAAGAATAGAGGAGAGGGTGGGACAGAGGTGTCACTGCACTAATTTCAGAATTCTGGGGGAGAATTAACCCACTGCCCATTGCTCCATTAAGAAAGGGGAGCCCCTGTGACATGCAGGCATTAGTTAGGAAAAATAGAAAGGAAGAGTTAAATATGAATATTCACCTACTTTTCACTTACTAAATACTTATTATCTGCTCTATGCAAGTCACTCAAAGGAGGCTATGGAAGACCGCATTTTATTTTGTTTCATAACTTACATTACATGCATTCTGTGTGTTCTTAGTGATATACCAACATTGCATAATACTTTTTTAAAGAGTCTGGGTTTCGAGGAGGACATGCATAGATGTGAATCTCATTTCTAGCATAACCTTGGGTGTGTCTGTTCCCTCACTTCTCAAACCTACTAATAGTTATGGCTATCATTTTTTGAGAACTTACTGGGTGCTACGTACTATATACTGGTGTTTACTGTGCTAAGTACTTTTCATCCATTATCTCATTTAATCCTTGCAAAATCTCAGTAATATCCATAGTTTCAACCCTACTCTACAGATGATGAAACTGAGGCCACGTGAGGCCAAGTGAATTGACCTGGACCCCCCCTCCCCCTCAACCAGTGAGTGGCAGGGCAAGGGTCCCAGGCAGGCCTGACTCTAAGGCCCTGCTTTTAGCCAATACACCACTGCTTGCTTTCACCATCTTTCTCCTGTGTGTAACAGGGATCGGGATCATTTAACACTGCTTCGCAGGGCTGTAGAGCACTGGCTCCTGTCGGAAGCCCTCAGCCTGCTCCTCTCCTGGCAGCTCTGTCTCTCCGTGAGCCGGTGGGGCTCATGCTCCTGCAGTGCCCGCTGCCGGGACCACTCCGGTGAGCTCAGAGGGCTGGGGTGGGAGCTGAGCATAGTGCGTGTGGCTTTACCTGGACAGCTCTCTTGTGGGAGCGCTGGTGTCTGCTGCCTTAGGGGCAGGACCTTGGATCTAGGGTGTAAGCAAACAAGGAATCTCCACTCTGGTTGGATCTTAACCGCTTCCACGCTGGGAAGGCAGTGGCGGAGGTTCTGGAAGACGTGCCGGTCTTTGCTCCTCCACACTTGGGAGAAAGCTGTGCTTTTCCACCTTTTCTGGCCAGTGTGGTCTGTGTAGAGTCATTGCACATGGGAAAATGGCTGTGTATCTGGAGCGGGCACCTGTGTGGGCCAGTAGGGGAAAGGGCAAGTAGCCCCAGGACTGGCCACTGTAGGCGCTTCAATCACCTTTAATTATATATAGTGGCTCAACTGGCTTCTTTCTTATTAGAAATGCTCCCATGGGCTTCTTGTCTGGTTGATAAAATCTTCCCATCTGTCTCCACCAACTGATCCCTCCAACTTCTTAAAAGCTCAATCAGAGACTGCCTTAACTGGGAGAGAGCCAGGGAGCGGGTAGGTTAAATGCAGGAATTTCCGCTGGCTTCAGCAGAGTGGCTTCTGGAACGCAATGGCTTTGGATTTCTTTTCTTTTTTTAATTAAACAAACTGACTCTGAAGTTAGCGCCCTTTCTAAGGGATTGATGTCTTATGCTCGGCTATTACATGTATTTAGAAAGTGAGTAGGATTTGGTTCCCTTGGAATTGAACTAATTTGCCATTTGTGGTTAAGAGCAAAACTCAAGCATCTGTGGGGTGCAAAGCAAACGTGTTTTGCCTTCCTTAGATGTGGACTCTTGGCTTGTGATGCCCACATCAATTGTAGCTAAATTAGAGCAACTGGCTTGTTTATTTTTGATAATGTATAGCCATCCTGTGTTTTTCCCTGTTGCCTTAGAGAGGGAAGAGAAACATTTATAGAACGCTCATTATGTTCTGGGCCATTTTTGTTTGTTATTTAATTTAATTCTTGTGACATCTTGTGTGGAAAGCATTATAATCCCTACTTCACAGATGGGAAGCCAGGCTGAGAAAGTGTCTTGGTCAAAATTACAGTTAGTGGAGGAGGTCGGGCTGCCTCCAGAGTCTTCCTCTATGCCATGCACACTGCTTCCCAGGGCCTCCCAGTCTGGCCCAGACTGGGCAACAAAGGAGGTGTGGAGCAATGGCTCTCAAACACAGTATGGTGACAGCATGGTCCTATAGGTTGGAAGGTCAAGTACAAGTTGCTTTTATTGTTGTTGTTGTTACAACTTAATGTTGTGAATAATATATTTTTTTTCCATAGAGTGAATTCATCTCACTCTCACTTACCTGTATTCTGATGTTTCTTTGAAAGGCACTAATTATTAACAGACTAGATTGAATTGGACTGCCTGCATTCCAGACCCAGCTCTAACACTTACCCTCTCCACACCATAAAGTACTTAATCGATAAAGTTGGAATAATAATAGTAGTATCTATTGTCAGTTGTTAATAATTGTGAAGGGAGATACCCCCATAACATGTGTGCATACAGAATATAGCTCCGTAAATGTTGGCCATGATTCTTGAGCAGGAAGGAAAAGGGTGAAGTTGCAGCAGGTGCACAGGCCAGTGTGGCTCATGTGAGGATCACCTGTCACTTGTGTCAGGGCAAGGACATGTTGGAGCTCTGAGTGGGAGTGGTGTTCTGATTAGGCCTCCAGTAGATTCTGCTGGTGGCGGCGTCCATCCTCAACACTCACCTTCCAGCAACAGAGAGAAACAGCTTCCCAGAGTTTACACACCTTGAAATGAATAAGAGGGATTACATTTCTGAGTTGGTGCCTTACATAGTATTAATAGAACATGGCTAAGAGATGCCCTTCCTACTTGGAAAGTGATTACTGGCATTGCATTTTATGGTTTTTGTTTGTTTGTTTGTTCTGCTTTATAGAGTGTATTACTTGGGAAAAGTATATTTTAAGCTCTTTTTTCATTGCGACACCTCTTCCCTTCTCTTGCCCACTGCCAAATATCTATGTAGCATTAGGCGTGCTTATTTATTTATTGGACAAATATTGAAGCCTCTCTTCCTAGAGATTTGGACCTGTACACTATAGGTTCTTGTGCACCAGGAGGCCAAGTTCTAGAGCAGGGAGACATCACTTATGTAATGGTCATCTCACTTCATCATATATGGGAAATATGTTGGAGGCAGGAGAGGGAGCAGCTGTCTGTGTCTGGAGGGAATCAAGAGAGCAAGGCAGACTTTGGGATGGAGGAAGCACAGGGCAGGGAGTAGGAGACTTGGGGCATTTTTTGTTCCCAGACTGTAGGTGGTATGATGGGGCAGAATGGTACACATGGGGGAGGTGGGGGACAAGCCAGGAAAGGCCAACAGGGCACAGAGTACAAGGAAGCTTCCAGGTCACACCAAGGATCTGGGGCTTTGTTAAGTATGCACTAAGAAAACTTTACAGGGGCTTAAGGGAGTGGTAGCATCAGATTTCCATTGCAGAAAGAAAGGGGCTGAGATTGGAGGCAGAGAGACAAGTTAATAACAATAGCTCATGCTCACTTCATGCTCAAATGGACCCTATGAGGTGAGTGCTACTATCATCCCCACCCTACTGATGAAGACACTGAGATACAGGGAAAAAACTATCCCAAGGTCACACGACTACTAAGGTGGGCTACTTGGATTTGAACCCTATCAGCATGATTCAAGGGTCTGGAAATGTAAACATTAGGCAATGATGTCTTTCCAGAAATCTGCTGTCTAACAATCTGTAGTAGTCCTCATCAAAAATGACAAACACCCAAACTAATTATATCATACAAGGGAGGCAGAATAAGGGATAATTGTCCTCTGTTTCAGAGATGGGTAGATGTCCATTTAATATCCACTCTCTCCCTAGAACTCCTGATTGTTATCTAAGCACTCAGCCATCTAGTATATAGACTATACTTCCCAGCAAGCCCAGCTGCTAGGCATGGCCATGAGACAAAGTTCTGGCAAAGGAGATATGTGGGGGTGTTGTGTGACAGCTCCCAGAAATGTTCTAATGATTGGTGCACTGCCCTTTGCCTCTTTCTTCCCCATCCCTTTCTCCACCCTGCTGCATGGAATGTAGGTGTGGTGGCCACCGTCTTGGATTGTGGTAGTGGGAGCTGCTCCCCGGATGGAGCCTGGACACCTGCAGACTTCGTGGAGTGGAGATGCCACACCAGCCTGACCTGCTTCCCCTAGTATTTTCTCTGAAAGACAAATTTATTTTGCTTAGCACAGTGTTATTTGGAGTCTCCGTCACTTTCAGCCCAATCTAATTCTAACTAATGCATCCTCCAGCTTCCTAGAGGGAAAAAATTATAAATTTTAGAAATATGATAAGTCAACTCTGCAAAACATATTAAGGTCATTAAGTATGAAATGTCCTATTTTCTTAAATACTAATTTTGACAGTTGATATCTCTGACATTTCACTTTGACACTTCTTGTTTTATTTTTGTTGTGTAGGTACATCCTCATTCTTTCAAATGCATGGTTTGGCTTGTGATTATCTTTCAAAATTTTTTTAGAGCAATTTTTGTGAAACCATGGATAAGTAAAAAATTAGTGTTATTTTCGAATGAGTTCCTTCATGGAACCAGTGCAGCACAGAAAACTCAAAATATCAACAAAGTGTTTGAGAAGGATGTGGCTAGTGAACCGATAGTACATTGATGGTTTGAGAAGTTCCATTCTGATAATTTTAATCTTGAGCTACGTGAGCAGCCTGAGACCAAGGTGGATAATGATGAGCTGAAAGCTGTAGTAGAAGTGAATCCATCCCAACCTGTGTGTGAATGAGCAGCAAGGTTTGACTTTACTATTCCAACAATATTGGACCATTTGAAACAAATGGGCAAGGTAAAGAAGCTGGATAGATGGGTTCTGTGTGAATTAAATGAGCGTCAGCAGAGAAGTTGTCTCGAAGCTTGCCTTTCTTTGCTGTCATAACATAAAGGTGAACCATTTCTACACTGTATTGTTATGTGTGATGAAAAATGGATTCTTTCTGATAATCATATGCATTTGGCACAGTGGTTGGATAAAGACGAAGTGCCAAAACACAGTCCAAAACCGAATATTCATCAAAA
>VBSM01002217.1:24468504-24504386 GCA_008086735.1 Cheirogaleus medius | reverse complement strand
AGTGCTGGTATTATCCACTACAGCTTCATGAAACCTGGTCAGTCGATTACAGTGTATGTCTACTACACCCGATTGGAAGAAATGATGAGAATGTTTGCGAGTAAGCAGCTGAGATTGGTCAATAAAGACAGGGCAATCCTCTGGTAAGACAATGCTTGACCACATGTTGCACAAACAACGCTGCTCAAACTACAGAGGCTGGACTTGGAAACTCTTTGTCCTCCACTGTAATCACCAGACCTTGCACCAACTGACTACCACTTCTTCCAGGCTTCGGACCACTTCTTGCAAGGAAAAATATTCAATTCCCAACAAGCTATGGAAAATGTCTTTTATGATTTCATCACCACTGGCTCTCCAGAATTCCTTGCTGCTGGCATAAACCCGCTACTGTTAAGATGACAAAACTGTGTCATAGTTTAGGCACATACTTTGATTAATGGTAGTGCTTCTCGTTCAGGATATAATAAACTAAACTTTCAATTTGAAATTGGACATTTCATATTTAATGACCTATTTACAAAATCATGGTTCAATTTATTTCATAACAGTTTTAAAAATCCCAAGTTTTTTTGGTCATTGGCAGTGATTTCTGGCAGAGTAGGCAAAATATACATCCCCTCACCACTGACATTAGGTTTGGTCATGTGACTTGCTCAGTCAATAGGATGTCAGTGGTTGTGATGCAGGTAGAGGCTTTAAATGTGTTTGAGTTTCACTTGCTCTTCTATATTTCTGTCATCTCTATAAAAAGGATGTGCCCTTGAATGCAATGCTCATGTGTGAAAATACAAAGACATGAAGATATCAACCTGGAAAGTCTATATAACCCAACATTATCTCAGGGACCCCTTTTTTGGTAGCAGCTTTATTCAGATCTAATTCAACACAATACAATTTACTGATTTAAAGTACACAATTCAATGGTTCTTCATCTAGGCACAGAGTTGTGCAACAATTTTGGAACATTTTTATCACCTCCAAAAAAGCCCCCATACCCTTTAGCAGTTACTTCCCACTCCCCAACTCCCCACCTCCTTCCCAGATCCAGGAAACCACTCATCTACTTTCTGTCTCTGTGGGTTTTCCATTCTGGACATATAATATAAATGGAATCATACAATATGCAATCTTTTGTGAAAAGCTTTTTTCCCTTAGCATAGGGTCTTCAGGGATCCATCTAAGTTACAGTATGTATCAGTACTCTATTCTTTTTTATTGCCAAATAATATTCCACTGTATAGATATACCACATTTTATTCATCCATTCATCTGTTGATGAACTCAGTGGTACTTTTGACATAACCACAGAAATACATAGAGGGAAGAAAAGAAGGGTAGCGTGCGAATATAGAACAAATGACTTTATTGCAATGTGCTGGTCATGTACACATGACTATTCCATCCACACAATAGTTCCGTTTCTCATAGTAAATACATAAGTTGTTATATGAGTTACTATGCTAGTCTCACTGAGACTTACTAGTATGAAACAGTGTCCCCAAGTGCAATCAACTTGCAGCCATAGATGAAATGACATTTCTGTAGAGCTGAAGTCAGAGTCTGATGGGTAATTTGGACAGGTAAATGCTACCTTCAGACTGGGTGCCCAGGTGGTCTTTCTGGGCAACTGCCTATGATGTTTATTATGGGCTTTAAAAAAATTCTACATAGTTCATAGAGAATGAAAGTTTCTTTCCTTGAAACCCAGGTACTTAAGTCATTTCTGCTACCTATTCCACTGTGTGTGGTGATGATATCAGGATTCTAAGTGTTACTTCTTCATTTATGACCTGAATTCTTGGACATCTTTATTTTACTGAGCTAGCAGGTTTACCAGTGCTTGAGTTCAAATACGTTTGTATATATCACTCACATTCCACCAAGCGGCTCTGTTGTCTGGATCATAATGAAGACACTACAGTGAATAATGGGTCTGTGGAGTTCCAACAGGTCAGAAATGCAATGTATTGATCAGAGCAATTTTGTATGGGTTGGTAACAGTTAACCCTAGGGGTGGAGCCAATATTTGGGAGTGTACACTTTGAAACACAGCAATTATTTTGTCCCATTGCTTTGCTTTATTTTACTTCCAATATTTAATTTAGGTTGAATGCCAATTATTATTAAAGGAGGGCAAGAAGATTTAATCTTATTGAAAGTGTTCAGGGAAAGAAGGAACATGGATGTAGAAAGGTTAAAAAATACTACATAAAAAAATTCAAGCCAGGCACGGTGGCTGGTACCTGTAGTCCCAGCTATCTGGGAGGCTGAGGAGAAAGGAACACTTGAACCTAGATGTTCAAGGCTGCAGTGAGCTATGATGATGCTGCTGCACTCCAGCCTGAGGGACAGAGTGAGATCCTTTCTCTTAAAAGAAAAAAACAAACTAGATCACTGAGGTCAGGAGTTCGAGACCAGCCTGAGCAAGACTGAGGACCCATCTCTACTAAAAATAGAAAACATTAGCCAGTCATGGTGGAGCACATCTGTAGTCCCAGCTAGTTGGGAGGCTGAGGCAGGAAGATTGTTTGAGCCCAGGAGTTTGAGGATGCTGTGAGCTAGGCTGATGCCACAGCACCCTAGCCCAGAAAAAAAAGCAAGACTCTGCCTCAAAAAACAAACAAACAAACAAACTGCAAAGGTAGTAGTTTGATTTTCTTTTGTTAACAGCCCTTTAAAAATGTAAAAACTGACCTGTGATAATGCTACCGCACTCTAGCCTGGGCAACAAAACGAGACGCTGTCTCAAAAAAAAAAGTAAAAATCATTCTTAACTCCCAAGTTGTGCAAAAACAGGCTATGGGTTCAATTTGGCCCTTGCATAATAGTTTTCTGGCTCCTGCTTCTATTATTAAAAAGGACCAAAAAATAAAAAACAAATCTAAGTACCAATTTTAAGAAATAAGAAGAATGGTGACGACAACACAAAAACAAATAAAATTATAAAGAGAAATGAACAAAGGCAAAAGCTGAAATAAATGACAAGAAACAAAATAAATAGTAGAAAGAATGAATAAACCCAAAAGCTGGCTGTCAAGACAAATAAAATAGAGAAACCCTTTGAAGTCTGAATAAGAAAAAAGGAGAGAGCAAATATACACAAGATTAGCAATGAGAAGGGAGACATAACTATGGATACAGAAGGGATTAAGTTAAAATCTATGATAAATCTAAGGTAAAATCTACGAGAATACTACATACAGTTCTATGGCAATAAATTTGAAAACCTAAAATGAATAATTTCCTAGCAAACATGACCAAAATTGATTCAAGAAGAAATGAAAACTTGAGTGGGCCAATTACCATAGAAGAAAGTGGATAAAGATTTAACATTGAAGTAGGCACCAGAATCAGATGGGTTCACAGATTTACATAGTCTTTAAAAAGCCAAATAATTTCACTAATTTTTAAAAAATAACATTCCAGCAATAGAAAAAGGCAAACAGTTTTGTAAATTTTTTTAGAAAGTAAAGAGCTGAACATTCTAAAACAGGAACAGCAAACAGGCTTTATCCTGTGTGCCAACTCATATCAATCTGTCTGCTGGAGCCTGTGAAAGAGATTATGAGGCCCAGTTGAGATCCAGTGGGAAAAAATTGGGAATTAGTTTGCCATTCTTGACTCAGCTTGGAATATAAAGTCAAATGGATGGTATGTGATATATTCCACAGATATACCCAGGAATTACTCTATGATGTCTTATAGATTTCTGATCAATTTGTTTGAGAAAACTTCCATATTCTGTAAAATTTATATTCCTCTAACGACCATTCAGTTGTCATATGAAAATCATCTAAATTAAGCTCTCAGACCCAACTCTAACTTTGTAGTAATCATCACTGCAATGGGTGTAGCAAATGGGTCAGAAAAACCCAAGGTTACAGAGCCAAGGAACTCATGAGATATTTCCCAGCATGAGACCATCGGGGGAAGGTCATCTTCCTTGTCTCTGATGCCTTTGCTGATTGTAGCTGGACAGAAATCTTCCTATTCTGTTGGTCTAATCGTGATCTCAGGATTATTTTCCTAATTCACCAAATGCAAAAACGACTAGACAACATCTCTTCCATTCCCAAGGGGCAGCTCATTCAAGAGGCTGCACTTGCCAACCCTGCCCAGACTTCTCTGAGTCCATCACAGCTACCCCTGCAGGTAGAAAGAGGGAAAAACAGCCCGGCACAGTAGGACGGAAGGAAGAAAGAGGAACTGCCACCGCAATGAGTAAATCTTCATTATTATAAAAAAGGGAATCATGGCTTTACTATCCTCATTTTTATGATGAAGTAAAATAAAATGGAAAGGAAGAGTGAGAGAAATGATTGCTTAGTAAACGGCCTCAAACCTAGCACGTGTTTATTTAAGCGTCTCTGCAAACATAACCCTGGGTGTCCGTTAAATCAGCAGGCATGTCAGTTGGCACTTCTGGTTACAGACCATTTTACGGTCATACATCATTCATAGCCGTAAAAGCCATTTGCCCTCTGTCACCCAACCAATCAGGATCCAGCCAAGAGGAAGCAGAGCAGGGGTCTGGCAGTTTTCTTCGGGCTCCTCTGAATTTCCACAACCTGGTTCAGCAGAATGTCACAGAAAATTAACTCCCCTGGTTATTAAGAACCCCTCCCCACGATAGATGAAATCATATATCGTTCACAAGGAACGATAGGATTTCAGGCTCATATTTACCCCATCACAAGCCACACCTTGGGATGCGCCACAGAGGGCAGAAGTGCAGCAGTCGTCACACACACCCGGGTGTAGCACCTGCTGCTCTGAGGCATTGCAATGAAAGGCCACGGAGGAGACCTTGCTGCCCACGCCTCGGCAATTCACTCCCGGTGACTGCTTGGAGCAGGTTTGAAATTGATGTCAGTGTCTAAGCCACCCGGCGGGTAACCTTGATCTGCCCTTGTGTCACTCTTGCGATTTCACGTGTTTTCATTCTCGCCTCCTCACTCTCATTTTGCTATTGAAACCGAGATGAGATGCCTGCCGTCCACCTCGGGCTTGCAAACCACGTGTCTTTGGGTTCTTCCCAAATGCCTCTGCCACTGGGATGGTATTTTGCTTGAAATGCCTCCCCCAAACTGCGGTCTTCTCTTTACATTTATTGATTTCTTAACTCTTTTCTCAGTGCACTTCCTCAATTATGAATAAGCCTCAATGGCAGTTGTCATAACCCCAGAGAGCACTGGGACAGTCCCATCTGGTCCTCCACTCCATCTCTGTATGGACATTTTGCTTGTCTTCCCGCCTCTCCAGTCGTAACAGGCTGGGATCAATTTTCCAGTGGCAGCTTGGAAATAATAGTACAAAATGTATATTAATACAGAAATATATTGTGAAACTGTCCTTAAACAAACAAATGAGCCACTTTAAAATATTACTGCTATAAATGACCATGACAGTAGCACAGCACATATAATAAAAAATAACTGCTGAAGAGAAGCTGCTGAATTACTATAGTAATAAACCAGATGTGATTATTATCATTTAACACGGTCATTGAATACCATGAATCCCTGAAGCCATTAAAATATTTATGATTAAACATTTGCTATTCCTTATAACAGAACATATAGTTGGGTACTAAAAAACTGTTAAAGTATTATTTCAGCTAATATACGCCAGTTCTATAATAGAGGTCAACCAACATTGCCTGAATCCTTCAAAAGAGGGGCAAACAGCTGCCTCTCCATATCTTGACATATTTTAGGATGTTTATGCTCGTATTATATACTCTCATGGTACTGGGTAGTGCGCATCAACTCCACTCTACTAAGGTGAAAATATGTTCCTATTCTGTATGTCCATGGACAGATGTGGGCTTGGGGGCTGTTCTGGTCATTCTTCTAGAAAAAAAGCAGCCATAGCAGATGTTTTCAGAGCCCTGTTCATATCCCCTTGGCACTCGTGTTGAGCATCCTACAGCAAGCATCTCCACCAGCGGGCCTCAGTCCAAGCCTGGAGAGCCAGGGAACGAATGCCCCTGGGAGCCGCCCTCAGCCACAGCAGATGGGAGTTGGAGAATAAATATTTTGGCCAAATTTATGGACATACCTTTCTCTTGAAATCTATCCCTTGGCTGTGCTCTTGATACACTGGTTGCTTCTCTAATGACTGTTTTTTCAGTTAAAACTCCAGTTCCGTTAAATATAAGTTGAGGTTTGTTATGCCGAAGAAAAATATTATAATCAGTGTCCTCTCTAATTTAATGAGACACTTCTGCACGTAGGGTCGGTCTTTGAGGGTATTTGCTTCTCGTCTCTCACCCTGTTTCTTGGCAGCGCCAGCTTCGTCGGGGGGGTAGGGGTTGATGCCAGGAAGGAAACTCATCCGTCCATTGGACATCCTGTCCTGGGAACAGCCCAGGAGTGGGCTGACTCAGAAAGAAGAGCTGAGTGAGAATTCTTCATCATCATCACTTGGGGCTTACCTGAATATTTTAATTATTCATGCTATCTTTGCCATAAAACTCAGAATTGGCTATTCTTTTTAAAACGGATACTAACAGTAATCACCTTTCTTTATATTTTTAGAGACAAATATTTTTTCCAAAAAATAAAGTGCTTGAGTTGCTTGAACTCTAATAGGGAACAATGTGGCAAGAAAAAAAATAAAGCAAGAATTTTGGAGAGAGACCTGGATTTGAGTCCTACATATGTTCCTTACTGGCTTATGATATATAAAGCACATGTTATATAACTCATTCAAGCCTCCTAACTTGCCAGAGCCTCAATTTTCTCATATGTGAATGACCATAGCAATTGTATAAATTGATATAATGTATATAAAGAATTTCTATATACTACCATATGGGTAATAGGTATTTAATAAACACTGATTTTATTATATGATGAATGAACGGTGAATTTACACACCCTGAAGCTGTTTCCATACTATCATGGTGACAACTCAATTCTTGGCATAAGTCATTACCTATTGGGAATCCATTTGGCTCCCAGCATGTCTCTCTTGAGCTTCCCATAATTTTATTTTGGCAGTGTGACACACCTCTGTCATGTGGGCTCCATGTTTGTCTGTATGCTTCCAACATATATTTGTATAGATCTGCTCTATTCTTGTGGCTTCACATTTTTAGGTTTAATAAACTGGGCAGTGGTCTGACATATGTACGGGAAAACTTGAAAAGCCTCAGAGTGGAATAAAAAACATTTTCAAAGACCCCTGCTGGCTCAGTCAACCCTAATGAGCTATTAGGTCATTAGAGACTCTTTGCCATCAATTAGTCATTAGATCAGCAACCATTCATTGATGGCTGTGTTCTCCTATTAATGCTTAAAGAGACAGTACTATTAGAATGCAAAAGAGCTGTTGCTGGCATCTCTGAAACTCTGAAAAATTTGCTCCAGTTCGTCTTTTCAACTTGTCAGTTACTCCAAAATCCAAAGTGAGGGTTCATCCAGTATAGCTGCTTCAATTTTCAGATTTCCTTGGCATAGTAAGAATTTCCAATAAAAGAATAGCGCTTGATATATCTCATATATAGGTATACAGCTCAGGTGGGGTAAAACTGGCTCAAATTCTTTTGTCCATGTGTTGTATGAATCTCATTGTCTTGCCCATGATTTCTGTGACTTTCTAGGGGCTCATGTCCTTATGATCTCTTCCTCCAACCCCTTGTTCCTGCTGACCCCTAATCTCTCTTGGTGCCCTGTGGCCACGAAGACACTGCCAGTTCCCTTCAGGGCTTCCAATTACTACTAATGTTAATAAAGTGCAATGTGCATAGACCTATCGGGACAATTCCCTGGGTGTGCATGGGCATGCACATGTGTGTGTAGCAGATGATACCCAGCAATCCAGTTTGGCAAATAACTAACTGTTAAGAATTGAAGATTGGACATCATTTTTCATAATGGTTTCTCTATCATACCCATGCCAAGGTAAACCTCTCTGGAAGCTTTCTTCCCAAACATCTCTTACCACTGACTAGCTGCTCTGTGGATCTCTGTCAAAACTTTCTTCCCCTCTGGATGCTTCTTGCACTGCTCCCAGAACCTCAAAATTCCTCCAACATTATTATGTAGAGCAATTTGCCTTTGTCTTGGACCACGTACAAAGGCCACCAAAATGGCCCATCTAAGTGTTTGCTACAATGAAGGCAGTTCTCTCCCCTAAAAGGAATTCTGTTGCAGCTCAGCTAACAGGTAATTTCCCCCAAATATTTGTGACATTTGTGTAAATATTCGAAGATCATGTGACTTAATATTTGATTGTCTTCTTATTTGGGGGAGTTGTGCTGGAGAATGACCTTCCCCACGCTGTCAAGTAAGGCATCGCACTTCCTGGACTGAACCATGGTCTCTGAAGGCTGGTTTTGTTTGATTGTAGGTGGAGCCAAGGTTTGTTTCTGTGGGAATGCATTTCTGAAGTGGTAATGAGCAAGTATGATTCCCGATGTATAAATATTCATTTAAAAATACTTCTTAGCTATCTTCAAATGAAAGTAAATTTTATTGCCTTCAATAAACTGGTGAGAATCCTTTGGGGAAAAGTTCTTCTGCTGGGGATGTCCAAGATTCAGTGGGAAGATGAGTCCTCTATTGAAGTGGATGGAACCAAGCTGTCTGATTTCTTTCTGCCCCAGAGAAGCCGGCATTTGATAAAGACTCAATTGCTCAGCAATTTTTACTTGAGAGAGCCTATTAATTTTAGTTCATTTATATTCAAATTTACTTTAATGTTCTACAGACAACATTATTGTTTAGTTCTCTCTATAAAAAAGAATTAGAACTGCAGAGTAATGCTTGCATATTCTTGCAGGTGAAATGTCATGATTCTCTACTATTAATTTCTTCAGGAATCCTGGGGCAGTACTTAGCAATGACAATAATTACTTTACCAATTTTTTTCCAGGTTTTTACTTTATGCAGGCAGCAATCCAAAACTCTAGTTGTATGCTATCTTACTTATTCTCATAGGGACCCCACGAGGCAGGTATTATATTACCCTCCATTTTATGCTTGAGGAAACTGATCTCCTGTCACTTATACATCACTTTTTGGCGGGATGATTTCCCTGGCTTCCCCTATTATCATGCTTATCACACTTTACTGTAAATGTTTGTCTGTTTGTCCTGCTAAATCAGTGCAGCAGGAATCATGTCTATGTCAATACCTGTTACCCACTCAATGCCTGGCATATAGTAGCTGCCTAATAAGTATTTGCTGATAGACTGGCAGATCAATGCATCAGTGTAGAAAAAAGGAGTAACTTTCTTCAAGTCACTGGGACTCCAGTCTATGGCTGCTGTGGGTGCCCAAGCCCAAGCTCTTAAATGTCATGCAAAACTTTTTTCTACCTCCCAACCCCAGCCCCCAAACAAAAACAATACCTTGATTTGAACAATACTATTCTGCCTATCCTGCCTGCTGCTGAGGCACACACCTGTCATCTAATTGTTGTGGAAATTTAAGCTCCATGGCAAAGCATCTCTCATCTTTGCGAAAAGGCTGAAGTCCTCC
The DNA here is from genome assembly GCA_008086735.1 of Cheirogaleus medius. Classification (NCBI taxonomy): domain Eukaryota; kingdom Metazoa; phylum Chordata; class Mammalia; order Primates; family Cheirogaleidae; genus Cheirogaleus; species Cheirogaleus medius. The sequence continues at coordinate 24,494,895 of VBSM01002217.1, read as the reverse complement.
AAGGCTCTGTACTGGGAGCTCTTTACTGGGCAGAGTGTGAAGTGATAAAGGAAGAAAAAGGAAAAGCCACTGCCCTCTAGAAGATGGGACCGTCAAGCAGTGGGTTGTTGCCACTCTGAGTGGCGTAAGGAGCCTATGCCAAGCCTCACCTAGACTGTGGTCAAAGCTCCCAAGACATCAGTTTAAAACTCTCAAGTCTGGCCTTGAGAAGGTCGTAATGGTCCAAATACAGAGGCGCGGGGTGGGGTGAGATGAGGTAGAATTGAGGGTGGTGGGGGTTGGGCAGAATTTATTTTCTTAAATGAAAAGCCCAAATAAAATAAATAAGTGAAAACATAAATCACAGTGTCTTCTCCAGGCTCCTGGCTGGAGGAAAACAAATTAGAAAGGGCTTGAATGAAAGGAGTATTGAAGAAGCTTGACTTGAATTAAGTGGTTATATATTTTAAAAGCACTTTGTTGGGTCCTGTAAAAATAGCAAATAAAAAGGTAGTAATATCCCCTGACTCTGTGGAGGCAAAAACCAGTACTAAAGTAAGCTTGGGGGTGGGTAGGAATTTAAGAGTATAAACTTTAGTAGAAGGGAAAGGGAAAGCATTTGGTTTAGAAATACTTTCATTTTTCCCTTAATAATTAATGATGAGATGCTACGATTTCAAATAGACATCATGTGTCTTTCTAACACCACTGACTTTCATCTTAAAATGGCCCCAAATGAAATTTAAGGACATAACTTGAAAATTTTTTTCTTTTGACAGGTAACCTAAAGAACTATTTCAGGGCTATCACATCGTTATAATTTGGGATCTGTTTTACAATCACTTTATTCATAGTTCGAGAAAATATTAGCAGTGAATATTATAGCCAGTATCCAACACAGGAGTCAAAAAAAAAACTGGTCTGCAACTCCTGTTTGACCTGATGGGTTATTAATTTAAAAATAAACATTAACTGGAGAGCTTAGGTACTTTTACAAATATAGAGAGGCTTGTCCAATGAGTCTTATAAAAATACTCACGAAAGAAAATAACAGGAGAAAAGTTACCAGGAAAGAGCTAAATGAACTTTCTCCTTGTTAAGAAATGCTTAGGTCCTTTTGTTTGTAAATGGCAGGTGGGTCGTACAATTCCAGTGTAATTTCAGAAAGCCATCTTCTGAATGTAATAAACATATCTGCAATAATAGGATTCAGAAAATAGCAAAATGCATTCCAGACGCCCTTTGATTGTGCATACAGAATAGAGAATTTAGCTATAATTGGCTATAACACAGTTATGGACAGCAAATGACACACTGTGGAGTTGGGTGATGTAGCAGCTCTGATTAGGGATGGTCCATTTCAGCCCAACACCAGAAACAAAATAGTAGCATATAGTGACATAGCACCTTCATTCCCTCTTCCTCCCTCCCTCCTTTTCTCCCTTCCTTCCTTCTTCCTTTTCTTCCTTCCTTCCTCATGTTCTCCCGTTCTGTTTCATTAAAGTATCATAAATTAGACTAGGAAATATTCTATTATTATTCAACTAATCAATTGCCAGCCAAGACTCCATTCTCTTTGGAGGCTAACAATTGTTTGGAAAGGGGAAGTAAGAGCCCACAGAGAATTGACTTTTGGAGAACTAGATGTAATTTGAATCAAGAATTATAATAGGAAATAAACCATTACAATAAACAAGGAAACATGTACGCAGTTACTTTCATCGTGTAATTTTATTCACTCTAGTTGAGAAAATAAAGAGATAATACTGACCGAAGCACCTGGGTATTTAATACAAACTGTAAAATCTATTATATTAAACAAAGTCAAAAGCAATGTGAAAGATCTTGAATCTATTCAAGGCATGCACCTCATTACAGACTTAGCAAATTAAAACACAAATAGGATTAGAAAAGAATAATGTAACAATCTCCCACTACGGTCCCTAGAGCATTAAGTCATAAATTGGGTTTGCATTAAATTGTGCCTGCAGTATTGAATTCATGGAAAGAGCTGTGGGCTGGAGATAAACCATGCTGGGCTACTCACCAACTTTGGCAAAGCTATGTGTTTTCTGAGACATGCAGTAAATTTGTTAGAATACAGCAGGTCCACAAAAAAAAAATGAGCACTTCATATCTTAATTTAAAAAATGTCCATGTCACGCCATATGAGGCCTGCAAAGATGTAAATGCAAACAAAATCCACTTGTGAAATGGAGCTGTATTACCTACTTAAGTTAAAAACCATTTCACTAAATGCACTGCTTAATACCAGATACATCTAAAACAAAACAAAACAAAACTCCTCGACACAGGGGTTTTAATGATTTTTTTTTTTTGCTTTCATTTTTATTTTTGCTTATTTGTTTGATTGATTTTGCAAAGCAAGGAAGAAAAGGAGAAAGCAAACCATCCTCTTTAGAGAACACGTGTGGACTTTTAGAATACCCAGAAGAATGTTCCTTTGCATTCCACGTGAAGATTACACCTTAGCTATTCTGGCTGATCAATTGAAAAATACATAAGACTTATTTTAAAAAGCAAATGAATATGGTTAAATCAATTTTTTTACATGGTGCAGGCTTTGAAAAACACTCCACTACAAAGCATGTTCCTTCTTTTCCAAGTTTACTCTCTTGGGTTTGTTTCCTAATCCCCAAGACAAGAGAAGCTACCTCAGGTGAAAGGAAATGGCTCTGATTATTCTGTGGCATCCATGCCCTGTGCCTCTGTCCTGAAGTTAAATCTTATCTGTTGCCTCTTTGCAAGTGGGCAGGCCTACTGTGCTGAAATGCAGAAAGCTACTTGTTGGTCCTTGTTTTTTGAATGCCATTTTTCAGGTGCAGAACACAATGTATTTTCTCTTTCTTTCCCTTGACTTCCTAAAGCTGTTGAAAGAATTAAAGAAAATAAACATAAAATGCCAAGGAGATAGTAGATGCTGAAAAATGTTAGTCTCCTGCTCCTACTTCGTCACTGAGTGTAGGTCATGAAAGCGAAATTGGCAAGGTGTCCCAGCCTCACTCGTTCGCCCAGTGGAAGTCTAAGCTCCTGAGCTCATTGGTGTGCAGGGACTCTCCAGCTCTCTAGTGAGATATTTCTAGAACTCTCTGCTAGGGGAAGTCCAGGCCTCCTCTTCCTCTACTGTTTCCTTCCCCTTCCTGGCTCCTGGACTCCCAGGATCTCCCGCCCAGCCCTGGTAGCTGTCCTGGCTTCCAGGCGATGGGTTTCTACATCACACTTAGCAGCGGACAGTCTGTTTGAACCTGCATTCCCTATTTTTAAAAGCTTGTTTGAAAGTCTAAATGGCTCCCACTTTGCCTTTAGTAAGACAAATATGGGCTAAAACACGCGGTGCCCCTTAAGTATGATGGATACTATGGACGGGGCTGAAGTTTCCCATAGCCAAAGTCTGGCTTCTCCTAGTGGCAATTTTTCTGCCACGTTATTTATGTGATGGTTTTTACTTCTAATTATGGCTCATCATGGGTGTTAGCGCTGAGCAGTAAGAGAGAAAACTGCATTGTACTGCCATTTAACTCTGGCCCATAAAACGGGTGATAAAGCTGTGGGCTTAAAAACTAAACAAAACCAAAAAACCCCGTAACTTTCTGTTTCCAGCCCCTGCTGAGGCTGGAAACTTCGACTGAGGGGACACATAGCGGCGGGTGACTACTGAGGCCAGGACACCTCAAATTTCAGCTCGGGCTTCACCTTTAAGTAATCTTTTATTGTAGACAAAACAGCCCCAGACCGCGGATATAATTAACACATGCCAGGTTTAATCAGAACCAGTGTACTTCGTCATTTGGAAACTAATGAAAGCAAATAGATGTTACTTAACACTGTAAATAATGAGAGGTCTTTTGTTGTTCTCAATTTTGATTACGATTTTTTGATGCTAAGAAGAATGCCACTTGGTGTGTGCGTAAACAAAAAAGATAAATGGCTGGGATGAGAATGAGTTGTCCATAATCTGATTAAAGCGATAGAGCTGGCTCCTAGGAGAACCGCACAGGGCTTAATGATTGGGTTGTTGTTCTTAATATGTCTAATGTTCACTCTTAAAGAAATCAAGAAAAATGTTAAGAGGTTCCTGATATTTCACCGTGGTAGTGGGCTGTCAGAGCTTCTGACAGGAAAAGAACATTCTCTGTGGCTGGAGCACAATGTCCAGCCATGTAAGCTAATTTGCCCAAATGACATTAGGCGGCATTTGAAAACTTAAATCAGCTCCAGTTCACTCTCTCTGCTGGCAGAAGCGTTGGGGACGAGGCAAGGATAGGGTTGGTTTTGCTGAAGTTGTGAGGTGGTAAAACAGCTATGAAATGCCACTTTTCTCTCTTTTTAGTTAGTTCTTTTCCTTCTTGACAAAATGCTTCCAGATTTCGGTTAAATGTCTGCTAGTATTTGGATAATAAATATATGATTTAAAAGCCTGTGTATATTCTAGCCTGTTAGGATATTAGAGAGAAAACTTACACTCATTGTTGAACTCTGCAGGAGCTCATTTTGGTTGAATGTAACGGTTTGACCTCCCTTATTACAGTATGAGTTTCTTTGTTGTGTATGTGTGGGGTAGTGTGTTCATGCAACAGTTACTCATAAGGAAGCATGGTGCAAATTCAAATCAGTCTAACAAACTCTTAGGGAAGTCTGACTATGTGCATTGTGCGTTGTCTCCAGTATATAGTCACCTCTCAGGAGTCTGCAGATCGCCTAATAAATTTTAGGATTACCCCAGTGATATTCCATCATTAGGATCTTTGCTGCCTTTGAAACTCCACACTGGACAATTGGATTCCAGATGGACAGGAACTGAGCTATTCTGCTTATTTTCAACCAGCAACCCAAATGATTTTCAATACTCACATTTCAATGCAACAAATATATGTATTGATAGCCTACTGTGTGCTAGTGTCTCCTTTTACAGATGAGAAGCTGAGGTTCACAGAGGTTAAATAACTTCCCCAAGACCACTAGCAGAGTGGCTAGTCAGTAGCTTAGCACCAACTCTAAATGAAATCCACTTGATTCACAAGTCCATGCTCTTTCTACCACCCTATGTGTCTCAATCAACAGTTACCCTTCCATGTTTCAACAAATATTACATGTCTCAGACTGGTCTCTTTTCTTGATAGTGTCCATGAATCTGATAGAAACAGGCAGCTGACCCCTTGTCAAACTAGGAGAAGCAGCGGCTGGCAGGGGCTCGGCTAGCTTGCCTCCTGCACCGTGGCAGGTGGGGTGTTTCAAAGTAATTCTCAGTTCCCCGTGTGTCTTCTATTTCTCTCACAGACCAGCCTTTGGCTTAGGTCCCTTTCCAAGCCTAATAGACTGAGACTGGATTCCCAGAGACTTAGGGAGGACATCAGGTGGAAAGGAAGAGAGAGAGAGAGAAAGAGCATTGGGCAGGAAGGGGTGTGCAGAGAGCTGATTCTCTTCTTGTGTTTTCCAACCCTTTTCCTCCTCTCGCTGGCCCACGTTAGAGCCATGTTGTCACACATTGGCACCCTCACCTGAGGGCAGGGAAAAGAAATAAACGGAAATGAAACAAAAATCACAGCTGTGTTGTTTATTAGGCTTCTGGTTAAAAAAACGAGTTGGGAAAGAGGTTGAAACTAAGCTGCTTTCTCTTAGAAAATGCTGGCAGTAATTTTAGTGGCAGGTTTTTAGCATCTGAATATCTCAGCTGAAGTATTTGAATATAATGAGCTGGAGTGGAGAGAGCCCAAGGCTAAGTGGCATAGTCGGAGTGACCTTGGGCAAGCCACTTCACCTCTCTGAGCCTCAGTTTCCTCTTCTGTATCAGGTGCACATTAAGCTAGACAATCCCTGAGATTTCGCAGGAAAGCAGTGAGGCGCAGGGCAGCGCACTTGCGCTGGAGTCAGCTGACTGGCTTGAATCTTAGCTTTGTGGCTCAGTTCAGGCAGGAGCTGTGTGATTCAGGTTGAGTTATGCAACTTCTCTGAGGCTTAGTTTCCCCCTCTGTGAAATGGGATTAAGGTATCTACCTCAATCATTAAGAGGCTTTGTTTGGTTAATGCACAGACAGCTTCTGAATAAGGCATTTTCCCAGGACTGGAAAGAAAAAATAGGGAGTCGGGTGCTTTGAAGTTGAGAGAGGGGGACAGCTGGTTTATGAAGAAGTTCAGACTGGGAGAGAGGTAGCCTTGGGGTGGGATGGAGGGACTCTGGGCAACCCTTCTCAAGGGAGAAGAAAGTGAAGTAACTGTAAGTAGCAGGACAGAAAACAGGATGTGTTGATGGGGACATTGCCTTGGGGGAAGAAAAAGAAATCTCTGAACCCCTGCCTTTTTGCTTACTGCTTTTCATTTCTTAATTCTTTATTTATAATGAAGATGGGAAGGTTTGCAGCTTTGACAGTTCCATTTATTTCTCCCATCTTCACCTAAAACAATACAATGAACTGCAATTATTCCCACTCTGGTTTCAAGTACAGCTGGATAAATGTCTGTATTAATTAAACATGTTCTGTGTGCTCTGTGTGTGTCTGTTCTGTTTCTCTGTCTGTATCTCTCTTTCTTTACCACCAACCACCGCATCATCCCTTTCTCCTTCCTCCTTCTCATTTCCATTGTCCACCCCCACAGCTGGGCACAGGAAAACACTGAACAGGGACCCAGTTGAACTGAAGGGGCTGAATCCGTGAGTGGGAACCTTGTGCATGAAGCCCAGCAGAGCAAATGCTCCCCAGAAGGGCACACAGAGACTCCTAAGCAAGCAGGGAGGACATCTGCCCTTCCTAGGTTCCCTCTCCAGTGCCTGCAGGTCACAGGAGGCTGCCCCAACTGCTCCTGCAGGCAGGGAAGCTGACCTGTCTCTATCAGTGCTAGGCAGCGGGCAGAGGATCTTGCGCCTGAGCAAGGGAAATGAGATGACTTCCATGCTTCTCCCCGGGGTTCCTTCTCTGGTGTCACTCACCCGTGTAGCTGGGGCTCTGTGGACACACCACGTCCCCATAAGGCAATAGGAGCTTTCTTTGTATAATCACGGTCAAATATTTATATGTATTTAGGATTTGCTTCTATAGGATGTTTTTGTAATTCAAATCTATTTCCAAAATAAATCTGGATCTCATTTGTAAGTAAACACAACAAAAAACCAGAATGATAGAGAAAGAAAGTAGAACTGAAATTACTGAAAAGGAGCAGAGGAATTAGATGTTACCAGACATCTGAGATGAGATCATTAAAACAGCTAGGCATGGCTCTGAGCTAAGGCAAAAGGGAAAATCTGGGGTGACATAGTTCATATCATCTGACAAAATAAACCATGCACATCTTTTGTGCCCAGCTACACTGTTTCCTGGAACAAACTCAAGGAGGAATTTATTGCCTGGGTTCTTAAGTGCACGTTGGGTGACCAGTTGAACAAAGCCTTCAAATAAAGTCTTGCAAAGCGACAAAGTATGTGACATGAAATACTGACTCTTTCTGAAAGGATGGCAGAATTAAGCTTACAGAAGCAGACCCAAGTCACTACCTTTTAAATTGGACTTAACACCATCATTTTAAAAAATAACTACTTTTAACACAATTTTTTTCTTGTATCAGAAGTAATACTTATTGTATGAAATTTGTAAAATACATATTTAAAAAAGAAAAAGAGAGAAATCTATAACCCTACCACTCATTAACCACTGTTAACATTTTAGTGTCATCTTCTCACATTTTTGTCTGTGCATGGACATGCATGTCGATTTTACAAAGAAATATTTATGTGTAGTAATTTACAAAGAAATTACTATATCTAATTTTTTAACTTTTTAAATTTAATAAAATACCATGAATATTTCCCATTCTGTTAAGTATCTCTGCAATGTTACTTTGAATGCTTGTGATACTGTATTGATATTAATACTACAGAATATATCAGGAATATGTTCTTACAATATATTTAACCAATCCCCTGTGTACTAGATATTTGGTCTTCTAACATCTTACTCTTTTAAACAATTCTGTGTGTGGTGGCTCATACCTGTAATCCTAGCACTTTGGGAGGCTGAGGCAGAAAGATCACTTGAACTCAGGAGTTTGAGACCAGCCTGGGCAACACAGTGAGACCCATCTCTACAGGAAAAAAAAATTAGCCAGATGTGGTACACCTGTAGCCCTAGCTGAGTTTGAAGATGCAGTGAGCTATGATCACATCACTGCACTCCAGCCTGAGTGACAAAGCAAGATCCTGTCTCTAAAATAAATAAATACATAGATAGATAGATAGACAGAAGGCAGGTCTAGACCATTCAAGGCCAGGGTGCCCCAAAATGTCAATGAATTATTTGCCCAGTGAATTGGATATTCTGTATATTTTGTACTTTTCCAGACAGGAAGGAGAAAGTAGTACCGAGACCCCACAGTCTTGGTTTAAAGAGCATTCTGTGGACTGCTTAGTGAAGGGAGTAGACTCCTTTGCTTCTGTCCCACGACCCTGCAGCCTTGGAGTAGGATGGAAGCAGAGAAGACAGAGTGTGGGGATCACTGTGAAGGCAGACAGGGAGGGGTTCCCAGTGGCCACGATTAGAGCCCTAATATTTCTTGAGGGGAGTAGACTCTAATTTATCTAGATGTGCTTCTCTACCTGAGTGTCTGACACATGTCAGGAGCACAGTGGCCCTCATAGAGGTGGAAAGTATTTGGATACTCTTGCTTGTAGTAATTGAGTTTGTTACCTCCCAAAAGGTGTGTGGCATTTGGAAGTAGTTCTCCTTCTGCATGGTTCTTCAGAAGACTTGAATATGATGCGTGATCTAGACACCACAATTGAAATTCCCTCTCAAAGAGCCACATAAATACATGGCCTTCCATTCCACCAAGTTCTCTCTATGCATGGTAATCTCCAGTTAACCTCAGACCAATGAGAACTGATAATATTTTGAACACTGATAAGGAAGGATTTTTCTGGATAATGTGGTATGGTAGCAAACACAACTGAAAAATGCCCCCAAGCACGTCTTTGTGCATTTGGACACATCCACCAACCCCGCTCTTAAGTACACATAAGTAGAATAAATATTTAATCATTAAATATCTGAAGGTATTGTAATCCTATTCCAGTACTATTCTTTTTTCCTAAGTGTTTTTTTTTTCTAATTTTCTAGATTGTACCTCAACCCCAAAGGACATACCTTTGAAAAAATACTCCATTAGAGACACTGTTGGAACAACTTTTATTTAATATTATTCATTAGTGTGTTTTAAAGTGGACCTGAAAACAAAATGCTTTTTGCTAAAGTAAAATACACCACTTTCTATGATCTAATTGTGCAATTGGTTAAAATTTCTATCTATCGGTTCAAAGGGAAACTTGGTTTCAGTGAATTTGTTTTTAATAAAAATGTGTTATCTATGATAAATATATTTCACTTTGTTCAAATGGATTTGATTGGGAAAACATATTGAGCAGAAGTACTGGTAGAGCTTAATTTCATTGCTTTGAGAAAACGTATTGAATGCTGGTTTGAATTAAATTCTATTTGTTTTAATAAAAATGTATTGGCCCGAGTGTACATATATTTGTTTTAGTGGCAGTGCATTGGATCCAATAAAACTATATTGGCTTCACTGCTTATGTCTCCTTTTCAGTGAAAATGGATTGAATGGGAAACCAAAATAGGCATGAAGCAGCCAGCCCCAAGGTCTTTGTTAGTGAGAGTATCCAAATAAGCTGTGAGGGAGGGGGGTTTCCATAGACTTTATATCAAAACATGCTTTTAAATTTAAATACCTTTTACTATCAAGGACTCATGTGAGACTGAATTGCCACCATAAAGAATGCAATTTTCTGAAGCAGCCCTTTCCATAGAGAAGTTATGGGGCCATCCAGAACACCAAAGGAAGAAATTCTGTGACAGCCCCGAGTAGGTTTGTCAACATCCCTTAAGCTTTATAAGGGCCTCATTGGTTCCAATAAGATGCTGTTTACCAAGCATCCCCAAGTCCCTTAAATGAAGAGAAAAAGGATCATGAGTACTCCCCGAGGAAGGTGCCGGCCCATCAGCTTTGAAATGGGTCTGACTTTGAACTGATTAAAAAGGGGGAAGAATTGAAACAAGTGATACCCTGAGATGCATATCAGAATTACTAGACTTCCTGAAGATTATAGACTCTCAGAGAGGAATCAGCTCCCAAGAGGGAGTTGATGCTGGCACTGCCGTCTAGAAAATGGCAGCCCATGCAAAGCGCAAGGTCGTGTTGTGTAGCTGTGTGTAGCTCCCAGGTGCCCAGGGCACTCCTTTGCATAGATGCCCTGGTCCAAAAGCCAGAGTTAAAATATTGGGGATTAATAATAATATTGGCTGTTATTCCTACGTAATAGTCTCTCTATTAAGAGAATATATGCTCTGAATTGTTTTGTTATCCCAGAAGATGAATTTGATCTGACTCTTCTACCTGGTTTCATTTAGCCTTGATGAGAAATAAATGCAAACATTACCTTCATTAACACCTCCATTCCAACTAAATGTGCTAACAAGCTCTAGACCTCCACCTTCCCACTAATAACTGCTCATTCTCAGGTAGTGCCATTACCAAGGAACCCTAAGCCCTTGCTGTGTAGTTGCTCATTTTTTGAGTGCCTAAATCATCACAAGACCCTACAAGGTTAAGAGAGGAAAACTTATTTGCAGACTTTTTTTCCTGTGGAAATATTTCCAATTATAATCTGGAAGTCAAGAAGAAAATGGAGTTTGTGATAAAGAGATTTGCTGTGGTGTCCTTGGAGATGTGGCTTGTGGCCTTGGGGGACAACAAGTGGTTCACTTTGTCAGAATGTGGTATTGATCCATCAAATTGTATGAATATGATGTGGCGTGAGATGATTGCAGGAAATTCCAGAAGATGAGTGGGGAACTAAGACAAAGAAGGGAGGCAGCTAATAAAGGGTCTGTCACTAAGCGAATCACCACTGTGGCCAACTAGAGCTTGATCCTGCTATAGACATCTTGGAATCCATATAGAACCTGTGTCTTAGAGTTAGCTGCTTACGGGGCAAGGGAGCTGTGATATTTACACACATATGTCAATTCCCATCTCCTTCATTGAGAGCTGCCCCTGGGGAGCATGAATTCTCTGGTGCATACAGCCTGCCAGACAAGCAGGCACAGTGGGCTCTGACCACCAGCAAAAGTCTTAAGGCAAAGAATGCAGTTGGAAGTGGCAAGGTTGAAGGTAAGCACAGGGCACTGATAAGGTCTGCTATCCTACTGAAGCCCATTTCACATATGAGTAAACTATAGAAGAAAAGTAGAGGGTAAGTGGTTTTTTGGTGTCATGCAGCTAATAAGCAGCACAGGCAGAATGCAAACCTAGCCTCTACCTCACCAGAAAGTCAATGGCTTGACCATTTAGCCACACAGCTCTGGCCATGCCGTTCAGCCGAGGAAGCTGTCATGTTTCCCAAGATTTAAAAACCCTGTTTTGAGGGTGAGAGGCTGAGTATTGCAGGTAGGAAATGGTCCCTGGAATTGCTATACTGCTGGAGCTTCTGCCTCTAGGAGTGATCTATCTATCTTAGGCTAACCTGAATCTTAGTATCCAGGTGTCTGTTTACTGGGCACTAAACTCAACTTGCCCTCTGGTATATCTTTGATTAGTAGTCAATCACAAATGACTACATGAACGTGTGTTCCTGGGTCATTTTCAGCGAGTCAGGGGCTCCCGGCTCTCCCCCAGCTCCCCCAGCCCCATGTCGTTTAGCAGTCCATCCCTCTTCCATGTTCATCCTTCTGCAATCAGCTTTTCCATTCCAGGCGTGTTTGCTAGCCACTAGCTGCTTTGTAAAGTAAGTTATGATGACTTTGTGCTATAAAATAAAACAGCGATCCTCACAGCTGTTTTGATTCCATTTAATGAAATGGTGGTGACATCTGAATGTCAAAATTGCAGAGAGGCGGACGGGTTGTTGTGGTTGCTGAGAGGAGAAAGATCGGTATTATTCCCCAGGCTAATATCTCATACGACAGTCCTGCAGTTACCATTGTTCTGTGTCAGCCTGTGGTCTCTGCCGGACTCCCTCTTACCAGGGAGAAACTTCAGGCATCTTAACGGATTTCTAGTTTTTTCATTCCCCACAAACACAGCAGGGCAGCGTGGGTGGAGAGGATGTATATAGTCTCATGAAACTTGAGAGAAATATTTCAGTGGAAGGAAGCACACTACTAACAGTTCTTGCCATTCAAGAACTGGAAAAGTGTACTGTCTCCGGACAGCCAATAGCGTATGCGTCATCCCATCAGAAAGTACTGGAAAAATCTTTGGTTTCTCCTTCCTTGTCACACAGAAAGTGGAGAGAGCAACGCTGGGAAGATAGCAGGCAGCAAGCATGGAGGCAAGTCAAGAAGCCAGTCTCATCCTCAATCAATTATGCCAGAGTATTATCAAATCAATGAATTCACAGTGTGAACGCTCACGGCAGATGGACGAACACTTGTCGGCTATCTGGAGCCGCGAGAGAGTCAGATTTATTTTCAAAGCTTGTTTGTCTCATTTCTCCTGCCTGGTGCTGGAAGGCAGAGCATGCAGCTGTGATTTTTCAAATATAAGAGATCTCCAACTATTTTATAGCGTGTGAGATTGGGCTCCGTGAGCTAAACTCTCTAGGACTTCTGGCTTTTTTCTCCTCAGAATTAGGACAAAGGAGCTCAGGTTAAGCAAGGGCGCTCTCTCTCTCTCTCTCTCTCTCTCTCTCTCTCTTTCTCTCTCTCTCCCTCCCCCTGCAGTTCTCAGCAATGGAAGAAGGAGGAGTTTGGATCTTTCCATGACTAGCTTCCCAGGCTTGCCTATGATGCCATGACCTCAGAGATGGGCACACAGGAAGAAAGAGGAAGCTTCTGTCTGGGCTGTAGCCCTGCTGGGACAATTGGCCCTTAGCACATGGAAGTGTCATCAGTGGTTATCAGGCAGCACTATCGCCCCTTCCTGCCACCAAGGGTTTCAGCGTTTTTTATTCTGAGCTGATCAAGGAGAAAAGGGAGATCATTCTGAATCAGAATTGGTAACTTCACAACATCTGCCGACCAGTTCCAGAAAGCATTTTTCAGGGTCCTTCTTGTGGGAGAAATCATCATCCTCACTTTGTGTATTGGGCCAAGTGGAAGTTCATTTGTGGTCTTAAAGTCAAATACGGAGTCAATGAACAATCTGGGTCTAACTTCAAGCCTCCTGACCCCATGTGTGCCCAAGCCTTGTTAGACAAATTCTAAGTACTCCAGGACAGAGTGAGTTATGCTTCTCCAGGAATGGTGGAGGCAGGCCAGAGTCTCAAGAATGTGTGCCTCAGTGTGTTCGTTCATTTTTTTTTTTTTTTTTGAGATGGGGGTCTCACTATGTTGCCCAGGCTGGACTCAAACTCGTGGGCTCAAGTGATCTTCCTGCCTCCACCTCCTTAGTAGCTGGAACTACAGGCACACACTCATTCATTCATCCATTCAATTAGTTGGTCAACAAACCTTAATTAGGCCAGAGGTTCTCAAACCTATCCCACCACTAACCAACCAGATGAGACTTTCTGGACAATTCTATCATGCAGTCAGTGTTGAATCACTGAGCCAGGCACTGCAGATACCACGGTGCATAGAACATTGTCCCTGTCCTCATGGCTCAGGGTGACAAAATGAGACAAGTGCCATGATAGACATAAGCTCAGGCTTTTGATAGAGGCAGAGAGAGGCAGCCCCCAACCCAGATAGGGCAGGGAGAAGAAGGAGTCCGCCATGATTGGCGGGAGGAGCTGACACTGAGCTGATTTCAAAGAAGCCGCAGGGACTCTAAATTATCCAATCAAAGAATGGGGAAGGCAGACTGCGCAAAGCCCTGGAGAGTCTGCAAGGAGCCAGCTGTAGCCAGTGTGTACAATCAGGTCAGAGGGGGAGGTGGGCAGGTCCCATGATGGAGGATTTGGTGGTGCGTGCCGGGAAGTTGAGCCCATATTTTATGGAAAACCCTTTGAAGGGACTGCAGAGATCAGATTCCAGTTTCAGAAAAAGCATCCTGGCAGCTGAGAGCTATGAACACTTACAGACTGAACAAACCAAGATCATTAAAATTTGCCACTTTTTCCAATTAGGGTTCAAATCTGGCTCTTGGGGAAAAAAAGATAGATGGCAAAGTTTTATTGAAAAAAAAATTGCCATAAAACTCCCATTGGGTTGTTTTAGGTAAGACTTTTTTTTTTAATTGAAGAACTAAATCTAAAATTGAAAAATGACAAGTTTTGCTCCAAATATATATGTTTTGGGGTTTATACACACACACACACACATATTTGTTTGATTCTCTAAACAAATGACTTCGGCTTGGGCTTTTTTCAGGGTGATGGTGTTTGCTGAGCCCTGCTAGACTCCACCTTCCAGCTGAAAGGACAGTTCTTTGTAGGATTAAGAACCCAGTTTCTGGGGTCAGAGAAATCTGGGTTTAAATCCCAGTTCTTCCCCTGATTAAGCTTTGGGACCTTGAGAAATTTACTTTGTTTCTCTGTACTCAGATTCTTCATCTGTAAAGCAGGCTTGTGGTAGCACCTTCCTCCCGGGCTAAACCAGGAAACGCATGTCGATCCACGTGCACACATGTAAGGAGCTTAGCGAGAAGTCTGGCATATTGGGAGCACTCAAAAATGGCAGAATTGGAATCAAAGGGCAAAAGGCCAAAAACAAATGACTCAGAAAGAAAACGTGACGATCCACCAAGTGACCCTTATTTCTATTTCATTCCACTCTGGCATGACCTGGCTTTTTTTTTTTTTTTTTTTTTTTTTTAGCAAAAAGGTAAAGAAACTCTTGGTCATTGTGTGGGTCAGAGTCTTTCTAACCAGTCATTATAAACTTTGTGCAGAAGAGCTGTATGAATCTGATGATTTCTGCTCCAAGCTGCTGAACTAAAACTCGACTTGCAAAATGACCCGCCTCTGCTCTGGCGACTCTCGCTTGTTCTGAAGGCAGGGGAGAATTGGCTCCTTCGCTTATGATATCTACAGTAACCCATCAGCTGCTGAGCTGAAGGATGTGTTCAGCACTCCCCTTTCCCCTTTAATGTGCCATTAAATCAAATACTCTATTAGCAGAATTAGTTCATTCAGTGTCTGCACTGAAACGTCCTGCGAATTGCGTGATGTCTTCGTAAATGGCCCTGCACTCTGGGGTCTACTTCAGCAGTTTATATCCTGCGGAGGAGGGCCGAGCTGCCCAAGGATCCAACTGCCTTCCTCTAAGTGAAATATTATGGCTTCCACAAAGGATAATTATTTGGATCATTTTGCCATGTGCAGACCTGGCGAACTCCAAACACCGTCAATCAGGCTCTGGCCCAAAGCCTGCTGTCCTCACACCTGCAGCCAGAACCCGTCTTGGCCACCAGCTTCCGCCCTTCTCAGCTTCTGCTGTCTGCATAGGTCCACTCCAGAGACCGGTGCCAATATGCGTGCTTATGCTGAGAGTTAAAGCACAGAGAAATTCCCTTCCCCAAAGAATTTAGGGCAGGGGCCAAGAGTGTCTCCATTTTAGTATTCTCTAGCAAGAGCTGTGGGTTGAAATCAGCATCTGTACTTCCATTCTCTCTTACTTACACTTGTCACCCAACACATGTGAAAGCAGGCGATGACAACTGCTGTGCCTCTGTCACAATAATCTCATGCTCTGAAAATTAGCAAGGATCTCAGGCACGCAATGTCACATTCAGCTTGGGCATGTTGCGCATCAGCGTGATTCCTCATCTGCCGGGGCCTGCGCTGCTGTGGGCACTCAGGCTGCTTTCCCTTTATGCCAAGCTGCATTCAGTCAAGGCGCATTTAGTCTGCTAAGCTCTCTCTTCCTAAAGCAGAAAGTCAATATGTTAGGGGAGTACTTGCTCCTGTACCAGGTAAACCCCACAATCATGTACTGATAAATGTTGAACCTTTTGTTTTGGGTTGGGGGGGCAAAGCCCAGTTTGTGGTGTTTGCCAATTTGTCGCTATGGCTGATTTCAAGCTACCAGCATGACATTATTGAATGCAGAGTGTAAAGAAATGTTTGTAACGCCCCCATTACATAGTATTTCCATGAAAATAAGCTCAAGAGCACTATGCAATAGTTAAATGTAGTAAAATGATTAGGATGGGATGAGTTTTGAATATTCATTACCTTTTGAAAATATAATGCATTTAATTGTAAGTTTGTATCATTTAACTTTTAATAATGACTGTGTTTAATAACTGACTTGCAAAATTCCTCAAAATGTAACAACTGGCTCTCACAACCTAACATAAGCCAGCTCCAGCACACCAGTGTGTTTAAGAGTGTAAAATGGGCCTGGGGCGGTGGCTCACGCCTGTAATCCTAGCACTCTGGGAGGCTGTGGCGGGTAGATCGCTCAAGGTCAGGAGTTCAAAACCAGCCTGAGCAAGAGCAAGACCCCGTCTCTACTAAAAATAGAAAGAAAATTAATTGGCCAACTAAAATATGGCTGGGCTTGGCGGCTCACGCCTATAATCCTAGCACTCTGGGAGTCCGAGATGGGAGGATCGCTCAAGGTCAGGAGTTCGAAACCAACCTGAGCAAAATCGAGACCCCCGTCTCTGCTAAAAATAGAAAGAAATTAATTGGCCAACTAAAAATATATAGAAAAAATTAGCTGGGCATGGTGGCATGTGCCTGTAGTCCCAGCTACTCAGGAGCCTGAGGCAGTAGGATTGCTTGAGCCCAGGAGTTTGAGGTTGCTGTGAACTAGGCTGATGCCATGGCACTCTAGCCCGGGCAACAGAGTGAGACTCTGTCTCAAAAAAAAAAAAAAAAAAAAAAAGAGTGTAATACGATCTCTCTCCGTTACAACGCAGTCCAATGTGGGTATGTGGCACTGGCTCTCCACATGGTGATTCAGGGACCCAGGCTCCCTCCACCTTGAACCTCCATTACCTCCTAAGGACCTCAGAGCCCTTCACTTCCAGCCGGGAATTGGAGAAAGGGCACAGAGAATCTCACATGGGTGGTTTTTATGGGCCAGGCTTAGAAATGGTTATTTCACTTTTGTCCATGTTCCATTGGTTGGAATTCTGTCACCTGGCCACACCAAATGGCAAGGAGGCTGGGAAGTACAATCTAGCCACATGCCCAAGAAGAAAGGAAATGGTGTGGGTGGGCATCCAGACCCATTCTGCAGCAGCACTGAGATGCCTCCTTCTCTGCTGACGTCAGGAAGCAGGTAGACTGGGGGGAAGACCACCTTTCCTTATTAAGCATTCGAGAGTTTAACAGGCATGGACAATGAAATTAATTGTTATGAAGTTGGCAATTAATAGAATTATACTCATGGAAGAACTGGGTTATATGTTATTTCCCATTATCCATGGGGCAGCAGGATGCTGTGGCAGTTGCATGGGCTGGTTTTTCTAAGCTCAATGGCCCATCCATTCACCCATCCACACATCCAGTAAACCTTTTGTCAGGCCCTGTGTTAGCTTCGAGGGACATGGAGGCATTTAGGAGGTACTCTTAGTCTAGTGAGGAAGAGAGAATCTGAAAGCCAAGGTTAAGATATGTGCTCTAACCAAGGAGAGAGCAGCTAAAATTCTGGAAAGTTAAAAACTTCTTGAGAAGAAGATACTTGATGTGGTTCTAGTTGGATGCATGAGTAGAATTTTCTAGGTATAGAAGGGGAAAGACATTCCAGGCAAGGGAACAGTTAGGGCAAAGGTCCAGAGTAGCAGCAGAATGTGGCAGGTTTCAGAAATGACAAGAAACCCAGTGTGACAAGAGCTGGGGCTGAATAGATTGGTTTATGTCAGATTGTAAAGAGCTTTCTGTGAAGTGCACAGGAGTCTGGAACACCTGTAGGCCCATGCTTCTCACACAGGTGACATTTACTGTCAGGGATACCCAGTGGTATGGCAGGAGGTATGTAAATATACATGAAAACCTTCTTTATAGCCTCCCTTGATGGTGAACAATTCAAAATGGTTTTTGAGAAGTTATAGAAAAGGGTTCTTTCCATCTCAGTGGACTGATATCTAGTCCTGACTCAATCCTGTGGGCAGTGCAATGTGATGTTCTAACGGGCTTCGGCCGAGTCATATGCTGCCCGCCCTGCGTCTGGAGGGGGGTGAGTGCCCTCCCACAGCCCAAGGGTGAAGAGAGGGGGAAGGGTGGTTTTCTAGAGGAACATCCGGACACGGGACCCAAGAAGGGGGAGCGGCTGCCAGGTAGCCCATGGCAGCTGACCACTACAAGTGAAAAACAGCAAGTGGACAGCTGTACCTAGAACTGCCATTTGCAACGAAGAGTGAGCCAGGTATGAGAAAGTAAAACATCATTTTCTTTCCATTTTCAGTTCTTGGAATAATGGGAGAACCAGCAGAGTAAGGAGACGGCTGCGTTTACTGGAAAGAGCCCAGTGGGAAGCTAGGGTGAAGCTGGGGTGCCCATCTCTCCCTCTCTAGCCCTTGGAATACAAACCGATGCCCCCTTCTGTTTCCTCTCAGGCTCCTGGCCTGAGTAGCGCCTGGGCAAAGCCAGTGGCGTCACTGTGGTCACTGTAATTGTGCCAAGTCACGAACCCACAGGGCTGAGCCAGGAAGGCCCCAGAGCAGATAAGCAGGGCTGGGAAGGTGAGCGCCCTCGCCTCATATCCTGCCTCTCAATGGCTCAGTGGGAACCGCAAAGCAGGGGGCAGACCCTGCTCCTGGGGAAGGAGCCACAGCCAAGCCAAGACCACTGTCCACAGGCCCTGGGCCCCACGCGAGAGGCATTATCTATAGGCCTCTGTGTGGTGGGTGTGGTAGGAAGAACAAGACTCTGAAATCAGACGGGCCGAGTTGGAATCCCAGCTCTCCACTCAACGCCGTGGCTCTGGGGCAAGTGGCTTTACTCCCTGAACCCCAGCCCATGGGGATGGCAATGCTTACCCTTCACAGGTGTGAAGATGCAACAGGACACACAAGCAAAGCACCTGACCCAGGGTGTGGCATAAGACAGGTGCTCAGTACATGCCATTCTGCTCGCTAATGCAAAGGTAGACACTTACAAGTGACTGCTATGGCTGCCCAGGGCCTTCCCTGGGATTAAACATTAGTTCATTTAATCCCTACCACGGTGTGAGGAGGGTCTTGCTGTTATCCTCACCTGATGGATAAGGAGAGGGAGACTCACAGAGGCGGAGTCATTGTCCAGGTTTACACAGCTGGTAAGCAGAGACCTGGGGTTTGAACCCAGGCAGCAGGGGTCTGGAGAGGCCAAGGGAGAACGGCTTCTCCATGAGGGCAGAGGAGCCGGCGATGACGTCTAGGAAAGGGTCTCCTCCCTACCCAGCGTTGGGTGCCACCGGAGCAGCCACCCTGAGCAAGTAGAGCCTGCTGAAAATCGAGCTGCAAGTTTCTGCAGGTGGAGCAGTCCCAGGCTGAGTGGAGTCTGGCAAGCAAAGCCGGAGTGTAACGGTGCAAAGCAGCCATTACAAATTTACAGCCACCATCTCATTTTAGAGCCTTCATTTTTCAGTATAAAAACACTACTACTCCTGCCACCAAACTATGAAAGGAACAGAATAGTGCCGTCAGAAAGGGCCATCCTTGAAGATGATGCTGTAAAACTGTCCAGTGGGGAAAACCTTCTTAGTATTAAATTACTTCACTACCTTCCTTTCCTCTTGCTTCACATCAGAAGCGTTCCTGAATTCATGCTGGAAAATGCTGAAGGCTGGGCTAGGGAAGTTCTGGAGACTTCTCCTTGGAGCGGGTGTTGTGTTGGTGGAGAAGGGTCTCTTGGACATCTGCAGCTGGGGTAGGGAGCCATGGAGGAGGCCACCAGGAGCACAGACTTGACATACCCCTGATCTTCAGCGGTCCCTCATCCTACAAAAAATGAAAACCAAGGTGACAAACAGCAAAAAGTGGCAAACTTACTATCAAGAACCAGATTGGCAATTTCTTGCCATTGTAGTGATAATTGCTACACTGGCTGAACTAAAAATTGTAATAATAATAACAATTAACATTTATGCAGCATGTACAATGCTCCAGTAAAATATTCTTTTAAGGTCACAATGTCCCTTTATCATTACATTGTCACAGTCTATCTATAATAACAGCAATACTCGCTAACATTTATTGAATCATTACTGTGGTTACTTTATCTGCGTGATCACATTAATCTTCAAAACTTCACAACAATGCTTTGAGGCTGGTGCTTTTATTACTCCCATTGTACAGATAATAAAACGGGTTTACGTAGTTAGTGGCTGAGCTGGGTTGCAAACTCAGGTGTGTCTGAATCCAGGGCTGTGGTTCTTACCCGCTGCAGACACCGCCTCTCAGAAAAGCCCAGAACGATGCCCACTCTCCTTTTATTTTTCTTAAGTACCTGATCAGCATAAAAGCATGTCTTCCTCTGTGTGTGTGTGTGTGTGTGTGTGTGTGTTATGTACCCATGCGTGTGTTTTCTTTTTTCAGTCTCCAAGTTCATAATTGCTTATTTGCAGGGAGCATTGGTGTTGAGGGTGGGTCAAACGTCCTCTCCATATACCTAGTTTCATTTCACTCTCAGAGTTTGCTTAACGTCTCTAACATTGTTATGAGGTCTATGGTGACCTCAGTTTCCCCTCTCCCTTTTATACAGGACTTCACCTGAATACTGAGCTACTGTGTAAACCTTAATCTACCTTGAGCAGGGCAATGGGGAGAGGTAAGTTTCTGCGAGCAGTGGGAGCTGGTCTTAGTCTTGGGTAAAGGGAGTGCTAAGGAGGGATGAAAAGGCCAGGGGAGAACTGACTTTGACCCAAGCCCTTTCCCATGGTTATACAGAGACAGCAAGACTGGGGATGGACCAGAGCTGCTGTGCACAGGGTGGGTCCGAGTGGGGCTCTCACCTGCACCGGGGAAGAAGGTATGTCATTAGCTCTGTTCCTTGGATCTAGAAAGATACAGCCTTTATTCTAAGATGGTCATATAATTTATCATCCAAACCCAATACTTTTGAGAGTGAAAAGGGATACTATTAATGAGGCACAATAGAAGGGTAAAACTGGGGCTGTCCTAGGCAAACTGGACAGGTGGCACTCTGCTTTGTTTCCAAGAGCAAACTGATGTGAGAATACCACATCTGTGCCATCGCTTGGCCTGTGAGGCTAGCCCTGTCACTGAAGGGCTGCAGTTGAGGGCTGTAGTGAGTGGAAACCCAGTAACTGGCTGCAGGCACTTCACTGTGGGCTGGCTTTCCCCCCACTCCCCAACCTTTTAAAGGTGAAATGCTTTCTCTTGATACTGGATCATTTCTTCTGCATTACCAAGTCTTGCAGATTTGCCTCCTGGAATCTATGAAGCTTTTGTGAGATTCCTCCTTCAATTAAGTGAGGGATAATTAAGCAGCCCACCAGCCTGCTTAGATATCTATGTGTATCTGTGCACATACACATATAGACATGTAATATTTGGTTACATTGGAATTATTTCCTTGTCTTAAGAATACTAATTGTAAATATGTGTTTATATCAGTGGATAACTAGGACTTTCTTATTTCTGCTGAAGAACCTGAAGA
This sequence comes from Cheirogaleus medius, assembly GCA_008086735.1. Lineage (NCBI taxonomy): Eukaryota > Metazoa > Chordata > Mammalia > Primates > Cheirogaleidae > Cheirogaleus > Cheirogaleus medius. The sequence goes on along the minus strand of VBSM01002217.1, from coordinate 24,473,399 downwards.
TTCTGTTTCCCTTTCATTAAAATTTATTTTTAAATTGGAAAAATAATATACAAATACAATATTATTATGAAAGACACAAACGATAAAGAAGGGACATATGAAAAAATGTGAAAAATGCCCCTTTATACAACACATGCTCCAGAAGGCTCTCTTTCCCACCCACTCACCCCATTCTCCAATAATTTAATAGTTTGGTGTTTATCCCTGTGATCCTTTTTCTAGGTATATGTAAGCTTAGCATGCAGAAAAAAAAATTTAAAAATCTTTTTTGGAAAATGCCTCCTCTCATGCAAGTTTTATATTGCATTACACGCCAAGAAGACAGTACAACCTTAAAAATCTTTACAGACATTTTCATCACCAGAGCATTTATGAAACAGAAAGAATTCTGCTCAGACTCAAGACACAGAAATAAGCCTCAACCCCACCTTGGTCTCATCTTCCACCCCATCGATTCATTCTTTAGACTTCAGAGTCTCCTCCCACCTGGCTCTTTTCTTCTATCTCATGGCCCCCACCAAGTCAAGACCACCATATCTCACACCCCTCCCACCAAAACGCGGAACCACTCATGCCCCTGCCCGGCCCCTCTCCTTTTCTTGAGGTCTACACCCGGCTCCTAACCCAGCACTTGGAGCAGGTAACATCCACCGAGGAAGCTTTGCCTTAATTGCCTACCTTGTTTACAACAATGACATTCAAAATCCTTTGTCAAGGTTATCTTCAAACCCTCCCCTCAAACTAGTCTTCTCGCTGTTCTCTAACTATGCCTCCTGTAATCCCTGCTCTGAGCCAACAACTTCAGGTTTCCAATGGAATGGGATCAAGATGTTGGAGGAGGGTTGGGTGAGAAGATTTTTAAAGTCCTTTCCAGCCTTGGAGACCATCTGTAGATAGCCTATGAACCTATGAATAATAATCGCTCAGCACTTCTTATGTACTAAATGTTATGTTAATTACCTTTGTTTCACTTTAATTAGATCATGCAAGTCTCATAACAGTTTTATGAAGGAGGCAGTATTGCTATCCTGTTTTGCAGATGGAAAAGCTGAGTCACAGAGAAGAAAGATTGTGGATCCAAAGTTCCCCAGCCTCGATGAGCAGGATTCGCACACAGATCCGTGTGACACAGCAGTGCTCTGTGTGTCGGGGCTGCCAACTGTGACCGAGCTTCTGGTAGCCTACATCAAACGTTTCCAAGTCCATCCTCCACCTCCACCCTCACGCCTGTGTTTTCTTTCTAATACATAAACAGATGAAAAATAAAATCCAAGTGGTTCTTCCCTAGGATGGCACACCAGAATCACCAGAGGGCAGATACCTGGGTCCCACTGGACCTGGGAATCAGAATCTCTGCACATATGTATTTTGGAAGATGCTGCCCAGATAGGCACCCCTGGTTAGAGCCCTGCCCAGGGACCGACCCAGTTGAGTCAATGGCTCGTATCTGGCCAGTATTACCTGGCTTTGTTGAATTGCACTTAATCCTTTTGTTTTGGTAGGATCCTGAAAAGTAGACCCACAGCTGCACATTTGCAGGAAATTTAAGTATTTTGACAGCACAGAAGAGTGGTGCATCTGGAGGTTTCTGGGTCCAGCTATAACCAGACTTGCCTGTCCTAACAAATGGATTAACTGCTTCTGGCACCATCACTTAACTTCTGCATAGTGACTGACACCCAGAGCTTAACTCCCTGACAGCCAGGAGTTAGGCGGTAAAGGAAACCTTTTAATTTATAGTAAGTAGAGATCAGTTCTTTTTTTTTTTTTTTTGGCTCATTTAAAATGCGAGGTGCAGTTGAAGCAATAAAATCCTGTATTGTTTTCTCCTATAAAAAACCCAGATATTTACCAAAATCCCAGAAAAATACATATTTGTTAATATACCATAGTTCCCACAAGAGGTAAATATTTACAAAATTTGCTTTCGGCAGTGATGCTACAAGAATATTAAAAGGTGTTGACTTTATCATCAAGGGAATCCTTTTTAAATGTTTTTTCTTTTTGTTAAGATCACCATAGGTTTGACAAGCTATAGCAGTAGGAAAATGACTTTGCTTTAAACAAAAGCCACCTTTTCTCCACAAGAATAGAGTTACTAGGGTGGGAAATAAGGTTAATTTAGGTTTTATTAATAATATCTGAAATGAAATAATGTTACAACTCTCCCCTCCAACCTTGTAGTTAGGCAACTCGAATATTTATTTATTTCTCCCTCAGAGAAAATAAGCGTGGGTATTACCTTTAAGCGACACACACATTTAATTAATGAATGCAAGGAAAATGATTCTGGCTGCATTCAAATCAGGCAGAAGCATGTAGAATTTAAGAGATCTGACCTTAAAAATGAAGAAAATATTATTGTAATTACTCCATTTGCTAAAAACAAATGATGTGGCATTTGAATTTAAGACTGCTATCGAAAGCAGTTGAGTGTCTCTAATCAGTTCGCACCTTTACATTTTAATGGAGTTGAGGCTGAGCCGTTGCTTGTACAATTATCAGGGCTGACTTCATGCCTTTGAAATGACTTAAAAAGATTAGCATTCATGGATTATTTATTAGCTCCTCTTAAATGTATTTCCAAGAATGGAAACAACATATTGCATCAAAGTCTAGTTTCCAAGTTTAACTCTTTTAATTAACAGTGCACGTTGCTGCGAAAGGCATCTCTGAAGTCATAGGACGTTTTGCCGTGCTTTTTCCTCCATGTGCGTCTTTAGTAGTGGTCTTTGTTCCTTGCAAAATCAGGGAGAATACTGGTGCCAGTCCTGGAGGCCACCTGCGACGCCCTGTAAACACTATGGCTTGCAGAAAGCAGGCTGCTTGGAGAGGCAGCTTATCCTGGCCTGCTGTAGCTATCACTGATAGGGAATGCCTGTCTCGGGCTCGGCAGAGAACTCGGTGACACGGTGGCACTGGCAGTTTAACCCAAACACACTTTCTGCCTAGATAACAAAAATGTCACCGTGAGTCCATGACAGCAACCCCAGAGGAGCTCCAGGTTTGAGGCGGCACTGGTGGCTCACAGCCTATCTGCCATCTGAAGTCCTTCATTGCTCACCTGGCTGTGAATCTCACCCCCTCTGTATCGGCAAACAGTCCGCATAGACCTGGCAGGCAGGCAGGCAAGGGACAACAAACCTTGCAGTGAGAGCCCAGTGCTAAAGCCAGGTCAGCTCCTCATGTTAAAGCTGACAGAGGGATGTAAGGCCAGTCTGGAGGGCAGCTGAGAGCCTTCCCAGAGACAGCAGAATGTGAGAGAGAGAAATAACTGCAGTGGGCACCTGGAAGAAAACGATGCCGGGGCCAGGATCCTGCAAGAATCTACCTCTGGAAAAGTAGGGGACATGAAAGCAAGGAAGGAGGGAGGGTCACTTGCAAGTCTGGGATTTGTTTTACGAAACCCTGTTTCTGTGTGTTGCTTTTCTTTACCTCTGGTGCAAAACGTCTGAGATGCATATTAAAGCAAATTTAAGTAATCAAAATTTGCCCTTACTAAGGTAAAAATGGATCCATGTTATTTAAAATATGGAACTGAAATGGGTGACCCAGTCACAAAAATTGTAATTGCTCTTCTTATTATAATTCTTACTAATTATATAAGTCTTACTATTCTTACTTAATAATTCTTTTTATTCTCAAGGAATGAAAATTGAGGTGATAAGAAAGAAGTTTTGAAGATAAGGATTCCTGTTTGGGATAAAATACAAACCAACCCAAAACTGATAAGAAAAATTTTGCCCTCGCTGACTCGATTTGTTGCTTTGCTCATTGAGAGTTCAGCGATCATGTCATCCATTCATTCATTCATCATTCACTCAGCAGGCATCCACAGTGCTCTCGGTGAGGCAGACACTGTACTGGGGATACACAAATGCACCAAACATGGGATCTACCTTCAATGAGTTCATACTCTAATAAGAAGGAGAAGGCAAGTCCACATGTAAGTATGATACAACATAGGAATGATAAATGCCAAAAAAGGAGGTGGAAGAAAATGCCATGAGGAGTTACACACCATTAGGAGGAGGTTTTAGTTGAACTGTCTTCTAGAGGATGGGTAGAATTTGGACAGTGGAAGTGGTGGGGGAGGTGGTAAGAACGCTTTGGTGCAGAAGGTCCAGCGATCCCTCCCCTGCCATCAAATCATGAGTCAATGACCATGGAGCAGGAGAGGGGCACTGTGGGCCTGCATGCCTCTCTGCGGGAGCAGTTGATAACCCAGTGCCCCTGGTATTGCCACTGCATTTCTGTGCCCTTGGGCAAGACACCTATGGATTTTAGGCTATTTTTATAAAATATTGTTACTAGGACAACTAACTTCTGGACAGAATTCCATTATATACCTTTATAGAAAAAAAGTACAAATATAGGTATATGAGAAGAAAACACTAAGAAAATATCAACCATAATTCCACTACTTATTGTAAACATTATGCAGGGTATCCTGCTAGACCTTTCTATTTTTATATTTATATTTTTTTTATTTATTTTAATAATTTTATTTATTTACTTATTTATTAAGAAATAAGATCTCTCTATGTTGCCCAGGCTGGCCTCGAACTCCTAAGCTCAAGTGATCCTCCCCACTCAGCCTCTCGAGTAGCTGGAACTACAAGTGTGCACCACTGCACCCAGTTAATTATTTATCTATATTTTTAAAATTAAAATAGTATGCTACACATATGGTTTTGTGTAATGGTATATTATACATTTGGTTTTTGTTTTTGCCATTATAATGATTTCTATATTGATGGGTATATATTTTCTTCATCATTTTAACTGATTCTCCCATAATTGTATTAATCTTCTATTATAGAACATGTCAATGAACATCCTTTTTTAAATTTATTTTTTTCAGCATATTATGGGGGTACAAATGTTAAGGTTAC